>JABSTQ010010503.1:600000-823397 GCA_013358835.2 Ixodes persulcatus
AAGTTAAAAAAAAACGGCGTGAGTGTTACTTGGATGTTGGCTTCACTGTGTGTTTGTGGGGCTAGGAGGAGATTACATAAGGGGAAAACCCTTAGCAGTATTTTAATCAAAACTGATTAACCAAAATTTTTAATAATGGTTTTATGGGATATGTTTCAGTTCTAGTTTCAAAGGCAGTGAATAATAAAGAATAACACAATTGACACAATTTGCGATTGGCAACAAGTTTCGAGATATTCAGTGCTAAAAATCTGCCTTTTCGTCGCCCAATTGCAAAATCTTGCGCTCAGAAGGCCTCAGGATGTCGTGCTGACGTGGTTGCTTCACTATCCTGGAAGTATGACGCCGATGCTTCCACCAAGGACACACTGTCGAGATAGTGACGACGTACCCGGTACGACTAGGTCGCTCTATTACCCACCATTAACGGCACGAATACTTGAGCTCAAGCTGAGCGCGGTTTTTGCATCCGACATTTAAAACGCAAATGTTGGACAATGAATGTGAATGGTTTGTGAATGGTTTAAATAGAGATAGCCTTTAATATTGACTGGCTTTTAACACTGCAGTTGCAACATGGTCCATACAGCCATTAAATAAAAGGCTAACAGATTTTGGTCAATTCGTCAACATACTGTGACAATTATTCCCTTTAATAATGTTTGCCGAGTCCCACGAACACGCAGTGAAGAAGGCATCAACGTAACTCTCACGGCCTTTTTTTAAAAATTCTGTTAGCTTCCAAATAGAGTGCTTTGTATACATGTAAAACGACTTGTAGGATGTAATCATGCGCATAATTATTACAAAGCTTTGCTTTTCACCCACTTAAGTATTGAATTTTTATTGCAACCTTCCAAACAGAAGCAAACCATCCAGTTTGGTACTGAAAATGTATTCTATTCGGCAATAAATCAACAGACTACTACTTGGTTCGCCTTTGGCCTCATACTTAAAATAATAGGCATGTGCGAATCATACATTTTGGGCTTAAAGTGGATAATGATTTGAGCTTATTAACTTTTCAGTTGAATATCACATAGTTTCTGCACCTCTCTCTATGCCCGCGAATTCTGGGTCCGTTCACATCAAATCATCCAGCAGCCGCAGCTTACGTTTGGGGCCACAGAGATTTCTCTTCTCCTGATGCAGAGAGCTCATTTTATATTTTGTCAGAACACTTTTGTCTGTCACGCATTCGAGGGGTGCAGTAAGGTGCAAACTCAACAATGTCTCATAGATAGCTGTAAAAAGATATTATCACGAGCACCTTTTTATGTGCAGTCCCCCCCCCCTTCCACCTTTGAAAACCACAACCGTCAACCTCGCCACGTTCGACGCGCTGCGTGCCGGATTTTCGCTGCTCCGGTTGGTGTTCGGACGGGGGAGCTCATGTGGTCAGCGACTGGACATGAAATGTAGATAGTGAAAGTTAATTTCGACAGCTACATGCGAGACATTATGTTTGCTGTCTTCTGTAACCTTCATCTTTGGGTTTTTCAGTGTAGAGGAGAAGGCAAAAAAATTATCATTGGCCAAGGGACAAATATTAGCATGTACCGTTATGGTCAGTCGGCAGCCCTATACGGTTCATAATGCAAGGGGGCGAGATGTGAAGGGTGCGTCCGTGGCAGACATAGATTGTAGCACCTGAGCTTCCCACCTTTTGTCGGTGTTTGCCCCTTTTTTTATTTTTAAAACTTGCCTTCCTTTGGCTATGTTCGCTGATACCGTTAAGAACCCATTATCGCACCCAATGAACGCTGGCGACCGATGACACCGCCTGACAAAGCGTGTCTGCCTAAACGTCCCTGCTTTTTGCCTTCTGACTCTTTTGGGCATATTGTTTCTCATCTGTGCATCCTCTTACCCAAACAATAACCTTAAATGTGCACAGGAAGGCTGCTGTCTGCAGAATGAAAACCGGCCGCTGTAAAAGCGAAATGTGAGAGCAAAGCAAAAAATCACTCCCATTGCGAAAACGAACCAGTGATGCGTCGGATTTTTGGCGTTGCTTCTATTTTTTTTACCTCCAAACCTGTCAGCTCACTTACAACAATAAATGTAACAAGATACATAAGTCTAGCAGCGTATCATAATACATCACAAAAGTATTTCACTACAGAAACACAAATAGATTTCGCAAATGCATCTTGGTACAGAAATAGAGATACTCAAAAGTGTCGCTAAGATTATATGACAATACTTTCATGTCGTGATGTTGCCCCGATTGTAATTCCTCATTCGTTTTACATTGCTGCCGACGCCGGTTATTTGTTTAAACATAAGCACTCTATGTCTGTGTGGAGGCTGATGCTCATGGCCTTAATTGCAGCGGATAATAGCAGTTGACGAGAGCAAACATGTTTTGACCTTCTACATTAAAGTATGTTGTGCTTTATCCTTTTACCTAACGCAGGGCGAGAACATCCCACCGACACCATGTGTCCTCTACACCAAGCAGGAGCTGGACGATGCAAACTTTCTTCACCTTGCTGTGGATCGTGAGCGCTTGTTCTCAGTTTTTACTGCAGAAGAGGGGCTGTGCATGTTGTTGGCAGCATATTGGCTGTTCAGCATCCAGTGCGAATGCAAGGCTTCCAACACGCTGGTTGCTCTGGAGAGGCTTTTCCTTGGCTTGTGGGACACAACTCCAAGGACAGTCGTAATCAAATTTTTGAACAAAGTTTGCAGACAGGTATGTGGTCGAAGAGATGTTTTGTGAGCCGTTTTAAAAGTTTATGATGCACTTTTCTCGCCAGCATTATCAGGTTCATTTTTATTTTGCTTCCAGGATGAATGATAGAAGGTTTAATGGAGGCATGTTTTCTTTTTCTTTCTTTAAATGTTGGGCACCTTCTGTGATAACTTATGCTGACCTCCTGAAGGCGAGGTGCTTAGAATTTAGCTCTACGAGTTCCTCATCCATAGTAGTCTTCCAGAACTTTATAATTTTTATTGTACGTGAGCAAGAGAATAGCGTCTTCTACTGAAACATTGGCTTTTTTGCCGTAGAGTGCAAGTTCATTATGTGATATTTTTCGTTACATGTTTGCAGATAGCATTCTTTATGTCATGGAATGGCATACATTGTATTTTTCATTTGTCCCTTAGGGTTCAATAAATGTTCAATTTAACACATTCTAATTGATGTCGTAATGAGCTTCACTTACTAAAATACTGCTGTGGTTCAGTCAAGGGCTAGACCACCGCCCTCTACCCTGTTTCCAATCAGTAATCAGATGCGCATAAGGAGACTAGTGATAAGGGAAGCGTGTTGCCTGCAATGCTCTGAAACAAACAAAACATGTCACTTGATCTCCAAACAGGAAAGCTCCCCTTGCCTCGTTTGTGGCAGCCCATGATGCTTAAAATGATTCAGCCGTGCAGTACGATGCTTGGGGCCACTGCTTGCTCACTTAGAGTTCGAGAAAGGGGGGCGCCGTAGCACTTCCTAATTGCCCCCGGAGTTATGATCTGGCTTGCCAGGAGCTCTTTTGTATTACTTCATGAGTTGTGCTCAGTGTGACTCATTATTTCTTTATCACGTGGCTCGTATGTGCTGATGTGGCAATCCCTCTAAGTGAAAAAGTGCAAATGTGTTCAGTAAACATGATAAGCTGTAAATCATATAAAATAATATAAGAGTATGCACTACCGTATATGATTCTTGTACAATTTACAAGTTCTGATATGTGTATTGGACACATTCCTATAATATTTTCACTGGGACCTATACTTCATTTCACCCTTCGTCCGAGTGCGGCGGACGCTACCAGCCATCCCAGCGAATCCAGCGTCGAGAGAGTGTCATGTGACCTTGAACTCCACTTAACCAAAACGTCGCGTGATACTCTCCCGGCGCCGGATTGGCTGGGGTGGCCCAGCATCCACTGGGCCACCCCAGCGGGCGCCCATTCCATGCCCAGCACCCTTTGCCAAGGGTGTTAGCAAGCACCCATTATGAAGGGTGCTTGCCTGAACCCCATGAGGGTGTTAGCCCTGGGACAAACTGATTTACACCCTTAAGTGTGTAAAAACGTTTACTGTGTACTCAAGGCTTCTCTTTCCCATTAGTGCCAGCAAGCTTGTGTAAAGTGAAAAATATTGTAAAACTGAACATCGTTGCACTGACCCTTCACAAAAAGTATATATTTTTTTTTTACTCCTGCATTACCGTGGGATCTTAATGGTTGGACCACGGAGGACTGAAGTGGTGGTCGCCGCAACCAGCCTCGTAAAACGTAGAACTCAAAAAGTCCAATAAATATTGAGCAACCTTGCAACAGCTTCGCTTGTCATTAATATGTAAAAGTTTCTGGGGTTGAGTTCTCAAACTTGAGCTCCCGAAATTCTTGACAGTATTCTGAGGAACACCAACATTTTGTGGCCGTCTGTGATAAATTATATATGAAGTGTATAACTACAGCCACTTTCGGCCAGTGACTGGCCGAAAGTCAATGGCCAGTGACTGGCCAAATGGGAATGGCCAGGGGCTGGTCAAAAGTGAATGGCCACTGGCTGGCCGAAAGTGACTGCCCAGTGGCTGGCCGAAATCGAGTGGCCAGTGGCTGGTCAAAAGTGACTGGCCAGAAGTGGATGGCCAGTGACTGGCCAAAAGGAAATGGCACTGGCCAAAGGTGAATGGCCAGTCAATGGCCTAAAGTGAATGGCCAGTCATTGGCCTAAAGTGAATGGCCAGTGACTGGCATAAAGTGAATGGCAAGTCACCAGACGAGGACCAAAACACTGCTATTGCCGAGCACTTTGACCAGGCTTTGGCCATCGAAAATCTGGTTGGCCATAGTGCACTTGCCAGCGATGGCCCATTCACAATGTGCTGCTTGGGATGTGTGGGGTACAGTTGTACAGCATCTATTCGTGTGCTTAATTAATTTTGAGGCACATCGGCAACAATGAAAAGAAAACGCCCAAGTACCATTAAGAGAAAGACAGAAAAAATGCATACCTACACCAGAAAACTTTAGGACGACCACGGGCAGAAACCTCTGGTGAGGCTCTCGGAGTGACTCCCTGCAATAGCCCTGCGCAGACCACAGAACGAGGTCCGGTCAGAGCTTGCAGGCATAAGGTGCTTCATACCATAAAGTTCCAGAAGCCGCTGCAATTAAAAGTAAAGTGCATTTCATTCCCCTGCAGAACGGACAGTTTAATAGCTAGCATGCATTAATAAGGTGATACTGACATGAATGCGCCGACTTTTCAATGCAGCACTATCACCAAATTGTAAACTGTGCCGGGCAACACTAAAACTGGAAGCATTATTCCAAACAATCCCAGCTTAAAGTTAACCACGGCAGAAGCTTCAAGCCATCCTTGCGAATTCAGTGCAGAAAGCAAGCCATGTGATCTTGTAGTTGGACGCCATGGTACGTCGAGCTTATAATCATGTGTCACGCTGTTTTTACTGCAATCGCTTGTAGCGTCAAAGGTGGTCCAGCTTAAAGAGATACAAAGTATAGACGTTTGTGAGTGGGGCCCTGGCCAAGTCTTCAGCTACATTGCGAGGCAGGTACTCAAGCGTTCAAACCAGGATGTTTGCTGCCTGTAACCCTGAGACCAGCTTGTGCCCAGCTATTATTTGAGTTGAGTATATGACCTTGACAGTGCCATTATTTGACAAGCAGTTTTACAAATGTTAGAAATTACTGACCCACAGAGAGACTGTGTCTTAACGACTAACGACTTGCGATACCTAACTGAATACTCATATATTAACTATTAACTAAATCGACTCCTTCTCATTTAAGAGAAGGAGTCGATGCGTAATAGGACAATACAAACAAAAATATTCCTTAGAATTCGTTTTGCACCCCCCAAATGATGTGTTATTGAAGGCAATATACACATGACACTTGATTTAGAAAGTGCCTCAACTGTACAAATGCACATGCAGTAAGGGCACTCGCCAAGCCTATTCTCACTCTGTCTAGGTTAAGCCGAGGTTAGAAGTATAAACGTACACGCTCGCTGACAGAATGAGAAAGGCAAGAAGAAGTCTCCGTTGTTCCGCCACCAGCCCGCCTGCTACCTTCGATGACGTTTCAGCGTCTTATGAGCCTCGAGTGAGCATATCCGTTCAAAGCGAGGTAAAAAGTAGAAGCGCGTGCTGGAGGACGCCCAGCCATTCTCTTTTTGTCATTGGCTATACTACATATTCTTAGTATGATATATTTTTAAGTGAGACAAAGTATTGAAAATATGCAGTCCACCTTTGGCCATAATACAGAATTCTGATAAAGACAACAACAATGTATGCGTATTGTCATCCACCGTTTTCCAAATAAGTGCTCCCGCCTATCGGAACATCTACACATGTGGTACATGAGTGGGTTCAGGACTGAGAGGCTAGAAAACAAAGCGCTCACAAGGCTTGTCTGGCCCTTTCAACCATGCAGGTACATTCGTCAAAAATCCCCGATTTCTAGCCAAATTGTTTTTAGAATGAGCAAATCTAGTCCACGCTTGAGGTAGACCACTGAATCGTGATTCCCCCAGAATGTGTGAATCCTCCTTCAAACTCCGGTACAACCTGCAAATGAACTATGTTGTACTGCGGCACGCATCCATGCTGCCTGCTTCAGAGGAAAACCACTGTTTGTGTTGAAGACGACATCCCACAACGTACAGGCAACAATGTTTAACGAACTAAAATAAAATTCATATCAATCAATAGACACAGATAGGCTCACAAAGTGATGACACCATGATTGTTGTTGTTGGTTTTACTCTTGCATACGAACAAAAATGATTTCCTACTTTCTCCGATGTACAGTAAAACCCCTTATCTTCGTGGCCCCAATTTCTTCTCGAAGCGGTCACAGAGGACATAATCACGGCCACTAAATTACGCAAAATTAAAGGCTGCAAAAATTAAGGGGTTCACAGTACTTCCGTGTGTCACATGATGTTAACATTTCAAGGAGGCTGAAGGATTGGTTTAAGAAAAAAAATGGCCTATGCAAAAAAAGAAAAAACGCCCTTCTCCAGGTTAGGCCCGTGAGGTTCTTTTGTACTACATATAAGGTGGCAAATTTGTTTCGACAGAGCTTTTGGTAAAAAGGAGTCTCAGAGCTAGCTATACTTGGCGTCAACTATTTTTTTTTGTGCTGCATTGTAAAGGCTAGAGTAGCTTCCACAGCGCTTCAGCCCAGCACTGTCGCGAGGGCATGTGGTTTAGTGTTGCATCTCAATTGCATGGTCCAGAGAAACTAGCGCTGACATGTTGGAGCACTCCGGAATAATAACACGCAGACTATGGAAGCATTGAGAGATGCGCGCATGCGAACCGTGCATTTCTTGGAAGAAGTGGATTCGAGGAAAAGTAAAAACAATATGTGTACTTACGGCGGTCATACTTGCCTTTCTCAAGCATAATCACTTGTCCCCAGGTAGCACCATCCAGTAAGAAGCAACAGCAACACGCCCATGAGACGATGCCGACTCCTGGATTGAATGACGACCCACCTAAGGTCTTGGAAGGAGATCCGAAACACTGCTTTAGGCCAGATGTTGTTTCTGGCGAGGCAAGGGGCTAAAAATAGAAATTAAGAAATTTATTTGAAGCGATACATTCCTATAGCATAAACTCTAGGATAGCAGGATTTTTTAGGTCAGTGATGCGTTTTAATTAAACATAGAAATAACCAGCAGCCCCCGTTTTGCATAAATGTAATCGACAGGGTGAAAACAATCGCTAGTATGAGTTTGTCAAGAGAACGCTCGCGGTGTATAACAGCTTCGTTCAATTTACATGCACCTCCTGCACCGGTGCAGAAAAGTGTGGGCGGTGTACTTCATGTAAGCGATTTGGTGAGCGACGAGACGAGCTACAGCGACAAGGACTCGCTATCGCTCAGTCAGCCGCCAGACGAGACACACCTTATGAAACCGATTGGTGCAAGCGATCAAGGCGATGAGCGACGTTTTCAAAAACCAAAACACCGAGCGACGCAAGCAGCAACAGTGAGAAATCTTCGTCGCTCGTCACCGGCACTCGTAGCTTGTCGCTGTCGCTCGTCTCGTTGATCGCTATATTGCTTACATGCCATAGAGAAAGGCGCTCTAAGTGCTTACCATTGCATTGGGACCAGCCCCGCATCCAGCCATAACCAATTTTTTTTTAAGTCCGCTTAAGTAGAAGTTAACATCGTACATCGTTTTCAAGCATGGCTCCTCATTCATCGGCTCAATTTACATTTTTGATAAATGAAAAACCGTGGTTAAGCACAATAGCTCTTTTGCGAAATCCCCCAAGCACCCCGGCCTGCGCGCGAGGAATTGTGGGAGAGACTGTCCCTCGCCTGGCCGCTCTGCCTTGAGATCGCATTGCCTTGTCGCTTGCCTCCTCTAAAACTTCTGTTTTTCGATTACATTACCTATTTTTATCTAATGCCAGTGTATTTTTATTGCTTCTAAGTGTTTTTATTCTCTTCTGTGCGCCATATTATTATATATATATATATATATATATATATATATATATATATATGTTTGTCTTTATTTTGCCTTTTATGACGGGAGTGCTGACGGACAACACGCCGCTTCGCGTGTTCTTCCCCGGGTGAGTACTACCGTTGCTACCGATTCCTATCGCGCTGTTAGCTGTTCATTTTGGTTAATTTGACCCGCGTGCAGTCGAGAGGAGCCGTTTATGAAAACCCACGCACATGTCTAGGGGGGGGCACTCACTTGATCGAATGACATTTTAGCGAACACCCACGTTTCACCGAATGGCAGTTTAGCGAATAGCGGGACGCCGCGAAGCGGCGTTTTTTGGGTGGGCCAAATGGATTCACATCTTTGTAATGAGCCGCCGCAGATTGTCGCCGCGAAGCGGCGTAAGCGCAGCGCGGCGGATGTAGGGAGGCTCAAGTGAGGGTGGGAGCAACTCAAAACCTGGAGAGCGTTTGCAATTTAATGGCGGCGCCAAAGCGAGAGGATTCGGGAAAGGATATGCGACAATGTTGCCTGAACGAGAGCAGACGCCCGCTCTGTTGCAACTCTGTTGCTCCATGCGCCTTTCCTCCTCTCGCCTCCCTTTGCAAGCAACGAACGCCTTGGCGCAGCCTCTCTCGCTTTCTTCTCGCTCCGAAAATTGCAAACGACGAGAGGAGAAAGCAGGGTTGCCAGACAAGCAGCAACGTCCAAGATGGCCGAATTTACCATTTTTCGCGTTAAAAAAATACTTAACCTATCGCAACAAAACTGGTGGCTATGGAAACGTAATCATTTATACCTGTGTAAATTATTCAAGCACCTTAAAGCGCTCTTATGACCTGAGTTAGGAAATAAAACAACCCTTTGCCCCATAGACTCCCAGCACAATTTAGCAATTAAATGGCGTCCGTGTTCCGAGATCCCCGATCTAGCAGTTGCACCCACCCTCACTTGAGCCTCCCTAGGCGGATGGCTTAACGCGCGCCCCCGTTATTCACTAAAACATCAATTCGCTCAAATGTCGCTGTTCGCTAAAACGTCATTCACTCATGTGATATGGACCTGTCATAGGGGTAGGCAGAGCTCTGAATCAACAATCGCGACGCGAGAGCCAAGTGCGCTGTGATTTGGCCGCCCGCGCTCGCTCCGTTGACTCGCACTGTAGCGTATGCCTTCGAGTGCCGATTATTTGACCAAGATACAGCACGCCGCTTTGTCGCCGCGAATCATTTGTCCGAATGCCTGCGAAACCGTAACACCGTTTGGCACATCCAACAATGCGGCGCCTGGCAATTGCATGCAGCGGCGGGCAGTTGTCAGCACTTGAAAAAGGTTGTTTGCAACTAACAACCGCTTAGCAGATAGATTAAGAAGGCATACCATAAGCGCATACAAGCCGCTACGTTGGGCCACCGGTGCTTGCGAAGGGCGCGCGCCACAGCGCGTAGTTGTCAGGCGCCGCAGCGTTGATATGCCTCAGCTTCGCAAACATTCGGACAAATGGTTCGCGGCGACAAAGCGGTGTGCTGTATGTTGGTCAAGTAAGCGGCACTCGAAGGCATACGTTACAGTGCGAGTCAACGGAGCGAGCGCGGGCGGTCAATTCACAGCGCACTCGGCTCTGGCGTCGCGATTGTTGATTCAGAGCTCTGCCTACCCCTATGACATGTGCGCGGGTGTTCATAAACGGCTCCTCTCGACTGCACGTGGGTCAAATTGAACCAAAGTGAACAGCTAACAGCGCGATAGGAATCGGTAGCTACGGTAGTACTCAACCGGGAACAACGCGCGAAGCGGCGTGTTGTCCGTCGGCACTCCCGTCGAAAAAGGCAAAATAAAGACATAAATACTATATATATATATATATACACAAGAAATATCGCGCGCAGAAGAGAAAAGAAACACTTAGAAGCAATAAAAAATACACTTGAACACATAAAAATAGGTAATGGAATCGAAAAACAGAGGATTAAGAGGAGGCAAGCGACAAGGCAATGCGATCTCAAGGCAGGGCGGCCAGGCGAGGGACAGTCACTCCGACAATTCCTCGCGCGCGGGCCGGGGCGCTTGGGAAAATAGCAAATCGTCTATTACTCTAGCTCAAAATTGTCACGAACACTTGGCACACATGTTTACACTGAAGCGCACCTAACATAATTTAAAAGTAGAACGAAAACGGGACGAGATTCACTTACCGCTTCACGGAAAGACAGACACCTTCGGATCCTAAGCCTAACGGGCGAACTACGAAGTCTCCGGCGATCGGACGAGGCAAACCAGCCGCGCTGCACTGACTCAGGCTGACCACGCCTAGTTGAACTATGAGAGGCGCCGTCGAGTTGAGAACCAGAGTCGCGCCAGAAAAGGACCGCAAAACATCTGTCTTGTGAAACGTAAAGCGAGCCGACGACCCTCCCGCCGCAGCAGCTTTCACCTTCTCCGCGACGACGGGAAGCGGGCAAGCCGAAGCCGGGAAACTAGGCGAGCCGGGGAGCCGCGGCAGCCACTGGGCGGAAGCTTTACGTTTCGGTTTCGCTTTTCGCCGACGCCGGCTATCGTTTGCGGGGTGGTGGGTTTGCGGATGGTTGCGGCGGTTGCGACGACGGGGCCACGAAAAGAAGCCGAGTTGGCCGAGTACGAGTGACGGTCCATGGTACGAACAACGGGCAGTTTGCCGCTGTCGATTGGTGATGCGCTCGGCTTGGTGTCACGATCGGTCTGTTGCCGTGCACGGCCTTTGCTCTGCGGTACGGTTGGTGCGGCTGTCGAATACTTGTGGAGCACATTATTCGAGACAGTCGCCCCAAGACGTCGCCGTGAAGAAGAGTTGACTGAGGAATTTGTGTGAGCTCATGCGTCGGTCTATGTTCCGTTTTGACATGTAGGGTATATGTAAGGATACCGGTGGTAAATGCTGGACGTTTTTGTTGGAAGATGTCGGTCACCTTTCTGCATGTATGATTTTGTGATACCGGTGGTCCTGTGGTATAAGCGTTTGTTGGAAAGTTGGCGGTCGCCTACGTCATCGGACGCAAAATCATACCAGCTTCACCGAATCATATCGGCAAGCAAACTGGCTGCCAGTATAGAATGAGGCGGTGCCATAGCGGCGCCGGTATCTCCAGTTATGCAAAACGCCATACCAAACTAGCTGCACTCATAATAACAAGAAATTATGTGGTGTTATACCAGAACAGTACAAGCAGCAGGTATGTTTCTTGTACGTTTTTCCAATAGGGTGCTCTATTCTTTTTGGCACCATGATTGCGTATTTTGTTAAGCAGCACAGAGACCAGATATTCAATCGTATCGAGCAAAACGCCAGGGCCGGCTTGCTAGAACCAGCGTCTCAGCTGAGACTGGGTGAAAGAAAGCACTGCCAAAGCCAGCGCACGAGCTGAGCGGGGCTCAACCTGCGTCTCAAGACGCTCGCGCGCCCCAGCCTTTGCAGTGCTTTCTTTCACCTAGACTCAGCTGAGACGCTGTTCTAGCAAGCCGACCCAGTTCTACCGATGGCTTATTTTTTGTGTTTTTCAGACCCTGGCAGGATCGCTTCATCATAAAGGCCTGTTCACACATGCAGCAGAGAGCTACAAGTATAGCGCTGACCTATCGCTAAGCGCGTGCTGACGGGAGTTTTCAACAGCATTGTATCGCACCGTCCAAACTGTTGCTCATGGCAGACGAAAAGCAGCTCACGACACGCGAGCAGCGCTACTTCAGCGCTTCGCTGCGTGGGAGAAACGGCCTTGATGGAGACATTTATTCGATTGTACAGACTTTCGCGTTGATGGCGGGAGCTCGTTCCGTCACTTTGAAGCATTGTTTGAGCACGCACACGCTGGGTCTGTAATTCACAGCGAACGGTCTACTAAAAATATAATATTGCGCTGGTCTGCTGTCAACAGATCGCATGTTAGATGTGAACCATTGTAGCACTTTTGTAGCCTATTTGTTATTTTATTATGTGTATGTTATATCTCATACGTTTGTTGAGCGATCGGGTATTTCACGCTGCCCCTGTTGCTAATAATCCAAATTCCTCGCAAACCGGCAAGAAGCTGCCGGTGCCCCAATAAACGGTGCTTGGACCACGACCGGTTTGAAGAGACGTCCCAGTGTTCAAGCAATCGTCGACGCAAGTGCACTCTTTGGAATTTGGCCTTATCGTGGATTCTACCGCTCAGGAACTTCGACTTCAGTCATCCTTGAATGCGATGTGTATCTACGAGGCAATAAAGCTACGTTTAACCTGAACTGCACAATTTTGTTTCAGAGATTTGTGGCTCGGAGCCAAATGTAAATGATAAACCTTTAGTCCCAGGGGTCTAAATCCAAGGGCGCAACGTTTAGACCCAGGGGTCCAAGTGCGAGGGCCTAACACTTGGTCCTCGGGGTTCATTTGAAACGGCGTAACAGTTAGTCTCAGCGGTCCAAGTGCAATGGCCTAGCAGTTCGTCCTCGGGGTTCAATTGAAACGGTGTAACAGTTGGTCCCAGGGGACCAAGTGCAAGGGCCTAAAAGTTGGTCCTCGTGGTGCAATTGAAACGGTGTAACAGTTAGTCCCAACGGTGCTAGTGCGAGAGACTTATGGTGGGGTGCAACTGTTACTCCCCTTCGTGTTAGTCGCCGAGGAAACTAATGGTTGTGGCAACGCACTTGCTCCCCTGGGGGGTCTAAGTCGCGCTCCCCTTTTTCTTAGAATGTAAGAAGTCTACGAGGCTGAAGTGCTGTCAGCAGATCTCGGAGATACTCTCTAAAAACGAAATGAATATTTTTATCGTTTTATGACTGAAGATGAAACCTGGGTCCATTACAAAAATTCCGAAATAAAAATGGTAGTCGGAGTCAGTGCAATAAAAGCACAAGTCATCCCCCACATCAAATTATAAAGACAGTGTAGCGTCTCGGTTCGTCTCGTCTCCGTCTCGTCTCTGTCCAGTCCTCTGTCCCGACTCCTTTTTAAACCCTCGTGCTGAGGGTTACCTCGCGATGGCGTGAACTGGTGCAATCGCGAGGCAATACGTCAGCCGGATGAGACAGCAGTATTGGCAGTGCTATGGTGTGATTGCCAAGATGTTATCTAATGTGGTGCAATGGATGTTGCGCGGACGTATGTAAGCGCGCGGCAACATCCGTCGACGACGCAGCACTTGAGCCGGGTAAGGTAATCTGACGCTCTCCGTGGCCGCTCGATCGAGCGGAGAAAAGTTCTCTCGGGAGCGCTGGGTCGGTGCGTGCGTACGTGACCACAGTACTCCCTCCCCAGAGAGTAGGCGAACGTTTAGAGACCACCGTTATCCGAGCCTAGACTTTCGACTCGCCGCGGGCGCCCGAGTGAGGCGTGTAGTAGCAGGTGTAGGAGGAGATGCGAAGCCCAGACGCTGTGGTACGTGGCGGCCGGAGCGTGTTGGATCTCCGTTTGCTGGACGTTCGGGAGATAATGGTTTGGGGTGGACGACGAGAAGAGTTGATGCGAAAGATAAAGATTTCGATGATAGGTGGCGATCACTTAGTTCTTTCCGTGAGCGCCGACCGTGAGTGGCGTCGGTCGGTGCTACAGAACCTTGTGTGGGCCGTCGTGGAAAGTTGAGGGCGTAGCCCGTGCATCACGTGTTGCAGTCTCTGTCGGACGCGCGAGATTTTTCCGTATGAGCCAGGAGCGTCAGAAGGGCCGCAGAGAGTCGCTTGCAGTAGCGTGCCCGTGCCGAGGCCCCGCATTGAGTCGGCCGCGTAGTACTCGCGTAGAGCAGCAGGCGGTGGTACTTGGCGGTGGGTGGCCGGCGGTGAGGCGCTTCCGGTGATTGGACTTGCGTTGAGGAGGAGACGGGGACGTACTCGTGTTGGGGTGTCTGCGATGAGCTGAGTGCACTGCAGAGAGTGGCACGCGGTGAGTTGCGTGGTATTGCCGCGTTGGGTTGCACGCATTCAGTTGCGTTGGGTTGCACACGGTGGTTTGCTTGGTTTTGTGGCAAGCGGCGAGTTACGTGGTGTTGCCGCGTTGGGTTGCACGAATTGAGTTGCGTTGGGTCGCACGCGACGATTTGCTTGATTGGTTGAGTGGCACGCGGTGAGTTGCGTGGTGTTACCGCGTTGGGTTGCACGCAGTGAGTTGTCCGCGTGGACGTGCTCAAGTAGAGCTGTCCGTGGTGAGTTAGACGCTTTGGGTGCAGAGGGGTGCATCGTTGAGGGCGTGGCAGCGAGAGGGATGCGGGTAGATTTCTTTCTTTCTCTTGTGTGGTGAAAAAAAGATGTGGCTCACCGGCGATGATGGTGACGAAGGCGGTGGGTGCGATGATGGAGTCGCGGGCCGTGGTGCCGAAACTTGGGGCGGAAATGAGTGACGCGCCCCGCGGACAAGATAGTGGCTGGAGTGTTGGGGACACTGGCTGTGGCAGAGACCGTCGTTGCGAAGCGCTCACGGAGCTTCGCATTTGCGTCGAGCGGTACTACCACTGCCTTGTCGTGGGCCATGTGGAACAGTAACCGTGTCGGTGATGCTGTTCGGTTGAGCCGTTGTCCATGAGTCGACGGGCCAGGTGGTCGAAGTAGCCTCCGGGAGACGAGGGAAATGAGCAAGACCGGGAGCTTCCGTTCGGTGCGGGGATGGGAGGGCCGGTGTGATGATGTGCTTGCTTGCTGAAGAGGGCTTGCTTTGAGAAGGAGGGTGTTCTCCGGGTCACCACTGTAGATTATCACGTCCGGGTCACCACTGTAGCGTCTGAGGTGTTCTAGACTTGACTAGGAAGTTAAGATGGTCTAAAACGGTTTGTGAGACCGCTAACTTTTTATTGAATTAACTTTTTATTATTTGTCCAACTTTAGTATAATGATGCAACATCGATGTCGTCGTCAGTCCAGGTGGATGGCCCAATATCGTCTCGCCGCTCACTCCGTCTCGTCTCCGTTCAGTCCTCTGTCCCGACTCCTTTTTAAACCCTCGTGCTGAGGGTTACCTCGCGATGGCGTGAACTGGTGCTATCGCGAGGCAATACGTCAGCCGGATGAGACAGCAGTATTGGCAGTGCTATGGTGTGATTGCCAAGATGTTATCTAATGTGGTGCAATGGATGTTGCGCGGAATTATGTAAGCGCGCGGCAACATCCGTCGACGACGCAGCACTTGAGCCGGGTAAGGTAATCTGACGCTCTCCGGGGCCGCTCGATCGAGCGGAGAAAAGTTCTCTCGGGAGCCGCTGGGTCGGTCCGTGCGTACGTGACCACAGCAGAAAACTTGGCAGGCAAAATCATGGCAACTGTTTTTAGGATGTTCGAGGAATTTTGCTTCGGAAGTTTTGGAAGAGTTACACTAACACAATGATCGCATTGTGTGAATCAATCAAGAAGAAAATACCAGGAAACTCACAGAAGAAGTGCCTCCTTCTCTACCATAAATTCCTGGTCTAGTTTCCTCAGTGCACGCAGTGACGTTAAAAAAGAAGAAAAAAAAGCATTCGTAAAAAGATGTTTTGCAAGTGATATAGACGTCAGGATAGCTGTGACAATACAGTTTCAAGATCACAAAGAAACAAATAGTGTTTTAAATGTGTTATGTTAAGACAGGAACCGTTGATGAAGCCTACAGACCTAGCACTTGAATGTATTGCCAAATAAAACCAAAACTGCGTGAAAACTCAGTTATTTTCTAGTGAGGTAAATAAGTAACCCTCGCAAGTAAATTGGCGATGTAGGTACATGTATTTGCCTGTGTGTTCCCTTGTCTTACGGCCTTATTGGAGTTGTTCATCATTGAAAAATTAGCCGAGACTGTGGCACGACAGAAAAATGAAAAGAGAAGAAATAACTTTAAAAAAGTTATTTTGCCTTTCTTTACTACACTCTAAGAAAAATGGGAGCGCGACTTAGTCCCCGAGGGGAGCAAGTGCGTTGCCACAACCATTAGTCCCCTCGGGGACTAACGGGAAGGGGAGTAACAGTTGCACCCCTCCATTAGTCTCTCGCACTAGCACCGTTAAGACTAACTACTACAACGTTTCAATTGCACCTCGAGGACCAACTGTTAGGCCCTTGCACTTGGTCCCCTGGGACCAACTGTTACACCGTTTTAATTGAACCCCGAGGACGAACTGTTAGGCCATTGCACTTGGACCCCTGGGACTAACTGTTACACCGTTTGAAATGAACCCCGAGGACCAAGTGTTAGGCCCTCGCACTTGGACCCCTGGGTCTAAACGTTGCGCCCTTGGATTTAGATCCCTGCGACTAAAGGTTTAGCCTTTACATTTTGCCCCGAGCCACAAATCTCCGAAACGAAACTGTGCAGTTCAGGTTAAACGTAGCTTTATTGCCACGTAGATACATATCGCATTGAAGGATGACTGAAGTCGAAGTTTCTGAGCGGTAGAATCCACGATAAGGCCAAATTCCGCAGAGCGCACTTGCGTCGACGATGGCTTGAACAATGGGACGTCTGTCCAAACCGGTCGTGGTCCAAGCACCGTTTATTGGGGCATTGGCAGCTTCTTGCCTGTTTGCGAGGAATTTGAAATATAAGCAACAGGGGCAGCGTGAAATACCCGATCGCTGAACAGTATGAGATATAACACACACATAATAAAATAACAAATCGGCTACAAAAGTGCTACAATGGTTCATAACTAACATGCGATCTGTTGACAGCAGACCAGCGCAATATTATATTTTTATATTTTTAGTAGACCGCTCGCTGCGAATTACAGACCCAGCGTGTGCGTGCTCAAACTATGCTTCAAAGTGACGGAACGAGCTCCCGCCATCAACGCGAAAGTCTGTACAATCGAATAAATGTCTCCATCAAGGCCGGTTCTCACACGCAGCGAAGCGCTGAAGTAGCGCTGCTCACGTGTCGTGAGCTGCTTTTCGTCTGCCATGAGCAACAGTTTGGACGGTGCGATACAAAGCTGGTGAAAGCTCTCGACAGCACGCGCTTAGCGCTAGGTCAGCGCTATGCTTGTAGCTCTCTGCTGTATGTGTGAACAGGCCTTTTTGATGAAGCGATCCTGCCAGGGTCTGAAAAACACAAAAATATAAGCCATCGGTAGAACTGGGTCGGCTTGCTAGAAGAGTGTCTCAGCTGAGTCTAGGTGAAAGAAAGCACTACAAAGGCTGGGGCGCGCGAGCGTCTTGAGACGCAGCTTGAGCCCCGCTCAGCTCGTGCGCTGGCTTTGGCAGTGCTTTCTTTCACCCAGTCTCAGCTGAGACGCTGGTTCTAGCAAGCCGGCCCTGGCGTTTTGCTCGATACGATTGAATATCTCGTCTCTGTGCTGCTTAACAAAATAAGAAATCATGGTGCCAAAAAGAATAGAGCATGACGCGCTTTGGAAGCTAGAGAACCCGCTCAAACTAAAACACGTTCTGAAGCCGCAGTTAATGAATATACCTTAAACAGAAGTACTTTCACATACCTTAATCGAGTTCCCTTGTCTTGTGACTTCAGAACAGATCAAATGCAGTGTTGCAGCACCACGATTCCAAACCGGATCTCGCAATGAGACGACACAGGCCCAGGGAGAAAAAAGGCGACCAGCTTCTAAGTTCTGACGAAGGCTGTACTGAAAGCAGGTTCTTTTCATACAAAGACCCCTTCCCAGTTTCCCGACGGACCCTCTCTGCCCCATCTGCCCAAGGGGAGCGCAAGAAAGAATGCGGGGTAGGGGGTTGGTGGGAGGGGTGAGGGTGCGTACACGAAAATCTCTTTTCCCCCTCCCACTACACACGACACACGGACACACCAATGCCCCAAAGACAGGAGAAGTTCGAAGGTCGCCATTTTCAACACGCCTATCAAGTGACGTACAAGCATACACGTTGTCTGTTGTTGTTGTTTTTTTGTTTTTTTCTTTCTCTCTCTCTTTTCAGTTTTCTCGGGGGCATTTTTTAAAGTTGGCATTTGTTTTGTATTAGCAGGGTGTTGACATGGATGAAGTACCGGGCGCGGTTCGTTCTTCGTTGTTCTTCTGGAATGTTATCTGAAACAGTGACGACGATAGCATGAAGGCGTCTGGATACTGTCCCTGATAGTGCTTTTTGAGTGGAACGTGCCGTGCATCAAGTCTGTCGTTGCGGATTTTGAGTTCGACATTGGACTACCCAGAAAGGTTGGTCACGGGGAGACGTAGAGACGAGGCTCGACTTTTTCTCAGTAACTCAGTTTTAGCGATTGAAGTGACCATTTATTTTGACTGCTAGACTCCGGTGTTAAAAGCGCGGCTTCTACAAACTGTTAAGTTTCATTTCAGAGACAAAAAAGTGTTAGTATTTGGAGGTGTTCCGTTTGGATAAATGCTATTTTTTTGCGCGAAGGAAAATTACGTGAATGGGACTTGTAAAATGTCAACAGATCGTTTTTGACGAAATAGTTGGGTGAAGTAGAGTCAACACTTTCGTTAACTCGCCTTCGCACAACGCGCGAAGCTCTACCATGTAATGTCTGAACTTTCGTGGCACATTAAACAAATTCGCCAGTTTCGTCCGAGTTTTGTCAACACTTTGAGCCGTGCTAGGCTGAGTCTCGCCGATCCCCAAGACAAGCGAAATAGCATCTGTCCTCCTGGCGAACATTCCGTTTGCCTTTGGGGACTAAACCATACAGATGCACTCTGTCTGAGGGGGACTAATGGCTGCGTTTGCTCGCGCACGCCTATAGGTTAGTCCCAGTAGAGCGCAGTTAGTCCCCAGCCTTTGCGCACGGTACCTAGCTTGAACCAGATGGTCCTTTCGAGGAGCAACTGGGAGTTCAGAGGACCAAATGCTGCCGTTAGTCTCTTGAGGCCAACTTTTTTCTTAGAGTGTAGTTGAGTATTTAATATGGTCGTTAACGTCACTATATTAAAGTCACTACTCACATCACGTACAGTGGTGAGTATACACATTCAGTGAACTAACATTGTGCTATAGACAACCATGCCAAACATATCTGCTCACAGCACTTGTTGAAGCTTTCCAGCATCAGCAAGTGCTGTGGTTCTAGTTCCCGAATGCCGTTTGTGATTGGTGTGCAATAAACTCATCAGGTGTGTTCTTGATAGAAAAAAGTAAACAATAACATAAACTGGGCTGATTTATCAGTGCGATGCAGCACAAATCAATTGACAAACTAATCAAATGTTGTATGTAGGCCCTTCAGAGTACTCCCCATCTGATTGAAATGAACTTCTGAAAGGCGAGCTTTTCAATACTCCCCTTGTTTAAGTCAAACTATCGAATTATTGCAGGTAAAAGGTACTTAAAGTATAAAACAACAGTTTTTACAATTTCCAGGTATTTTAAGAGTATTCTCCACATATTTTTAATCGATGCATTTTTATTAGGGTTGGAGTATATTTTGCATGAAATAAATAAATATTTTAAGAAATCTATGTGAAAGGCATTTTGTGCCTACTAATTTAATATTTCCATATTTCAGAACGCATGAAGGGAACTTCAAATGTAGTTTAAATAAAGGTATTTTAAAAATATTTTCAGAAGTATATTTTAGTACTAAGTAAAAACAAATAAGTGTATATTTTCGGTTTATTTTTTGTGTACTTACAATATGAACTGTACTTCAAATACACTCAAATTAGAATGTGGTCTATTTGAAACATATTAGTTTTCCCTAAGGGTAACGATAGCTCCCTTTTCATCCTAAGGCTTTCAAGAATGCACCGGTTCTTAAATTACATTTATGAAGAAAGGGTCGATTAAACATTTATAAAGGCACCTTGTTTAGTTAACGTGCAACCACCAGGCCCGGTACGAGTAATAAAGAACGTTCCCACCAAAAAGAACTGAAGACCGTTTGTTGGTGTAGAGCTTTTTGTTATATGTTATGACTCCCTCTCATCTTTTTGCTTGCCCATGCACTATAAGGGGCCCGAGAACTGCTTATATTTACGTCTCCCCGTAAGGGATACGTTCGCTAAGGGACGTGCATGTTATTTTCTTGCGTGCTGCAAGGCGTGAGACTTTTTCGGCACGTCGCACATACGAACTTGGTAGGCAAATTGTAACTTGTAAAAGGCAAAGACTCATGCTTGTCGTCTTTGAAAAAGATGGCCTGCGAAATCTCGCGCTGCTGCGTGAGTGGAGCGAAAAGTTCGCGTTTTTTTCGCACGCACACACCAACTTTGATTTTCCTAGGTCGGATCTTGCCGTTTCCTCCAAAGCAGCTGGTGCTTGTTCTCTTCTATTTATCTTCCTGCACACTCTTCCAATTTGTGTGCGAGCGAGCGAGCTCAATGGCTCAGCAGCTCTTAGATGTCATGGTCGTGGTGCATGTTATTTTACCTTACCTACTGGAGGCATTCGCTGAGCAAAGATTGAAGAATAGTGTTTGCCAGTGTTCGGTTGGGGTTCGTGTCTTATCATTGTGGACACGAGTTTTAGCCTAATGCTGTGAAGCTTTACCATGACTAGATTGCGTGACCGGAGACTGCTGCGAGTCAGCTGTATAACACATATCCTGTTGAATGGATTCACAAAAGCATGAGCACATAGAAAAACAAAGATGATTTTTTTAGTAAAACTGGATGCAACAAAAACCGTCTAGGGACGTTCTTTTAACTATTGGCCTTTAAGTTTCCTAAAATAAGCGGCGGCTTAGAAATCACAATATTTTGTCGTCGTCATAGTTGTTTACAAAAATTTGAGTCGTGTTACTTGAAGTGGTACATTTTTAAGATAAATCGCTTGCACTCTTGCGGGCTACTTGACTAGGCATCGCCACCTACATTCATTTTGCTATATTGTAACGAATGACAATTGATGAGGCGATAATAACTGAGGAATCTAAACGTTTAATGGGGCGAACTTGTGCCCAAAAATAAAAGAGAACAGAAGAAAGCAGACCGTCGCGGGCGTGGAAGTCGGCGTGACAGCAGAGTCGAACGCTGAGGCGAAAACTGACCGCGGCTCGCCACGCGGAGCCCCTTATGTACACGCGTGGGGTTCTGGAAGATTCGGAGTAGAAGGTTCTGCGTGTAGAACATTCCGACCTCGAACAAGCAACATGGTTCTCGAATTTAATAGAACTTCGTCAGAGTCAACAAAAATGCGTCCCCGCGACCAGGAATCCAACCCTAGCTTTCTGCGTGGAAGGCACGCGCGATAACCGTGAAGCCACGAGCGCGTTGCCTGCTTGGTCAGCTGCGCTCGCGGCAATATCAGCGAATTTGTTGCAAAAACCCAAATCTTGGATTTAGTTCTTCAACGTCAATGTTTGCGAAGATATATTTGTTGTGAAATTTGATATGGCAACGATCACAATGGCTCTAGATTACGGCACACCAGCCGCACGCTGGCGCAGCATTCCACTTTAATAAATCAGTGATCCTCTCTTTATGCACCGCTCGCTCGCTTGCAAAAACTTCCGTTCCTTGTAAAATTCGAGAACACCTCCTGTGCACGTCTAGTATTAGACATATGGATGCTCACTCATTGATTAAACCGAAGAAACATGGATTCTCGGGGGGGGGGGGGGGGGGGGTATCCTTCGTCACGCAGTTAATCGAGTTAACTCAAAATTTGTCTGGGGCAATGGATGCCCGCAAAACTGTCCACTGTGTTTTCTTGGACGTCAGTAAAGCGTTTGATGTGATATCTCATACGTTATTTCTAGAAATGATCTCGCATTATAATATTAATTATCAAGTTATCTCCTGGATTTCCAAATATCTGCATGAAAGATGCCAGTATGTTGTATTAAATAGAAGTAAATCAAGAATTGCACAAGCGACATCAGGAGTCTCGCAGGGGTCGGAATTAGGACTTTTATTATTTTTATTTTATGTAAATTACATAATAAGTCCGTCACTTCATGCATGAGAATGCTCGCAGATGATTGTATATTCTATAGAGAAGTAACAGGTTATAGTGACAATTTTATCATAAATTTAAATGTAGATAAAACCGCGTACATGACATTTTTTGCAAAGCAGACAACTATCATTTCTTCGTACGATATAACAACAAGCGTTTAAAAATTATTACAGATTACGAGTATTTAGGTCTTTACCTCACATCCTCCATCAGATGGCATCGGCATGTAGAGTATACCGTAGCAAAAGCTTCCATATTTTTGGGGTTTCTTGATCCGAGACACTTGTATCTTTCCACAGCTTACGCGGGATCTATTATTTAAACCAAACATGACACCTCTCTTAGAAAATGCCTGTAGTGTGTGGGACCCACGAACTAGTCTAGATAAAACCAAATCGAAAAAGTTCAAAACACAGCGGTTATGAATATTTTAGTAAAATATTTAAAAGGTCGATTAATGCGACGCGCTCAACACAAACGTTGCAATGAAATACTGTAAACGACTTAATTTTCGCGGGCTCAGATTTTGGCGAATCGGACCAAAGCTGAAAATTTAAAATTATTCGCGGGTTCTAATTTTCGCGAATCGAGTGTAGCTTCCGTAGTGTTCAAATGTTGCCCGAATTGTTCGCGAGACGTATTTTTCGCGAATTGTAGGCGATTCGCGAAATTCGCGAAAATCAGGTCCTCGCGAAAATTTCGTCGTTTACAGTACACTGGAATGCGCAGAGCAAGGCTTCGTTTAAAACCTTTCCTCTGTATATTTCATACTCAGGCTGGCATCCTACTTGAAGCTTACTTGTTTCCCCCATATAACCTATCCGGGGCTGTGGATCCTATACTTAAATTGCGTGAATATAGGTGCAAAACTTCGGGTTTTAAGGGGCTTTTTTGTTTTTCAAAAAGCAGTGTGCGAGTGGTACAAATTACCTGCTGCTGTTGTCTCAGTTTTATGAAACGATGCCTTTTATACTGCGTTAGAGACGGAAAGTTTATTTGATTGATATGATTGATTAAAAATAAATCACGGGCGAAGTTCACATACTAGGTTATACTGTAAGCGACTTATTTTTCGCGGCCTCAATATTTTGCGATTTAGGTCAAAGCTGAAATATTGGAATAATTCGCGGGCTGTAATTTTCCAGACGCGGTGGGATCTCAATATAGATTCAAATGCGTTTACGTTTTACCGGAATTGTTCGCGGCACCTATTTTTCGTGAAGTGTAGGCGATTCGCAAAATTCGCGAAAATGAGATACTCGCAAAAATTAACTCGTTTACAGTATTCTTCAGAGGGATACCGTTTCGTGAATCCTTTATTTTTTTTCTTCAATGTCGCGATTTGTGATGCAGTGCGTTGACTGACGCGAAATTTGAAAAGTGCTTCGGATGTCACGAGATGTGTCGGGAATTCTTTTGATCACGCGACGTTTTAAAATGTTGTTGAAGATTATTACCGGTTTGTTTTTTTATTTGAGCGTGTATATCCCCGCTACTGAATGTTTCGGGGTAGACCTATCGGTACTGAATAAACAAAAAAAAATAAAATTCAAAAACATTTAAAAAAATGTAAAAGAGCGTGAGAATGGACTTGACCTGCTCTCGAGTTGGAAACGCGCTCGATGCCCTTGGCGTGCACCAATACAATATGTCCCTGTGACACGAAAAAAATGGATCTCCTTTCGAGTGGATAAGTTTTGCCCTGAATCTCATTTGTTCACTGACACGAGAAAGTATTTGATGACATGAGCTGAAAATTGCATTAGCTTCTACTGAGTTTTGGAAACCTTTTGTAGTTGCTCTGGGACTAAGTGAGGAATCTCTATGCCAGAGACGCAGCGACGGACAGCAAGATGATTCTGCAATAACAAAAAAAAAGTGAAAAAAGAAACGTTGGTACCTAGACGCGTGACTGCAGATAGAAGTTTTGCAACTCAACGGCGTTACATGAGTATGAGCGAACTGCTTGCGCACCTTGAAAACTTAGGAAGAAAAAGAAGGCAGTGTTGTTTCTATCATTTCCCACCGGACGTTCTGACGATACTCTGAAGAAATATGCGATATTTTTCTTCAGTTCTGATGCCAGCTGGCGTCAAATTCGAACAAGATAGCACATAACAAAGCAACTTAATGCCACCCACAGTGAAACCCGCATGATGTTTGATTTGAATAATATTGAAGAAATTTAATTTCATTTTATTACTTCAAAATCACTCGTTCCATTGCAATACATGAATATTCAAACCCGTTTAAAAAAAGACCATTTAAAGTTCTTTTTAATTTTTTAATGCTGCAAATATAATAATTATTTTCAGGGCGTTAAATTATAAAAGAACTTGCGTGGCTTGGTCCAGGAATAATTTCATTTGTAATCGGAACGACATTCGTTTCTAGATGGCTTTAGTGTTCGTCTGGGCCAGGGGTACAACAAAGTGTCCTCGAACCCTCTCCCGTTCAAGGACGTGCTTATTGGTGCTATTTTCAACATTCGTGCGTATTGAGCGTGTTTTACTCGATTTAAAAAAGCAATAGACACGTGACATCTGGTTTGCGAACAGTGAAATATTGGCAGTGAATTTGTGAACCAGACTTGTACCGAAATACGTACGAAGGTCAGCAGTCTTAATTCCTCATCTTCATGTTAACTGCCATGGCCACATAAATCAAAACCACGCGGAAATCACAATATCTGATATTCAACGCGCTATTTTGTCAGCAAGCTTTCTTCGATATGCCGTGGTCTCCAAACGCGTGTGTGCGTATTCGCGTTGATGTTGGCTGCCACGCAAGCGCGCTTCCACTATACTACGTTTCACCATTAGCCAGAGCGCAGTCACGTGCTAGAAGACGTCCAAGAGCAGACACGCACGTCTAAAGCTCGAGATTAAAGTTTAATTACTGCACCTGATTATTTTTGCTGATTGCATCATACGTACAACAAACAGGCTTATGCCATGACTCCTAAGGTGTGGAGCTTTGCGATTGGCTCCTCGGCTCGTAGCGTTGCCTGTTCTCTGACTAAGGTGAAATGAAGTATAGGTGATTTTAGCACCATGAAATTCGTTCTCGACAAATGGCACGTAGTTTTATCCCCATCTTCATAAATTCAACATTAATGTTCATGTAACCTTTTCAATTGAAGGATTCTCACGGGTGACAGTTTGAGCCTTCGGACATGTAGTTGCACCTTGCTCAAATTCGCTAAGCGCCGGAGTTCGCAATTGGGTTTGGAGAAGCAAGATTTTGAAATGTCATACATTATTGCGAGCACGGTATCCTGTCCCTCTTCAGATTTCTGTGCTACGTGTTAGAAATATACTATTTTCAAAAGTTGGCGCCATCTAGTAGCGACTGCGCCCATTACCCCTGTCCACCATTGTTTGGGCACGCACTCAGAGAATGTGTTCTATACCAGGGCTGTTGCAGTATTCGGCGTGAAGTCGTCTCAGCTTGTTTCCACAGCAAATGCTGCACGAGCGTTCGGCGAGGATTCGGCAGCAGCACTTTGCTCCTGCTGAGTATAAGGCGTTGTGGATTGCAGCTTTCCCTCCACCTTCTACTCATTTTAAAACTTTTATTTTACAATATATGGTACTTCAATATCAGCCTAATTTACTTCGCGGATACCCTCAAGCACACTTATTTACTCTGGCAATACCAATGGGCCATGAAACAGCAAGTTAGGAAAAAGGCAATATTACAGAATATTACTTAATTGGGTCGTCCAAAAGGAAATTACGTTTTCTCGGCGGAGAAAGTCGGTGTTTTTTTGTGCTAATGAGACGATTTTTCAAATGCACTTTTTGGTGGATACTGAAATCACAAAAAGATGTCAGGGCATTTTCAGTATATTTTTGTGAACTGCAAGCATCTCCTGTTTTTTTTATTTTTTTTTATTTAAGCTTATTTTGATTCTAGCTTGCAATGTATTCTATTCTGGAGATTATATGTGTGAACTTGACGGAACCGACAGTTGGAAAGAGCTTCATCTACTATCGTAAGCGCTACAGATATGAGGAAGACGGAAGCGCGTGGCTTTAGAAATTGCTTCCCTTACGCGAGTGCTCGTTAACAGGAAGCTAAGCCTGCGTCTCCGTTGGTCGAGCTCCACGAAACCAAAGAGGTAGGAAACAAAAAGCTGTCCCTGGTTGTTATATAACTTCAATAATTGTATCATTGAACGGCACTCATTACGGTAATCTTCCAGCTTTTCTACGCCGAAGCAACTTGTTTTTTTGGGGGCTATTTCTCAACTGTGGCCTATCACACATAGGTGGAATCTACATAAATTCACACACGAAAAACGTGCTCACATTATAATAATAAAAGTATTATTACGTACGAACCCACCCGTGGGGTAGACCGGATAGCGGAAACATTTCACTTTCCGCGAACTCAGGTCCTCTCGACGACGACGCCTTCCGGCGCTATAGTTACTTAAAGATTCACAAACTAAGATCGCGGCTCCCAGCAGTCCCCAACTTAGTAAGTGCACTACTAATGACGCATAAGCCAACGTTACTAGATTACCTCAGTTGTGGAACTCCCGCGGAGGGGGGTACCCCCCCTCACTCACTTTAATCCGCCTGGAGTCGTTCGAAGCGCCATCTATATTTTCGTTTCATAACTGTGCATTCTAAAGAGCACAGCTGAAGCGCCAAATGGCGATCACAACGCTGCCATTTCTCCCGCAGCGGTCACTCGAGGAACTGCACGTGACATCTATTTTGGCTTCAATCTGCCATTTCTGAGCCGAAACAGATACCGTGGAAAGGGTCACAGGGGTGCCGCTCCCGTATCCCCAGAGGACGCGCCGTGACACATTACCGAAGTTAAAATGCGCCTAGGTCGGGACGCGCTACCTGAAATCCCCGCTGAGGCATGGTTGTATAAAAACAATATTAATTGTGCTGCAAAACCTTGAAAACTAAAAATTTTAGAAAACTTCACGCGCCCATCATTTTGTACTAACTCCAATAAAAGGTACTACAAAAAGAGGTTTTTTCCGTTGGTTTTTACGTTTCTAGTAACGTTGAAACGAACGTATACCTATTCAGTTACCAAAGCAGCCGTCCGGCGGCGCGTCGAGCGATTCCGGGCGAGTCGTGGTGAGTGAGGGGGGGTACTGTTCGTGCATGCAGCGTCTATGAACAGTTCCGTAACTGAGTTAATCTAATAACGTTGGCATAAGCTGTGTGTGGGACACTCAAAATAAATAAATAAAAATAGAGTCTTATCGCTGTAGAACCAATCAGGTCGCTTTGTTTTCCGATACAAACGAGGAAACTGAAACAAGAAGCGTGGACATTAGTCGCGCACTGTATATCTTCTACGCTGTCCGGGCTGGAAAACTTGTCATAAAACGAATAACGATTTAAATTCGTTGTTTGCAACGCACCTCACTTTTCATATGTGTTAGCGTGTTTTGATAAAAAAAAACTAAACGGTAATTGTGTTCTGGGTATCCTAAGACTGCCCCTCATATCAGCACAGAGCGGTTGCTAAAATATCACACCTCTGGCAATATTGTTAGTTTTCACAGAACGGTACTTCTCAGTTGAATTAATCGCTTGTTGTGAGAAACCTTTCCGTCGTTTTGTGAGGCGGAGAAAAGCGAACAACACTGCATAGTCTTACGCGAACAAAGGAAGTGCCCCCCCCCCCCCCCCACACACACACCACGTGTCAAAAAGAAACATCGTATACTCTAGGCGTATACGCACATTTGCGTTTGAGCGTGGTGCGTTCCGTACCAAGAACCATATAGCTTCTTAAATACTGAAAACGCCTGGCAGATCGCGACGAGAAGCGGCCGCCAAAATGGAAAGGTGGAGCGGCGGACAGCGGATGAGAGGAAAGCCACGTGACCGGCACCCCGCTACTGCGAGACGCCGAAACACACTTCTTCCGAGCTAGGAAGTGTGTTACAGATCGTCACCGCTGCAAAAGCTGTGCGCTGATGTTCAGGTTTCCCGAGAAATGGTTCTTTGATGCTCTGTGCTACCAGATCCTCGCGCTCCCATTCTTCGACCGGGCACTCTATGGCTCCGTTGTCCAACTGCCAGGATTTGTGAGTGTAGACGAGGCTCTGAAAGAGCGCTTGCGCCAAGCTTGTACGCACAGTCGCGTTGACACGCAGTCCACCGCAGTCAAGAGCTAATGAGAACGCGCTAACGTCGCTAGGGTGTCACTAACAGCGAGCGCAATTCACGGCAACATGGCGGGGCTGGGCGACAGCGTCGAAGTGGTCAATCTCGGGACAATCCCGCTGGCTCCCCAACATCCTATCCGGCTTGAACATCGCAGTCTTTGAAAAATGAAAAAGCAGGCTCCGTAAACGGAGAACCGGATAAGGATCGTCGAGTTTCACGAGATACCACGTAACCCTCTTTTCATTTCTGGGCTTCCAATTGGCCGAACGCACCCCAACGCTTTGGAAAGTTGAGCGAGTCTCTACTCTTTTGCGTCGCGCTACCGAGCGCTGCCGGATGGCGCGCGTAGTAGCACTAGCGAACGCTCCTGGACTCAAGGACGCCGCAACGCACTCAAACGCGTTCAAACGCGAATTTGCGTATGGACCATTAAATGTGAAAGGGAAGCTGAAGCACTTTTTAAGGAAAACAGCTTTTCGAGCAGGTTTTTGTAGTTTTTGTGTCTCGTGAAGAAGTTGATCGCGCTTCAATTCGGCCGAAGTAAACGTAAACGACTTTTATATTCAAAGAGATAGGCACAAGACTTGCTGCGGTGCATGCGGTGAGTCTCTCTGCCATCTGTTATATATGCAAGGCGTCCTGTCTTCATCGTCAGCATCTGCGAGTCTTCTTTGTGGTGAGCAAGGGTCATCTGACCACGACAATGAAATCCATTTCGCTAGTTAAATATTGCGCTACCAAGCTCTCCTGCGCTCGGCGCTAAGCAGCAAGTGGGGCTGCGGCCAAATTGTAATTGGTTATTTCGTCGCTAGTATTGATGGAACCGAAGGGACACTTTCGACATAATGATTAAGGTGCCTACATTCAAACTTTTAAAGTTTGTCATATTTCAAAAACATATTCAACTTCCTTTTAGGTTTTTTTTTTCTTAATTTTCTTTGTTTTGTTTTTCTAATTCGAAAACCTGCATGAAACATCAACTTCCATGGCACCCTCTCCCTCGGTAAAGTTTACTTCGTTCGCCATCATCAATATTGGTAGCACATAATTACGCTTAACCTCTGCCTTCAAAAGCCATGTTCATACCTCTAATTCATCATACAAAATACAGTCTCTGAACAATATATATGCGTTTCTCCTCCTTGAATGATTATCGCGTAAAATTGGTCATTCAAAAACTGTGTTTAGACATGCTCAATGTATACACATTCCCTTTTTTAGAAACTATGTTTCAAATATGTGTGAGGCGTGTACGCAGATTATACAGTCGAAATACCTGCAGCGAACACAGTGACTATTGTACCATAAATGAGAGGCATGACCGCAGCTTAAGGGTCATCGGCGGATTATTTCGTGTGCACAAAAGGTATCGATACCGCAGTACATGAAACCAGGATATTCACATGCGGCGATCGCGCGGAGCTCTGGAACTCGACGCTAGAGTAGAATTGCTAGAACAGTATCAGCGATCGAACAATCTTGAGATCAAGGGTGTACCAGCCGAGGGAGGTCTAACAGATATTGTTAAAATAATTGGTGCCCTCCTCAAAGAACCCGTTGGAAGATGCGGATATTTACATCTGCCATTGCGTCGCCACATTTAAGCCAAACGAGAAAAAAACATAATTGTTCGCTTCCTCCAAAACACGAAGCGAAATAAATTTTGGAAAATGCCAGAAAAATGCGGATCAGCACGGCATCTCTCGATTTTGGCGGGACCACTTCTCTGGTTTATGTCAATGAACGCTTAACGAGACGGAACAAGAAACATCTCGAAACCGCCATGGCGCAGAGATCAAAGGTTGGATGGAAATTTGTGAGGTGATCTGGTGGAAAAATATTCGCGCGGAAACATGATATTTCGGATGTAATTAAGAATTCTTACCTAAGTGATGTTGAAACGAAACTCAGGAACTAGTTCCGCAATACCTAGGTGACAGTTATTTTTTTTCTTCAAGACGACTGTGCACGATCATTTTTATGAACCTCAGGAAGTTAACGCCATTTGATGCTAAAAATAAACAGAAGTGCTTTAAGCGTTTTATCTAAACGTTAGATCAACACGATCAAAAACTGACGAAGTTTGATTGTTTTTCAAAAAGTTGGTATAGCGATGACAGGGACTTTATCTTTTGCCGGGTAGCGCCCACTATTATTTAAACCGCTAACAAAACCGCGGCGGTGGTGTGTTCATTTTGAGAGCGAATACTGGTTTTGAGATTGTACACGAATTTTTGATGGTTAGGAATGATTACGAAGCATTATGAATACATAAAACCTAGAAGTATATGGTGCTATCTACTGACCACAAAAAACGAAAACGCACTTCAGTCTTTTTTTAGATAAGTTAATTAGCGTTATGGCTGAAGTTACGTGTAATTTTACCCTTGGAGGTGATCTGAATATTGATATGCTTCATGTTTCGCGAAACCAGTCTGATCTTTTGTTGTTGTTGTCTGTAAATAGTCTTCGGGATGTAATATCTCATCCCACGCCTATCACAGCATCATGTTTCTCTATTCTCGACTTGTTTATTACAACTCGCGAATGCTCTGATATTAAACTTGAAGTGCTGTGGTCGGGCTTGAGTGATCATTTACCTACATTCATGCTGATTCATAAAGAAAATTTGTCATCCAAGACGAAAGCCAATGAGGTTCCTTTCTAAAATACGTTCAGAATGTAAGCGAACGAACGCTGCAGGCATTTAGAAGAACCGTCGAGACCACAAACTTGAGCGGTATGTTCGACATAACTGATGTAAATCAAGCATACGAGACATATATCGATGTTTTTAAAAAAAAATATTCATAGTTCCTAATTGCCATTAAAATTACTTAGGCAAAATAAACTCTCGGAAACCTTGGATCACTGAAGATCACTTAAGAATGGTGTCTGTCAAAGCTTCTCTATATATTGCATTTTGGAAATCCGGAAACCTGGACGTGCTTGCGAAATTTAGGACCTTAAGGAACGGCCTGAACGCAGATTCAAAAGATTCAAAACGAAGCCACTACAGCCGTATTTTTGATTCCGAGTCCTATGAAACACCTTGACCAAATTTGGAAGAGATTTGGCGATCTTTTAGGTAAAAAAAAAACAACGAACTAAATATAATAAAATAGAAACTTTAAATATTGATGAAATAGTAAAATTTTGTTCTGCTCTTTCAGATGCTTTTAATTATTATTTTGGGAACGTCTGGGCAGGAAAGTACGGTAGTGAAGCAGGAATTAATATTCCGAAAATTTCTGAATCAATATTTCTTTATCCTAGAGTGAACATCACACGATTAGTTTCGGTTTCGCCTCTGGCATCTGGCAACTAGAGCCTGCGGAGATATGCCACCGGAGTGCGCGGGCGTCTGAGTAAACAGTTTTGGGTCACACTTTCGGAGCCGTTGGGACACGTCCGCACCGGGGCCAATACACTCATGCATTGCTTTAAATTTTGTAGTCAAGAATAGGACATAGATTTTCTGTACCGGACATATTCACTACATAATTTGTGATCCGGAGTCCCGAACAGAACACCTCAATCGCACAACCACAAGCAACCACCGGTGAGCAAACATGACTTCCACCAACGGTTCCTCGGCTGAACGAGGCCGCCCAAGCACCGCTCTCCCCTATCTCTCCACCGTCGCTCTCAAGCTTCCGTGCTTCCATGGCCGGCGGACTCAGCCCTCTGGTTCGCGCAAGTTGAAGCCCAATTTGCGACGAGACGTATAACTTCCCAACAAAGAAAATTGCACCACGTAATCGCCGCCCTCAACACAACGGAAGCTGCAGAGGTGCTTGACATCATACTCTCTCTCAAGGCCGACCAGCCACTCGGCCGGCAGAAACTCGAGCTCGTCCGCCGCACCACCTTCTTCAAGCAGAAGCGCCTGCAACAGCTCCTGACTGCGGAGAACGTGCGGGACCGAAAATCGTCCCAGTTACTCCGCGGGATGCGCCAGCTGCTCGGAGAGAAAGCTTCGACGGTCGACGACTCGCTTCTTAGTAAGTTGTTTTTGCAGCTGTGTGCATGGTGCTGGCGGGTGCCGGAGACATGACGCTTAACAGTCTCGCTGTCCTGGCGGATAGGGTAGTGGAAGTTGTGTCACCCAGCATCAGACTTGTGCTCGTTACTTGAAAGATGAAATGGATTACATTTCCAAACTACCGAGCCTCAAATGTAATAGATTACCGTTACAAATTACTTTCGCTAAAAAAAACGCATTACTTTACTCTTTACGTTACAAATTACTTCCAGGTTACTTTTAGGGGCGAAGCTCCTTAGGGTCTTGCCTTGTTCGATCCGTCCGGCGTCCGTGCTCACATCGATTGACATCTCATTTGTCTTCGTAAAAAAAGAAAGAAAAAAGTTTGCGCAGTCGACAGGATTCGAACCTGTGCGGGGAGGTGGATTTCTAGCCCATCGCCTTAACCACTCGACCACGACTGCGGGGCGAGTAGGGGGCTCTGAGATGTGGTAGTAACTCAAGATGATGATGATGATTGGGGTTTTTTGGCGCAAGAGCAAATTAGTGCCATATTGCGCCAAACAAAGGTTTTTCCAAGGGGCTTAAGGGTATAATCTATAAGAACTGCAAGCTACAGCTGGTGTAAAAGGCCAGTTTTATGAAGAAAATTTAAAACTCGATTGAATGGTACCAATGGTTGATCGCCAAGCAGAAAATATGGATGAAAGGGAAGGTGACCTCGAAAAAGTTCCGGAAAACATGATCGCCGCTCTTGGTTTAAAGACTTGCATTGCCACAGGATGTGCAAAACAGTCATGGCTTTCCCACAGTTATCACAAAGTTTAGCATCCTCACCACAGAGGAGGTGCAAATGAGTCAAACGGGTATGCCCGATTCTTAAACGGCAGAGGAGAACTTCAGCCCGACGGTCTTTATGGAAGGAACTCTCCCAGACCCCCAGTTGGGACTTAATAACATGAAGCTTGTTCTCTTTTTCCCTATCCCAATCCAACTGCCATGACTTCATAATTGATTTCTGGATGATTGGTTTCAGGTCTTGGTGTGGCAAGCCAAGAGGCGATTTCGGGCACTCTTTTGCAGAGCCAGCAAGTAAGTCTGCTTTCTCATTGCCAAAAATACCCACGTGGCTCGGAACCCAGCAGAATTTGATCAGGTGTCCTTGCTGAAGTGCTCGGTTTAACCGTACCCGAAGATATTGCACGAGAAGATTCTTGCTGTCTGCTAAGGACGAAATGGCTAGAAGAACACTCTGGGAGTCGACAAACAGAATTGCTTTCATGATATTGTTCTCCAATAAGTACTCAACAGCCATTAAAATGCCGTACAGTTCAGCAGTAAAAATATTTGCAAAAGTGTGGAGTTGTTGCACTTTCCTGAAGGCAGTGGAATAAACTGCACATCCCACAAAAGTTGAGGTTTTCGATCCATCAGTGTAAAAATGCGAGTAGTCCTTGTATTTCTGTTCCAAATCGGCGAACTCCTGCTGAAGAACAAGTGGAGAAATGGCTGTTTTTCTGTGCTTGGACAGGGACCAGTCACAAGAAATTGGCAGAATGTCCCAAGGCGCAACTCTCTCATGGCTCCTCAGCAAAGCAGCCTCACTAAAGGGAAGGTGAAGCGATGTTGCCATGCTTTGAACTCTGAAACTCAGGGGCCGAACAATACTCGGCTTGTTTTCAAAGAGTCGGAAGGATGTCGAGGGTTGGAGGGCATCAAAAGAGGGATGCTGAGGATAGCTGTATATCTTGGAAGCATAACAAAGACTCAAATATTGCCTTCGCCTTTCAAGGGACATTTGATGTGTATCAGCATACAGGCTAAGTACAGGTGATGTTCGAAACGCCCCAGTGGCGAGTCGGAGCCCGAGATGATGGACAGGGTCCAACATCTTTAGGGCAGACGGACGCGCCGACCCATAAACAATCGCGCCATAGTCCAAGCGGGACCGCACCAAGGAGTTATAGAGTCGCAGGAGGCACCGTCTGTCAGACCCCCAGGTCGTATGCGACAACACTTTGAGGATGTTTGATGAACGTAGGCATTTGTGTTTCAACTCTTTCAAGTGGGTTAAAAAAGTGAGCTTTTTATCAATATTATTCCTAAAAACTTGTGGGCCTCCTTTACAGATATAGCAACGTCATTCAAGTGCAACACTGGATCTGGAGACAGGCCACGGCGGAGTGAAAAGGGAACACAGATTGTCTTTTCGGGGGAGAACTTAAAGCCATTTTGATCAGCCCACTTGCTCATCTTATTGATTGTGAGCTGCAGTTGTCGTTCACAGCTGGACAAGTTACAAGAAGAAAACAATATCTGCACATCGTCCACATACATCGAATAGGATACAGATGGTGGTATAACCTTAGCCAGACTATTAATCTTTACAGCAAAGAGTGTAACGCTCAATACTCCACCCTGAGGGACGCCATTCTCCTGGAGGAATGATTACGAAGCATTATGAATACATAAAACCTAGAAGTATATGGTGCTATCTACTGACCACAAAAAACGAAAACGCACTTCAGTCTTTTTTAGATAAGTTAATTAGCGTTATGGCTGAAGTTACGTGTAATTTTACCCTTGGAGGTGATCTGAATATTGATATGCTTCATGTATCGCGAAACCAGACCGATCTTTTGTTGTTGTTGTCTGTAAATAATCTTCGGGATGTAATATCTCATCCCACGCCTATGACAGCATCATGTTTCTCTATTCTCGACTTGTTTATTACAATTCGCGAATGCTCTGATATTAAACTTGAAGTGCTGTGGTCGGGCTTGAGTGATCATTTACCTACATTCATGCTGATTCATAAAGAAAATTTGTCATTCAAGACGAAAGCCAATGAGGTTCCTTTCTAAAATACGTTCAGAATGTAAGCGAACGAACGCTGCAGGCATTTAGAAGAACCGTCGAGACCACAAACTTGAGCGGTATGTTCGACATAACTGATGTAAATCAAGCATACGAGACATATATCGATGTTTTTAAAATAATATTCATAGTTCCTAATTGCCATTAAAGTTACTTAGGCAAAATAAACTCTCGAAAACCTTGGATCACTGAAGATCACTTAAGAATGGTGTCTGTCAAAGCTTCTCTATATATTGCATTTTGGAAATCCGGAAACCTGGACGTGCTTGCGAAATTTAGGACCTTAAGGAACGGCCTGAACGCAGATTCAAAAGATTCAAAACGAATCCACTACAGCCGTATTTTTGATTCCGAGTCCTATGAAACACCTTGACCAAATTTGGAAGAGATTTGGCGATCTTTTAGGTAAAAAAAAAACAACGAACTAAATATAATAAAATAGAAACTTTAAATATTGATGAAATAGTAAAATTTTGTTCTGCTCTTTCAGATGCTTTTAATTATTATTTTGGGAACGTCTGGGCAGGAAAGTACGGTAGTGAAGCAGGAATTAATATTCCGAAAATTTCTGAATCAATATTTCTTTATCCTAGAGTGAACATCACACGATTAGTTTCGGTTTCGCCTCCGGCATCTGGCAACTAGAGCCTGCGGAGATATGCCACCGGAGTGCGCGGGCGTCTGAGTAAACAGTTTTGGGTCACACTTTCGGAGCCGTTGGGACACGTCCGCACCGGGGCCAATACACTCATGCATTGCTTTAAATTTTGTAGTCAAGAATAGGACATAGATTTTCTGTACCGGACATATTCACTACATAATTTGTGATCCGGAGTCCCGAACAGAACACCTCAATCGCACAACCACAAGCAACCACCGGTGAGCAAACATGACTTCCACCAACGGTTCCTCGGCTGAACGAGTCCGCCCAACCCTAATGAAAATTCCATCAAGGTGCGTAATTTGGGACGCTGACTGCCAGTCAGCAGCCCTGGTGGAACGTGCCCTGATGGTCCATCAGATGACGTCTGACCATTTTATTCAGCGAAATTTCGTCGACCACATTCGGTTTTCCCAATGTTAATCGTAAAAAAGAAATGTAAATATCGCCAAATGCGTCGACAAAACAAAATGCTCAAAAGATTCCCCCCCCCAAAAAAAAAAAAGCAACCCCGCACGGGGGATCGAACCTGGGACCGCTTGCTCATGAGGCAGACGTCTTACCACTAAGCTACACCGCAGCTTCAAAAAACTTATTTTGAGAACTCGTTTTATACGAGACTTTCGGGCAGCACTTGAACGTGTGAGCAGAGTACCGTCGGACGGCAGTCGAACGCTCTGCAAGAGTGCCGTCGGACGGTACCCCACCAGTGATACACGCGCAGTCTGACTCTCTTTCGGACGGCACTTGTAGGAGCGAGTGGACCGTCGGATGGCACTGTAGACACAGCCTCTAAGGAATGCTTCGGCTCCATATGCAGTTAAGCCTTCAGCATGTTATGCAAAGCACTCGTACATCAATCGCCGTACTTCAGTTCTACTCACCTACCATGTAGAGTACTTTCGCGTCGTAGAACCCTCCTTTTGTTCGCGCGTCTCCGGCCCAGTAGAGCTGGTACACCTTGTCGTCTTCAACTACACCGCTAAACTTCCTTACATAGTCGGAACTCCCGAAACACTGGGTCTTTTCGAGGAGAAATTCTACTAAAACGTAACACGTTGTAGAGCTCGGGCAGGATCGACAGGTTGGAGCAAGCGGGCAAACAAAACGAGTCGAGAGCGATCATTCATGGAAGCTCGGCGAAGCCGGGCGAAGCGAAAGTAAAGGAGTAAGTGGCGCGTTCGGCCAGTTCGGCGTTCGGCGGGCTTCTGATCAGTGTTGTCGGTCGGTTGCGTGTCATATCTCTAACATCAGCGGTTTTATGGTTTCACGCCCCGAAATCGTTTTCTCGTGCATAGATTATTTTTCGTATTCATAGTTTTGACGAAATATTGGTTTTCGAACGAACTTTACGTCCATTGACCGTACGTCTGTCTGCCCGTCAAAGCTTTTTGACGTACAGTCAGAGACAATCGATGTCCAATCAGAATCGCCACCAAGAAATCTTGACGGCATTTCGCGGCGGCCGACTGCCACCAGGAAACCATCAGAAAGCTGACAAGCGGAGTCTGACTGGAGTTTGACTGTCGGTCAGAGTAACTTGTTGGCCAATCAGACGTGCTTGACGTACAATCAGGCACAGACAGGTGTCCACTAGAATACATCGACTGCCAGACAGCGTTACATTGATGGATTTTTCCTTCGGGAAGCACCGCTCTGCCCTATCTCTCCACCGTCGCTCTCAAGCTTCCGTGCTTCCATGGCCGGCGGACTCAGCCCTCTGGTTCGCGCAAGTTGAAGCCCAATTTGCGACGAGACGTATAACTTCCCAACAAAGAAAATTGCACCACGTAATCGCCGCCCTCAACACAACGGAAGCTGCAGACGTGCTTGACATCATACTCTCTCTCAAGGCCGACCAGCCACTCGGCCGGCAGAAACTCGAGCTCGTCCGCCGCACCACCTTCTTCAAGCAGAAGCGCCTGCAACAGCTCCTGACTGCGGAGAACGTGCGGGACCGAAAATCGTCCCAGTTACTCCGCGGGATGCGCCAGCTGTCGGAGAGAAAGCTTCGACTGTCGACGACTCGCTTCTTAGTAAGTTGTTTTTGCAGCTGTGTGCATGGGGCTGGCGGGTGCCGGAGACATGACGCTTAACAGTCTCGCTGTCCTGGCGGATAGGGTAGTGGAAGTTGTGTCACCCAGCATCAGACTTGTGCTCGTTACTTGAAAGATGAAATAGATTACATTTCCAAACTACCGAGCCTCAAATGTAATAGATTACCGTTACAAATTACTTTCGCTAAAAAACAACGCATTACTTTACTCTTTACGTTACAAATTACTTCCACGTTACTTTTAGGGGCGAAGCTCCTTAGGGTATTGCCTTGTTCGATCCGTCCGGCGTCCGTGCTCTCATCGATTGACATCTCATTTGTCTTCGTAAAAAAATAAAGAAAAAAGTTTGCGCAGTCGACAGGATTCGAACCTGTGCGGGGAGATCGATTTCTAGCCCATCGCCTTAACCACTCGACTACGACTGCGGGGCGAGTAGGGGGCTCTGAGATGGGGTAGTAACTCAAGATAATGATGATGATTGGGGTTTTTTGGCGCAAGAGCAACTTAGGCCATATTGCGCCAAACAAAGGTTTTTCCAAGGGGCTTAAGGGTATAATCTATAAGAACTGCAAGCTACAGCTGGTGTAAAAGGCCAGTTTTATGAAGAAAATTTAAAACTCGATTGAATTGTACCAATGGTTGATCGCCAAGCAGAAAATATGGATGAAAGGGAAGGTGACCTCGAAAAAGTTCCGGAAAACATGATCGCCGCTCTTGGTTTAAAGACTTGCATTGCCACAGGATGTGCAAAACAGTCATGGCTTTCCCACAGTTATCACAAAGTTTAGCATCCTCACCACAGAGGACGTGCAAATGAGTCAAACGGGTATGCCCGATTCTTAAACGGCAGAGGAGAACTTCAGCCCGACGGTCTTTATGGAAGGAACTCTCCCAGACCCCCAGTTGGGACTTAATAACATGAAGCTTTTTCTCTTTTTCCCTATCCCAATCCAACTGCCATGACTTCATAATTGATTTCTGGATGATTGGTTTCAGGTCTTGGTGTGGCAAGCCAAGAGGCGATTTCGGGCACTCTTTTGCCGAGCCAGCAAGTAAGTGTGCTTTCTCATTGCCAAAAATACCCACGTGGCTCGGAACCCAGCAGAATTTGATCAGGTGTCCTTGCTGAAGTGCTCGGTTTAACCGTACCCGAAGATATTGCACGAGAAGATTCTTGCTGTCTGCTAAGGACGAAATGGCTAGAAGAACACTCTGGGAGTCGACAAACAGAATTGCTTTCATGATATTGTTCTCCAATAAGTACTCAACAGCCATTAAAATGCCGTACAGTTCAGCAGTAAAAATTGGTCATTCAAAAACTGTGTTTAGACATGCTCAATGTATACACATTCCATTTTTAAGAAACTATGTTTCAAATATGTGTGAGGCGTGTACGCAGATTATACAGTCGAAATACCTGCAGCGAACACAGTGACTATTGTACCATAAATGAGGGGCATGACCGCAGCTTAAGGGTCATCGGCGGATTATTTCGTGTGCACAAAAGGTATCGATACCGCAGTACATGAAACCAGGATATTCACATGCGGCGATCGCGCGGAGCTCTGGAACTCGACGCTAGAGTAGAATTGCTAGAACAGTATCAGCGATCGAACAATCTTGAGATCAAGGGTGTACCAGCCGAGGGAGGTCTAACAGATATTGTTAAAATAATTGGTGCCCTCCTCAAAGAACCCGTTGGAAGATGCGGATATTTACATCTGCCATTGCGTCGCCACATTTAAGCCAAACGAGAAAAAAACATAATTGTTCGCTTCCTCCAAAACACGAAGCGAAATAAATTTTGGAAAATGCCAGAAAAATGCGGATCAGCACGGCATCTCTCGATTTTGGCGGGACCACTTCTCTGGTTTATGTCAATGAACGCTTAACGAGACGGAACAAGAAACATCTCGAAACCGCCATGGCGCAGAGATCAAAGGTTGGATGGCAATTTGTGAGGTGATCTGGTGGAAAAATATTCGCGCGGAAACATGATATTTCGGATGTAATTAAGAATTCTTACCTAAGTGATGTTGAAACGAAACTCAGGAACTAGTTCCGCAATACCTAGGTGACAGTTATTTTTTTTCTTCAAGACGACTGTGCACGATCATTTTTATGAACCTCAGGAAGTTAACGCCGTTTGATGCTAAAAATAAACAGAAGTGCTTTAAGCGTTTTATCTAAACGTTAGATCAACACGATCAAAAACTGACGAAGTTTGATTGTTTTTCAAAAAGTTGGTATAGCGATGACAGGGACTTTATCTTTTGCCGGGTAGCGCCCACTATTATTTAAACCGCTAACAAAACCGCGGCGGTGGTGTGTTCATTTTGAGAGCGAATACTGGTTTTGAGATTGTACACGAATTTTTGATGGTTAGGAATGATTACGAAGCATTATGAATACATAAAACCTAGAAGTATATGGTGCTATCTACTGACCACAAAAAACGAAAACGCACTTCAGTCTTTTTTAGATAAGTTAATTAGCGTTATGGCTGAAGTTACGTGTAATTTTACCCTTGGAGGTGATCTGAATATTGATATGCTTCATGTATCGCGAAACCAGTCCGATCTTTTGTTGTTGTTGTCTGTAAATAGTCTTCGGGATGTAATATCTCATCCCACGCCTATCACAGCATCATGTTTCTCTATTCTCGACTTGTTTATTACAACTCGCGAATGCTCTGATATTAAACTTGAAGTGCTGTGGTCGGGCTTGAGTGATCATTTACCTACATTCATGCTGATTCATAAAGAAAATTTGTCATCCAAGACGAAAGCCAATGAGGTTCCTTTCTAAAATACGTTCAGAATGTAAGCGAACGAACGCTGCAGGCATTTAGAAGAACCGTCGAGACCACAAACTTGAGCGGTATGTTCGACATAACTGATGTAAATCAAGCATACGAGACATATATCGATGTTTTTAAAAAAAAATATTCATAGTTCCTAATTGCCATTAAAGTTACTTAGGCAAAATAAACTCTCGGAAACCTTGGATCACTGAAGATCACTTAAGAATGGTGTCTGTCAAAGCTTCTCTATATATTGCATTTTGGAAATCCGGAAACCTGGACGTGCTTGCGAAATTTAGGACCTTAAGGAACGGCCTGAACGCAGATTCAAAAGATTCAAAACGAATCCACTACAGCCGTATTTTTGATTCCGAGTCCTATGAAACACCTTGACCAAATTTGGAAGAGATTTGGCGATCTTTTAGGTAAAAAAAAAAAACAACGAACTAAATATAATAAAATAGAAACTTTAAATATTGATGAAATAGTAAAATTTTGTTCTGCTCTTTCAGATGCTTTTAATTATTATTTTGGGAACGTCTGGGCAGGAAAGTACGGTAGTGAAGCAGGAATTAATATTCCGAAAATTTCTGAATCAATATTACTTTATCCTAGAGTGAACATCACACGATTAGTTTCGGTTTCGCCTCTGGCATCTGGCAACTAGAGCCTGCGGAGATATGCCACCGGAGTGCGCGGGCGTCTGAGTAAACAGTTTTGGGTCACACTTTCGGAGCCGTTGGGACACGTCCGCACCGGGGCCAATACACTCATGCATTGCTTTAAATTTTGTAGTCAAGAATAGGACATAGATTTTCTGTACCGGACATATTCACTACATAATTTGTGATCCGGAGTCCCGAACAGAACACCTCAATCGCACAACCACAAGCAACCACCGGTGAGCAAACATGACTTCCACCAACGGTTCCTCGGCTGAACGAGGCCGCCCAAGCACCGCTCTCCCCTATCTCTCCACCGTCGCTCTCAAGCTTCCGTGCTTCCATGGCCGGCGGACTCAGCCCTCTGGTTCGCGCAAGTTGAAGCCCAATTTGCGACGAGACGTATAACTTCCCAACAAAGAAAATTGCACCACGTAATCGCCGCCCTCAACACAACGGAAGCTGCAGACGTGCTTGACATCATACTCTCTCTCAAGGCCGACCAGCCACTCGGCCGGCAGAAACTCGAGCTCGTCCGCCGCACCACCTTCTTCAAGCAGAAGCGCCTGCAACAGCTCCTGACTGCGGAGAACGTGCGGGACCGAAAATCGTCCCAGTTACTCCGCGGGATGCGCCAGCTGCTCGGAGAGAAAGCTTCGACTGTCGACGACTCGCTTCTTAGTAAGTTGTTTTTGCAGCTGTGTGCATGGTGCTGGCGGGTGCCGGAGACATGACGCTTAACAGTCTCGCTGTCCTGGCGGATAGGGTAGTGGAAGTTGTGTCACCCAGCATCAGACTTGTGCTCGTTACTTGAAAGATGAAATAGATTACATTTCCAAACTACCGAGCCTCAAATGTAATAGATTACCGTTACAAATTACTTTCGCTAAAAAACAACGCATTACTTTACTCTTTACGTTACAAATTACTTCCACGGTTACTTTTAGGGGCGAAGCTCCTTAGGGTATTGCCTTGTTCGATCCGTCCGGCGTCCGTGCTCATCATCGATTGACATCTCATTTGTCTTCGTAAAAAAAGAAAGAAAAAAGTTTGCGCAGTCGACAGGATTCGAACCTGTGCGGGGAGATCGATTTCTAGCCCATCGCCTTAACCACTCGACCACGACTGCGGGGCGAGTAGGGGGCTCTGAGATGTGGTAGTAACTCAAGATGATGATGATGATTGGGGTTTTTTGGCGCAAGAGCAACTTAGGCCATATTGCGCCAAACAAAGGTTTTTCCAAGGGGCTTAAGGGTATAATCTATAAGAACTGCAAGCTACAGCTGGTGTAAAAGGCCAGTTTTATGAAGAAAATTTAAAACTCGATTGAATGGTACCAATGGTTGATCGCCAAGCAGAAAATATGGATGAAAGGGAAGGTGACCTCGAAAAAGTTCCGGAAAACATGATCGCCGCTCTTGGTTTAAAGACTTGCATTGCCACAGGATGTGCAAAACAGTCATGGCTTTCCCACAGTTATCACAAAGTTTAGCATCCTCACCACAGAGGAGGTGCAAATGAGTCAAACGGGTATGCCCGATTCTTAAACGGCAGAGGAGAACTTCAGCCCGACGGTCTTTATGGAAGGAACTCTCCCAGACCCCCAGTTGGGACTTAATAACATGAAGCTTGTTCTCTTTTTCCCTATCCCAATCCAACTGCCATGACTTCATAATTGATTTCTGGATGATTGGTTTCAGGTCTTGGTGTGGCAAGCCAAGAGGCGATTTCGGGCACTCTTTTGCAGAGCCAGCAAGTAAGTCTGCTTTCTCATTGCCAAAAATACCCACGTGGCTCGGAACCCAGCAGAATTTGATCAGGTGTCCTTGCTGAAGTGCTCGGTTTAACCGTACCCGAAGATATTGCACGAGAAGATTCTTGCTGTCTGCTAAGGACGAAATGGCTAGAAGAAAACTCTGGGAGTCGACAAACAGAATTGCTTTCATGATATTGTTCTCCAATAAGTACTCAACAGCCATTAAAATGCCGTACAGTTCAGCAGTAAAAATATTTGCAAAAGTGTGGAGTTGTTGCACTTTCCTGAAGGCAGTGGAATAAACTGCACATCCCACAAAATTTGAGGTTTTCGATCCATCAGTGTAAAAATGCGAGTAGTCCTTGTATTTCTGTTCCAAATCGGCGAACTCCTGCTGAAGAACAAGTGGAGAAATGGCTGTTTTTCTGTGCTTGGACAGTGACCAGTCACAAGAAATAGGCAGAATGTCCCAAGGCGCAACTCTCTCATGGCTCCTCAGCAAAGCAGCCTCACTAAAGGGAAGGTTGAGCGATGTTGCCATGCTTTGAACTCTGAAACTCAGGGGCCGAACAATACTCGGCTTGTTTTCAAAGAGTCGGAAGGATGTCGAGGGTTGGAGGGCATCAAAAGAGGGATGCTGAGGATAGCTGTATATCTTGGAAGCATAACAAAGACTCAAATATTGCCTTCGCCTTTCAAGGGACATTTGATGTGTATCAGCATACAGGCTAAGTACAGGTGATGTTCGAAACGCCCCAGTGGCGAGTCGGAGCCCGAGATGATGGACAGGGTCCAACATCTTTAGGGCAGACGGACGCGCCGACCCATAAACAATCGCGCCATAGTCCAAGCGGGACCGCACCAAGGAGTTATAGATAGAGTCGCAGGAGGCACCGTCTGTCAGACCCCCAAGTCGTATGCGACAACACTTTGAGGATGTTTGATGAACGTAGGCATTTGTGTTTCAACTCTTTCAAGTGGGGTAAAAAAGTGAGCTTTTTATCGAATATTATTCCTAAAAACTTGTGGGCCTCCTTTACAGATATAGCAACGTCATTCAAGTGCAACACTGGATCTGGAGACAGGCCACGGCGGAGTGAAAAGGGAACACAGATTGTCTTTTCAGGGGAGAACTTAAAGCCATTTTGATCAGCCCACTTGCTCATCTTATTGATTGTGAGCTGCAGTTGTCGTTCACAGCTGGACAAGTTACAAGAAGAAAACAATATCTGCACATCGTCCACATACATCGAATAGGATACAGATGGTGGTATAACCTTAGCCAGACTATTAATCTTTACAGCAAAGAGTGTAACGCTCAATACTCCACCCTGAGGAACGCCATTCTCCTGGAGAAAACATCTGACAGGATGGAGCCCAAACGAACTTGGAAGGTCCAACCCGTCAAGAAACTTTGAATGCAGCGAAGCATGCGACCTCGGACACCATATGAGTACAAGTCTCGAAGGATTCAATATCTCCAAGTCGTGTCGTAAGCCTTTTGTTGGTCAAAGAAGACAGAAACACAGTGCTGGCGATGGACAAATGCTTCCCGAATAGAAGTTTCCAGGCGGACAAGGTGGTCTATCGTGGAACGGCCCGCTCGAAAGCCACACTGATTCCTATCAAACACACCCTCTGCCTCTAAAAAGTGTACAAGACGGCGATTAATGAGTCTCTCGTAGGTTTTGCCCAGGCAGCTTGTCAATGCAATCGGGCGATAGCTCGTCGGTAAAGAGGGGTCTTTGCTGGGTTTCAGAAGAGGAATTATGTGTGCCATTTTCCAACAGTCAGGGAAAGCAGGCAGCATCCCACAATAGATTAAAAAAGGTGAGCAAACTGTTTAGAGATTCAGACGACAGTCTCCTTAGCATCTCGTATTGAATCCTATCCGGCCCAGCCGCAGAGTCTTTTTTGACGCCGAGAGCCAGTTCAAGCTCACACCGTGTGAATGGCTTGTTATATGGAACACCCTGAGCACCAGACAAAGAAATGTCTTGTTTTTCTGCTGCTGATCGAAACCTCTTAAAAGATTCACTCTAATTGACCGAGTTAGACACTTCCTGGAAGTGTTTACCAAGAACATTTGCTTGTTCCTTAAGCGATGTTGCTGATGGAAAAAGGGGTATCCTGAAAGACCGATAGTCTCCCCTGATCTTCCTAAGACGATCCCACACTTCCTTTGAAGAAACGAAACTACTCAAAGAGGTCACATACTTTCTCCAAGAACTGCCTTTAGCTCGCCTACACGTCCAGCGAGCTTTGGCTCTTCTTTTCTTGAATTCAAGCAAATTCCTAGGAGTGGGATAACGTCTGAAGATGCACCATGCCTTGTTTTGCGCCTTGGGTGTTGTGGAGCAGTCCTTGTTCCACCATGGCTTGCATCTCTTGGGGAGTCGTCCAGAGGTCTGGGGGATACTGTGTGATGCAGCATTTATAATCGCTTCAGTAACATACAGCGTGGCATCTTCAGGGCTCATGTTTACAAGAATAGACGAATCGATAAAAGCCTCCAAACAAAAAATGGACCAGTCGGCCTTTTCCAATTTCCACCTTGGGAGTCGTGTCGGAATAGAAGGAATTGGCATTGTACTTTCTAAAACAATAGGAAAATGATCACTTCCAAAAGAATTATTTAAAACCTTCCATGAAAATCATGGAAGTAAAATTGGTGATGCAATGGAAAGGTCAATAGATGTAAATGATTGATGTGCTGCACTAAAAAATGTGGGATCCCTCCCATTAAAAAGACACAACCCAGATGATAATAGAAAACGCTCTATGACGCCTCCACGTGAATCTTGGCGAGCACTACCCCATAAAGGGTGGTGGGCATTAAAATCGCCTAAAATTAAAAAAAAAAGGTCGAGGTAATTGTTTTACAAGTGACTCAAGTTCACTGATATGCAGTGGAGAGTTAGGTGGCAGATAAAGAGAAACTATCGTAATCAAAAGGTCAACAAGAAGGCATACAGCTACAGCCTCTAAGGGCGTAGAAAGGGGGACCTCCGAACAAGCAACACCACTCTGCACCACTAGTGCCACTCCTCCCGACATATTAGGGGGGAGTCTATCTTTCCTAAAAACTTGGTGCCGACATAAAATCTGTGTATGAGTGTTATTTAAATGTGTTTCTTGCCGGCTGAGTGCAATGGGTCTCAGCTCGTCCATAAAATAATTTACATCATCAATATTTCTCCTTGGGCCACGGCAGTTCCACTGCATAAAATGGAAATTGGTCATTCTTTTAAAAACGAGTTAAAATGTGAGTAAAGAAGAAACGCTGGCAGAATAAGTAAAAGTTCTAAAGCTGCCGCATGTGGCGAAAATTAATTCGCAATGTCACGTTGGTGGGGTCACCGGTTTTTTGCTTTTTTGCTTACTCTTAATAGTCTGCCACTCCATGTCGTCTTGGTCAGACGCATGAGTGGAGACTTCTCCACACTCATCCATGGCCTCAATTTCCTGAGGTGAGGCTTTTCCTGCAGGTTTCTTCAGGTTCGGGGAACGGGGCGCCATGCCCCGCCCGCGACCAGACCCAGCCAAAGGGGCAGAGGAGGTGCTGGGCGAAGCGTCGCCCAAGTCCACCCGTTCCTGTCCCTTAGGCGCTGCAGGTGCGGCACGAGAGCCATGCCGCTCCCTCGATGATGCTCTCTCCAGGGAGTGTGGGCGAGAGTGTCGACCCTTCTCCCTGGAAGGAGACTGCGGAGGAGGGACGGTTGCGGTAGCCACCGGCCCATCCTGGGTCTGGGAAACAGCCTTAGAGGACAAAGGCTGTTGTCCCGTTGGAGTGCGAGGGTTTGCACTCTGGCTAGGAGGGTCGCTAGACCACCCAGCCGAGATTGCACGCCCCGGAAGCTGAATCTTCAGCTGGGGCGTGGGGGACTGCCGTGGCTTCCCATAGTCCAGAAAGGACGTCTGGGTTGCCACTGCAACCTTCAGTGGTGCAGGTCCCCGCTGCACCACGTGGGCGTAGCCGCCTTTCCGCACGAATGCAAAGCGACGGCGTGCTTCAGGATAGGAAAGGTTTTCTTTGACTTTCAAGGTAAGGATCTCTTTCTCGTCTTTCCATGTCTTGCATGATCTGGAATATGCTGGGTGAGGTTCTGAGCAGTTCACACAGTGTGGGTTGTTGGTACATGCATCAGCTTCGTGGTCAGTCTTGCTACACTTTGCACAGGTGGCCTTTCCACGGCAGCTTTGAGAGCCATGACCAAATCTCTGGCACTTGAAGCATCTACGGGGGTTTGGCACATAAGGCCGAACCCTGCAGCGCAGGTACCCAGCCCTCACAGCTTCAGGAAGGACGGTCGATTGGAAGGTGAGTACAACATGTTTTGTCTTCAGCTCGTTTCCGTCACGACGCATGGTGATACGCCTTGCAGCTGTGACACCTTGGTCAGAGAGGCCTTCAACAATTTCACTCTCAGAGCTGTCAAGAAGGTCATCCTCCGAGATAACTCCTTGAATGCTGTTTAATGTTCGGTGGGGAGAGACAGAGACGTCATAACCAGAAACAGATGTTAAGCCTAGTAGTGCACTACTCTGCTGATTCGTTTCCACCTCAACAAGTAGATCGCCAGAGCTCATTTTCTTTGCCTTGTAGTTTTTCCCAATAGCACCTTCAAGCACCTTTGCTACTAGGAATGGGGACATTTGTGAAAGTTGTTTATCGCTTTCAGAATGAATCACTAAAAACTTGGAGAATTTTGGAGGAAGGTCAGGTGTCTTTGCAGTGATGGCTTCGGTGCGGACCCTTTTGAGGGCCCGATCAGTGGTTTTTTGCTTAGAACCCATAAAGATGGGAGGAAAATTCAGTGCCCGGGTGCACCGCCCACCACGGAGCCCAACAAGGGGGTAGGTAATGTGCCATAGCAAGATGGGCTTGGCTGACACAATTACACTACCAGTGCTGCCCGGGCACTATACCCTAGTGTGGTTGCAGGGACAGGTCCTGTTTCCACTCAAGGTTGGCCCTTGCCGCCTAAGAAGGTGAAAAAGGAAGGAAGAGAGTGTAGAAGAAAAGAGAAAGAGGTGGAAGGAAAAGTGAAAGAAAGAATAATAGGGTAGAAGAGGCGGCTGACTGAATCATCCTGGTCGGGCCAAGCCAGGACACCCGTCTACGAGAAGCAGGGGCCGAAGCGGTGTATTGCTTTGCCCGGGGGGCCCCGAAGGGTCCAAACATACCCCGGGCTCAGCTCAACCACCAGGGTCCCCTTTTCCCCGGACACGGGTTAAGCCACGCACAGCCAGGCGTGGGTGGGTAAACCCACATGGCTCGGGGTTCGCGGTGGCGCCACTCACCAAGCACCTACCGAGGCAGGTGCCCCCTGCGTGCGGGTATGGTGGCCCACGTGGCTGGGGTCCGTGGTGGCGCTACTCACCAAGCACCTAACACCTAAGGTGTAGGCGCCCCCTGCGGGGAGTAACTCAAGAGCTGGGGTTTCTGTCATGGATGAAACGTTGCATGTAGCAACTCAACGTCTATACAGGAGAGGGCGCAGCGGTCAAATGCGTATATAATCGCGTTAAACTTTGCATGCATTGGCTCAGCGTTTATAGACGAGAGGGCGCTGCGGTCAAATGCTCAAATGCGTATAAAACCACGTTCCATACCACCCATTCTCTTTCTGACATGGACCGTTGACTTAAAGGGTAACTGCAAAGAAAAAAAGTGTTTTTTTAAACAGCCTAATTGGGACAAGCATGTCACAAAACAAATGTTCCGCGAAAAAAATAATTTTTTTTTAGCAATATTGACGCCACAGGACGTAATTCAGTCGGAGTCAGAACCTCTCCACATTTGAAACTCCCGCCCTTTCGACCCCCGCGGAGGAGAAGTACGCCCGCCCCTTACTCTCCTGACGCAGCGTCTCGACTTCCGGTCAGATCTGGCAACAACGCACGTTAAACCAGAAGCTGCGCTGGCTGCGCGGTCTTCGAGCTCATAGCGAAGACGTGACCGGAGAAGTGCCCCTGTGATGTTCGCGGAAGACAGAAAGTATCATTCGTAATCGTCGTGTGGGCTTTGAAAGCGAAGGGAGTCACAGGAAGGGAGTGCGCAACCACAAGCGAAGGTCACGACAGCGCTGCGTTGACTTCGGCGATCTCGTTCTGTTTGGTGCAACAGCGATGCGACAAAGAACTGAAACGTTCATGGTGTGCGTGGTGCGGTGCTTCGAAGTAGACAGACACCCACGCTAACACGGAGCGCAAATTGGTTATTGTGGTTTTGATGTTAACGGGTTCAGCCTCGTCGTCGTCAGCTGATCCAGTCAAACTGGTCCGGGAGGACGCAGCGAGCCTTTTTAAAAGTAAATCTTCCTTCGTTCTGTTTCAAAATGTGGAAGATTCCCGACGCATACCGTGAGTAAAAAGCTGCGGGCGTTTTCAACAAAATTACGTCGTTTTAATTGAACAATGAACTCCGAATTGTCCTAAATCTGCCGTTTTTATGCTTCATGTTGTTCGACTGCGTTTGCACAGCGACGTGTTGCGCTCATCGTGCGGTGTGAATAAATTTGGGCAAGATTTCGTACCTGCCCACTGATGCATGAACTGGGACCATTTTTACGTAGTGCTTTTTTATTTTGTGTGTCTAGTCGCGGACGTTCGATGCACCCAGTGCGAATCTCGACGGCCTCCGGAGCGATATGACGAGAACGTAACTGGACACGTTTGTCGCTACGCGAACGCTTCACTGCCTCCAGCCAAATAGCATTCCTTTCAGGGCGACATGGCTGCTGGAAGGCTCGCTGTCGGGATCACTCATCTGACATCTCTGAAAAGTCGGCATTTGCACGCGCAAGCAAGCAAGCAAAAAAAAAAAAAAAGCACGCGAAGCAAGCAAAGAGGAAAACGAAAGAACCGCGCTATGAAAGCCAAAACCCCGCGTCGCTTCCTATCACTAACACCTGCTACAGCTGCTAAACACACACTACTTCACTTCAAGAAGTCTCACTCAAGCACCTGGGTCAGCACGAAACACTGATTACTTCGGCGAAACGACTAGTCGAGGTAGGCAAGACAGGCGGGAGCAGAGACTTCGGCGGCCATGAAAGAATGGCGAAGCTTTTGTTTGTTATGGTATGAATCCAAACGGAAGTGCCCGTTTTTTAAACCTTTTGTAAAGAATAGTAACTTTCCTCACATGGGTTATTCTTTAAACGTAAAAATATGCCGCTCAAAAGGAAATTGCAACATATACCAAAGGTTTAACAACCAAGATCTAAGCTGTCAATCAAACTCTTAGCAATGAGAACCTATTGGATTGACGTCACGTAATCACAACTTCGTGGCGCGCGATTTAAAACGGACGAAATTGCCGCACACTAAAATCAGTCTCACGCAATAAATATTGCTGTAAAATTTTTTTTTCTCGCGGAAAAATTGTTTTTTGACATGCTTGTCCCAATTAGGCTATTTAAAAAAAAAACTTTTTTTTCTTTGCAGTTACTCTTTAAGCGGTGGAGTGCGTTCCGATGGCTTCCAGCGGATCTAAGCTGATCTGCTAGAAGAACCACTGGCTCTGCATTTCACCGACCATAAAGCAGTAATAATGAAGTCGAAACGCAACCCAGAACTGAGCACTACCTATGAGCAATAAAAAAATCAGTACCATCATCACTACCTATGAACAATAAAATCAGTATCATCAGCACCACTAGAGCTTCGCCCCAATTAACATCATTCACCACGTGGAGATGTGATTTTTTCCGTACACTTTTGCAGAAAAAAATAGAAACAATTTTGATATCTTTCAAAAATGTTCTGCAACACTACTTTTTATTTCTTCTACGCCCGTATTATGGTAGTCCTTGTAAAGATAAAATATTGTATTTAAAAGAAAGAGTGTAGGTGCACTTCTGTTCACCTGTAAGCTGACAAGGCATCGAAAGCTCAAACCACACCCGCCATCCCGCTAGCTTACGGCCTCCGGCAATGATCCCTGGAATTGTGCAGACAAAGCTAGAGTGCCCATGCTCACTAGCAGTGTCTACCTCCGCATCGAAATTCAAAGCTAAAGAAACGATCTACGAAAGCTCCCATTTGACTCGGGTGTTTCGCCTGTCATTCACAACGAAAGAAAAACCTGGTTCCAACCTTACACTGTATAGCCAATGAAGAATGCAGGTGTCCCAGCTTATCTTGATATGTTTCCGTAGATTAGAGTTTGTTGTTCTTGCTGATGAAAATGTGTGTTTTATTGGCAAGCAATGTATGCACTGAAACTCTAGGGATTCGTTCTCCTTAATGCCCTGAATTTTGAACATTTCATTAAGAGTTGGCCATCGATACGACAGACACTTCATGACCGAAAAGTCAACGAGTCAAAGAAAAAAATGGTGGTTACGGGTTATCGATCGTTCCTCGGTTCTCACTTTCATAGAAATATCGTGGAGTCCAGGGGAGGGTAGGGCATAGACAGCGAGAGAAGCGGTGGCCATTGGTATCGGACAACAATAGAGCTTCACACCACTTTTAAGCGTTCTCTCTCTGTGTCCTTGTCAGCACCCCTTAGATGGCCTAATCCCCCCCCCCCCCTTATGTTGACAGTTGACTGTAAGTGAGGAGTGGACTCGACCACCATGCCCAGAGAGGTAAGCCGAAAGATGGACGATGCTCTTATCCTTGAGCCGGGCGCCTTTCAGCCCTGTCTCAAGAGCGTGCTAGAATAGCGCTCATCAAAGACAACGAAAATGAGACCCCTTCGCGCGAGGCAACATCGTCTGTTACGCGAGTTGTGAACGCGCGAATCGAGGGGGCACGGACCCGCGTTTGATGTCTGTGCAGGGGGCGAGAGACGTCCAAGAAATTGGAAAGGGTGAAACATGGTAAAAGAGAAAAGGAAATAAACACGAGGAGCTTTCTTCTGTCCCGGAGAAGAAAACACTGATAGAAGGCGACGGAGAGCCCACTCGGCGTTCTCTTACTTTATCTTTGTCTTGCGTATATTTGTACACTGCCTTGCCCGTTTTTCTAGCGGCTCCAGTGATCGGTCATACAAAAAAAAAAGTTTTCTTTTCGGCTACTTTCTTCTTCGTGATGTTTTCTAGTTTGTTGAACTTGCTCTCTTTATGCTGCTGAATGTTCCGTTCGTATTTCTCCAGTTACTGTATTCTGCTTATGTTTTAAAAAGTAACCAGTAGTTAAAGTAATCCGTTAGCAATATTTTGTAACGAAATTACATTACAAATTACTTCCGAACACAAGTAACGTGGCAATTACAAAATTACTTGATAATGTAACGGATTACTTCAGAAGTCAGCCCAGCATATCTGCCATCGACAGCTCGGTAAGCGCTTCTAGTCTTGAACGAAGGAAGGAACCTGGTTTCTTTCACGGAACTCAGAGCCGTGCGCGACGAGGTCCGGCGCATCGCGCAGGCGCTCACAACCCCGGAATAACTTCTGCCGAGGCGACCTCGGTCCTTTTCTCGCCCTCGTGGATCGTCGCGCGTTCCTGAGAGTACTGGAGTCTGCCGGTAGCATTACCGCTTTGGCGACAACGCCACCAAGTGCGTCCCTCCCAGCGCTGAACATGGAAACATCCGGACCACGCACTAAAAGCGGCCATTGCTCCTGGCCTGACGTCGCGCCGCTTTTCTTCATCTTCCATCTGTACAACTAGCCCAGCTGAGCAGCGGTAGAAGCCTTCAAAGAACGTTTCTTGTAATAACAAAACTAATTTGAAAAGAGACAATTCGGTGCCATACCAAACGCAAATTTAACCTAAAAGATTGTCTCACATATCAGGAGTGCATTCTCAGCCACACCTATTTTATGTGGTGGACAAAGTATCCAAAACCCGCCTTCTTGTGGACACAGGTGCAGACGTCAGTTCAATTCCAGCTTCCCGTGTTGACCGTCGGAGGCGCCCAACCTACAACTTCCAAGTTGTAAATGCCACAAAACGTGCAACGCACGGCCAACGCTCTCTTACGATGGACATCGGAGTACGCCTAACTTTTCGCTGGATTTTCTTGGTTGCCGACGTCACTCACGCCGTCCTCGGAGCTGATTTTCACGGCAACTTCGGTCTTCTTGTTGACATGCGCCACACCCGGCTACGAGATGCCACAATGGTCCTGTCCGTGTACGGCATCGCGGAAGCCACGGGGGCAGTGACTTCTGCACTACTTCGACCGCGAGTAAAATTAGACTTCATAGATTTACTGCGTAAGGTTTCTTTCCTGACGTCGCAAGTGACATCTCGCCCCATCAAGCACAACATCAGGCTCCACTTCATCAAGTCGTTACTATCCGTTCATGCATACCCCCGCCGACTACCACTTGAGCGGCTGAACCTGGCGCGGCGACAGTTTGAGCACATGCTTGAACTCGGAATTCTGCGACAATCCTCAAGCCCACGGTCGTCCCCACTGCATATGGTCCCCACGTTCACCCCGGGAGATTAGGCGTCCTTGCGGTCCCGCAGAGGGCACCTGTGAAAGCAGGTGTTTGGAGAGTGGCGTCTCCACGGACCCCGAGCCATGCGGGTACGCCCGCCCACGTCTGGCTGTGCGTGGCTTTCCCGTGTCTGAGGAAAAGGGCATTCTGGTGGTTGAGCCGAGCCCGGGGTAGGTTTGGACCCTTCGGGGCCCCCCGGGTGAGGCAATACACCACTTTGGCCCCTGCTTCCCATAGACGGGTGTCCTGGTAAGGCCCGGCTACACTCTTCAAAAAAAAGGGTACTGTAGTACCCTCCTTAAGGGGGTAACCGACTTGCACACAGGGCAATCCCTTTTGGAGGTATCGTTACCCCCTGCAACGAGGGTGCAAACTTACCCCCTAGGTTAGGGTGCAACATTGCCTCCTTTTGGAGGTAACCTTAGTTCCTTTTGGTGTTAAAAGTGCATCCTTTCAGGGTCAGCCTTTACCTCCTTTAGGAGGGAATTTCAATCCTTTTGAGAGGTAAGACGACGTAATTGAGGGCGCTGCTTTTACCTCCTTTTGGAGGGAACTATGATCCACTTTGGGGTTAAATACACACGATGAGGAAAACAGCTCAGAAATCGCGGACTACGAAGAACAAACACGATAGAAAAGTGCTGTGCCGTCGTGTTTGTTCTTCGTAGTCCACGCTTTCCGAGCTGTTTTCCTCATCATGTATAACAGCAACCAACTGGCCCAGTTCACCACCTTATTACAGGTTAAATGCACACTTGATGGAATCACTTTTACCCCCTAAAGAAAGGTACTATGGCCCTTTGTGGGTGTGATAGTACGTGCTTCAAAGGTGGGCCTTATAATAGATGAAGACGGCCTTGTTCTGAAAGTACATGACAATGTTTTATTGTGGCTGTCACAAACAAAATGGCATAAAAATCAATGGCATGACTAGACACCTTATAAAAGTTCTAAGATGAAACCACTAAGCGCAATAAAGACATCTGGAACAACACTTTCGGGGCTCTAGTCGTCGCTAAAGATGATCTAGAGGCAGAATGCAACCAGGACTGCCTCAGAAGGAGACGCGGCTTCGAGGTCTCCCTCCACTGCCACATAGCTGGGCGCCTCAGGATTAATTAGGCTTGAGTTGACAGCCTCCGGGTAGACTGCACTGCCTGCCTGGAACCAAAAAAATGTGGAAATCATGTGATATGAATTTGAAACATATCATCCTAAATTTGAAGAAACTGTGAAGAAATATTAGATTTTTCTAAGACGCATTTGGAGCATTTGATGGGCCACTGATTCCAGCATTATAAAGAAACGACCATACTTACCAGACGTGACCAGTTTATCTGTTGACTAACTACCACTGACTAAAATTATCACATGGCGGGTGGTAATCGTAGATTAGTAAGCACTTTGTATTCACCGGTCATGTTTAAATTTGTCACCCCGATTTAGTTAGGTGACTAACAGATCTTAGTCAAAAGGGTACAACTAGTGTAGCAGGTTCGTATATACAAGTGCTGATTGTTGGGCGAGTTGGCATTGTACGTGAAAAAAACATGATTGCGCTTTAAGGCAAGGACAGAGGAAGAACATACACCATAGAGCGCTACACCACATTAGCTACTCAGCACCACAGCAGATCCCTATGACCGCCAACCCTAACTGCCGAATTTAGGCAAATATGCAAATATTTTTGCCGAAGTGCTCTGCCAGATGAAAATTGAATTTATGTTTTATTTAGACATGAGAAGAACAGCACACAAGGACGAAAACACAGAAAAAGAACACACCGAAAAAGACACACTCAAGCGCCTTGTGTGTCTTACTCTAATTTATTTACTCGAAGTATACACTCAACTTTCTCTGGAAAATGAACGAACACCACACACACAAAGAAAGATAAAAATCAAGAACCTCATTTCAAGTGCCCAAATGCGAACAAGAACATCAAAATAATATATCTGACTACGCTTACCTGCAGTTGCGTCCAAGGTAGCAGGCATCCAGTACCCTCGACGAAATCACCCTACAACGTTGACGCAGTAGGAATGAAATATATTCAATCAACTTCAAATAATGCAAACTTAGCCATCTGACTCGCCTATTGCATGATCAGCTTTTAAAATGTCTGATGACTCGCAAAAAAAATATGCCAAGACAATATACTTGCTAGTCTCTCTGCCGGCAATAAATTAACGACCTTATTCAGTAATATATTACTATTAATGTTTGCGAAGCGCACGATTAATTTCTGACTGCCGAATGTTGAACTTCGGCAAATACTTAAAGTTTTTTGCCGAAGTAATTTGCCAGATTAAAATTTGAAAATTGAATTTATGTTTTATTTAGACATGAGAAGAACAGCACACAAGCACGAAAACACAAAAAATAACACCGAAAAAGACACTCAATTGCCTTGTGTGTCTTACTCTAATTTATTTTCTCGAAGTATACACTCAATTTTTTCTCGGAAATGAACAAACAGCACACACACAAAATAAACATAAAGATCAAGAGCCCCATTTCAAGTGCACAAATGGGAACACGAAATTCAAAATAAAATATCGCACTACGCTTACCTGCAGTAAACAGTGTTAAGAACTGTCACGAGATCTGCGTCCAAGGTAGCAAGCATCCAGTACCCTCGACGAAATCACCCTGCAACGTTGCCGCAGGATGAAAGAAATATATTCAATCAACTTCAAATAATGCAAACTTGAGCCATATCTAACTCGCCTACTGAATTATTACTTTTAAAAAAAACCTGATCACACGCAAAAAAAAAAGAAAAAGCCAAGACAACACTATAATTGCTACTCTCTCTGCCGGCAACAACTTAATGAATTTATTCCGTAATATACTACTTTTAATGTTTGCGAAGCGCATGAATAATTTCTAACTGCCGAATGTCGAACTTCGGCAAATATGTAAATATTCTTGCCAAAGCAATTCGCCAGATTAAAATTGAATGTATGTCTTATTTAGACATGATAAGACCAGCACACAAGAACGAAAACACAAAAAAAAGGACACCGAAAAAGACACAGTCAAGCGCCTTGTGTGTCTTGCTCTAATTCATTTACTCGAAGTATACCCTCAATTTTCACTCGGAAATCTAATTCATTTACTCGAAGTATACCCTCAATTTTCTCTCGGAAATGAACGAACAGCACACACACAAAATCAACATAAAAATCAAGAGCCCCATTTCCAGTGCAAAAAATGGGAACAAGAAAATCAAAATAAAATATCGGAATCCGCTTACCTGCAGTAAGCAGTGTTAAGAACTGTCACGAGATGAGTCCAAGGTAGCAGGCATCCAGTACCCTCGACGAAATCACCCTGCAACGTTGCCGCAGGACGAAAGAAATATATTCAATCAACTTCAAATAATGCAAACTTGAGTTGTATCTATAACTCGCCTACTGAATGATCAGAGTTTTAGAAATGCCTGATCACACGCAAAGAAAATGCCAAGACAATATAATTGCTAGCCTCGCTGCCTGTAACAACTTGATGACCTTATTCCGTAATATACTACTATTAATGTTGTGCGAAGCGCATGAATAATTAACTCAGACATTTATATTCGGTATTTCAAGGTAACGTGACATTTGACCAAACTATTTATTAAACCTCGTTAAATTAAAAAAACAAAACAAAAAAACGTTGATATTAAAAATCAGCGTTTAACCCTGTCTTTTCGAAATATCAACGACGTTGAGAATAAATCGCGGCGGTTGGCCGGTGCCGCCAATGAATGCCTGCGGAAAAAAAAAACACCTTATGAAAATTTTAAATATTTGATCAGATCCTCAATTTAACGTCCGACGCGACACGCCAACGGCCCCAAAACAGAAAACCTCATACCCCCTCACGCCTTAAACGTAGGCGACCCCCCATTCAAAAGGCGCCTTCGCCCGGCCGCCTCGCTCGCCGAACCGCCGCTTTCCCACTTCCTCCACCCGCACACACATACACCGGAAAAGCTGCTGGCTACGCCACTGGTTAGCGTATGTCAACCTTCTAAATATGCGCTAGTGCAAGCGACAGTCATTCCTATTCTTGCTCTTTATGAACTTCGATGGTCTAAACCGTGTCTGCGTTCGCGCCACATACTAATTTTATCGAACGCTCGACGCCTTCAAACGTGCCAACATGTCCGCCAACCCTTTGTCTAAGGAAGACGGGGGTCGCCTTCCCGGGCGGTCATAACCGACGCCAACTGCCGACCGCGCAGAACATTTCCTTACTTGCATACGGTGCACACAACTTGGATCTTCGACTGAAGTCAATGCAGCTCTCTCGGTGACCTCGTAAGAAGAGACTGAGCCGAACAGAACAAGAAAGAACGTTCCTGCGCTGGGACGCCTCCGTCGAACATTCGAGAAGGAAGACCGTTATGCCGACACGACCAGCCGCGTCGGCGGAGAAAGCTTCGACGCTCCCGGGCGGCCGAGCAGGCGCTCGGCCGCCCGGGAGCGCGAAGAATCACGTGCCATACGAGGAGACCAATTAGCGAACTCGTTTGCGCCTTTCCACAGCAAATCGCAGCGCCTAGGCTTTGGCCGTGCAAAACAGGTGCACCCTCTGGGAGGTAATATGTGCCTCCTCGGTGCCCCTTCGCGGCGAACTTCACCTGGTAGCACCGCATTCTTAGTGTCTGCTGCGTCTGAGGAGGTAATCAAGCGGGGCGCTTTATCCCTGGCCGGGAGGAGGGTGGTAAAGGCGGTCTGTTACCTCCTTTTGGTCCCCTTTTTTCTAAGAGTGTAGGATGATTCAGTCAAGTCGCCTCCTCTTCTACTATCCCCTCCCTTCTTTCACTTCCACCTTTACTTATACTTCTCTCTCTTTTCCCTCCATTCCCCTTTCACCTTCTTGGCGGCAAGGGCTAACCTTGAGTGGAGAAGGACGCTAGTCTAGACCCATTCTTGTGTATAACATCTGGGTAGGTGCTACAGGAGTAACGTGCAGAGCAAAGCCATTTTTGTTATGTGCCGTTACCCTGTCCCATGTTGGGCTCCATGGTGGGCGGCACACCGCATAAGTCGAATGGCTCCCATATTTTATGGGTTCCAAAGCTAAACTTCCTTCTGATCGATCTCTGAAAAGAGTTCGCACCGAAGCCACCGTTCCTCTTAAGACTACTGATAATACTCAAGCCCTCCCAAAGATCCTAGTAATGCACTGCGAATACGAACTACCACTTGGAAAGCCCTCCCCTTTCCTTGTAGCAAAAACCCTGGAACTATCTGTTGGAAAATCTTACAAAGCAGAGAAGCTCCACTCTGGAGACTTCCTTGTCGAGGTTGAAACAGAGCAACAAAGTAAAGCCCTCCTGGGACTTACTAGTATAGCTGATCACAAAGTCACAGTAACGCCACACCGCTCTCTCAACACCATTCGGGGCGTGATCTCCGAAGATGATCTGTTGGAAAGTAATGAGGATGAGATCCTTGAAGGACTCAGCAATCAGGGTGTGATTACAGTGAGGCGTATTACCTTTCGTCGAGATGACCAGGAGAAGCCTTCGAAGCACCTCGTGCTTACATTTAACTCCACGACCCTCCCCCAGGGGGTCAAGGCAGGCTATCTCAACTGCAAGGTTCGACCGTTTATCCCCAATCCGAGACGTTGCTTTAGCTGCCAGCGTTTTGGACATGGGGCAGCCACTTGCAGGGGACGGACAACCTACGGAAAATGTTCAAGCAATGATCACCCTACTGACAACTGTGCAAGCGATTTTTCCAAGTGCGTGAACTGTTCAGGTGCTCACCCTGCATACTCCCGCTCATGCCTAAAGTTTAAAGAAGAAAAAGAAATACTAACACTGAAAACCAAAGAAAATCTGACCTACTTTGAAGCCCGAAAACGCCTCTCATTCCTACAGAGACGCACCTACGCCGCTGCGGTCAGCAAGGGGGCTGCACGGACAACGGCTTCCGTGGGGACACAGGTCTGCCTTTTAGAACTTTCTGCTCCGCGCAAACCCCAAGCCCCCAAAATCTCACCTGGAGTCCCTCATAACAGAGGGATTCAACTCAAACCGCATCCTCGAAGGCGACGGCGACGGCCACGCGCCGTCAGCCTGCACGCCCTCGTGAGAAAACTGTGACGACAGAGTCACAGTGCCTTGAGGGGCGCTCTTCAACTTCCTCGCATCGCGAGGTTGAGGCAATGGATGTCTCCAGCAGTCCGCCGGAGCCTCCACCTGCCCCGAAGGGTGCTAAAATGTCGTCAAAACTTGAGGTCCCAAAGAAAAAGACTAAAGCGACAGGTCCAGAAGCTGGCACATAGCAAGTGCTTAGTCGTGGATGCTGTTTCAACTCTCTCAAAAATGTTCATTAACACTTCATACACCTCACTGCATCACTGTTCTTTGTCGCTCACCTGCATTACCTCACTCACTCTTAGGGATCAGTTGAGACAGAGGAATAACGGCGACTCCCTCGCCAGTGGCGTTGGCCCAAAGTCTCGACCCCCTTGGAGGTCAGAGGGGGCAGCTCCACAAGGATCAGCCAGAGGACTATTGGCGACTCCCTCGCCTGGGGCATTACCTTTATTTGTTTTTCCCCGAAGGTTTGGTCGGAACTGCCCTCTTGTTGACATCCACACCCATTTATGTCCTCTCTCGTTTTTTATTAAATTCGTTTTTAGATGTCTTCTTAGAACCCTAGTTTGTGAGTGGTGCATTACAGCTTTAGCTGCTCATGTGCTAAGGCTACGAACTCGAGGTCCTGAGTTACCTTGTTACCGACAATGAGTTTTATTCAGTGGAACTGCCGAGGCCTCCTGCATAATTATGACGATGTTTGCTCCCTTTTGGAGGAACATCGTCCACTGGCAGTATGTCTCCAGGAAACTCACCTGAAGGGGAGTCACTCAAGTGTCTTTAGGCACTTTCATTTTTTCCGCAAGTATAGAGATCACTCGTCTCACCCTTCTGGCGGCGTGGCCATAGTAGTGCAAAAATCAGCTGCATGTGTTGAGGTTCCTATGCAGACCGCCTTGGAAGCAGTGGCTGTTCGCATTCTGCCAGACCGCCTGATAACCCTTTGTTCACTTTACATTCCTCCAAACTTTCATTTAAGGTATGAAGACCTAGAGTCATTCATAGCTCAACTCCCCCATCCATTCATTATTCTTGGCGATTTTAACGCACACAATCCTTTATGGGGCAGTACTAGACGCGATACTCGTGGAGCAATTGTCGAACGGTTTATTTTCTCTACAAATTTTTGTCTGTTTAACGAAAAGAAACCTACATATTTTAGTGCACCCACAAACTCATTTACATCAATTGATCTCTCTATAATTGAACCTATTTTATTTTCAGTGTTTTCATGCCAGGTTACAGATAATCCTTTAGGCCGTGACCACGTGCCGATTGTTTTAAGACGAAATAACCCAGGTGTGACCCTCCCCAGCCGAACTCCCCGTTGGAAATCTGAGAAGGCAAACTGGTCAGATTTCAGCGAATTCTCACTGCTTGCATGCACATCTCTTGACAAGCTTTCAGTTGATGAAGTGAACGAATACTTAACGAATTGTGTCCTTCAGGCAGCCATTATGGCAATCCCCATGACCTCGGGACGCCTCCCACGCCGTCCCAAGCCTTGGTGGAACGAAGAATGCTCAGAATCACAAAAAAAAAAACAAGGCATGGAGCATATTTCGACGATACCCGACATCAAGCAATCGTCTTCACTTTAAGCAAATGAAGGCCCGTGCACTGTACATTTGCCAGCAATCGAAAAAAACAAGTTTCTAAGGGTATGCGAAATCAATAAATAGCCACACATCCCCGAAAGAGGGTCTGGGACCGAATTAACAAAATCAATGAATCCTATAGTGCTTTCACCAACCCCCTGTTATCCTACAACAGAACCTGTCCAGAAAGTCTAGAGGAACAAGCCGATATTCTCGGGGAACATTTCGAGTTTGTTTCAAGTTCCAGGCACTATTCCCCATCATTTCTTTGGATAAAACAGCAGAAAGAAGCCAGGACCATAAAGGCACCTGGTGGGGCACGGGAGCCGTATAATAGATCCTTCACTCTTATTGAACTAAAGATGGTCCTTCATAGCGTCAAACCCTCGGCAATTGGTCCTGACGGTATCCACTACTTCATGTTGATTCATCTCCACCCGTCTACACTTGATCTGGTTTTATACCTTTTCAACAGAATATGGCAGGAGGGACGTTTTCCATCAGCATGGAGAACGGCTACAATTATCCCTCTACTTAAACCAGGAAAGAACTCGGATGCTGCTACCAGCTACAGGCCAATAGCTTTGACGAGCTGCTTGTGTAAAACCCAAGAAAAAATGATTAATAGACGACTGATGCAGCACTTGGAAAAACATTGTATCCTGGATAAATACCAGTGCGGTTTCCGCTCGTCCCGCTTGACACAGGATCAATTGGTTCGATTGGAGACATTTGTCCGAGAGGCTTTTGTCAATAGACAGTACTGCCTGTCTGTGTTTTCGATCTCGAGAAAGCATACGATACTGCTTGGCGGTATGGAATTTTGAGGGACTTGATTGACATTGGTATCAAGGGCCGCATGTTCCATGCCATTGAGAGCTATTTAGGTAGGCTCACCTTCCGAGTAAGGCTAGGGTCTGTACACTCACGATGGTTTGTACAGGAAAACGGTGTTCCACAGGGCGGTGTCCTAAGTGTTACTCTGTTTGCGATAAAAATCAATTCTATCGCACGTGTCATACCACCATCAGTCCACTATTCGCTGTATGTAGATGACGTCCAGATCGCTGTTTCCTCATGTAACCTCTCAATCTGCGAACGGCGTGTTCAGACTATTAATAATGTGACAAGGTGGGCTGACAATAACGGATTTAAGTTATCCACGGAGAAGACTGCTTGTGTTTGTTTTTCACGAAAACGTGGTGTGATGCCGACGCCTTCGTTGGCCATATACAGTGCACCAGTTCAGATAAAAACTGAGTATAAGTTTCTAGGGCTTATATTCGACTCCAAGCTCTCTTTCAGCCAGCATATCAAAACGCTGAAACAAAAATGCCATAAATCCCTTAATATTCTGAGAGTTCTCTCCCACATGACTTGGGGTTCCGATCGACTGTGCATTTTAAGAATCTATAGGTCAATTGTGCGGTCACGCCTAGATTATGGATGTTTGGTGTTTAGATCAGCGAGTGCATCAACACTGAAAATGTTGAATCCAATCCATCACGCAGGGATCCGACTTGCCACCGGTGCATTTCGTACGTCCAATGCGCTGAGCCTCTCTGCTGAAGCTTATGAAATGTCTCTAGAGAAAAGGCGAGATGTCCTAGGTCTAATGTATTCTCTTAGGATACGATCTGTAGGACAACATTCGTGTCGGGAACGGTCTGTAGTACAACATCCATGTCGGGAAAGCCCGCTGTAAAGCCTCCCTTTTCATTGCGGAACAAGACCGCGGCCGTTTCGGCGAGCCTTCAGACAAACCCACCTGTTGCTCAGCTTTTGGGAACAGTGGCACCATGGGAGCATGGTCTCTTCATCACAGACTTGTCACTCACGGAGTACACTAAGAAGAATACCCCACCAGAAGTCTCAAAACAGGAATTCTTTGAGCTACAAAATACATATAAAAACTACACCAGCTTTTATACTAACGGCAAAAAAACCGACTCCTCTGTCGGCTGTTTCGTGATTGGACCTTCACTTAAATGTGTACGGAGGATTAATTTCAGTGCAACTATCTTGACTGCCGAGTTATACAGTTTACTATTGGCCACAGACAATATTATCATAAATAGGCATCCATACTCTGTAGTTTACACGGATTCACTAAGTGCTGTGAGAGCACTCCCATCTCTTGAGATAGCAAAAAACCCTTTAATAACTCAGCTACAACATAAAGTGGTTGCTGCAGCCAGGGACAACAAATTGCAGATAGTCTTTTGCTGGGTGCCGAGTCACGTTGGTATTCCCGGCAATGAAGCTGCTGATCGTGCCGCTTCCACATGTGCTACAAGGAAGGTTGATATTCACGACATACCCTACCAAGACTACAAAGCGATCATAAAGAAAAGTATCAAGTGTAAATGGCAAGAGGAATGGTCCCGCGAAACCAACAACAACATCTATGTTGTGAAGCCGATGCTACAGGAGTGGGGGAGTGCCCGTCATAGGGACTGTTTTTTCGAGGCAATCCTTTGTCGGTTAAGAATTGGTCACACACATCTAACACATGGGTATCTGCTTCGCCGAGAGGATCCACCTACATGCGAAGACTGTTCAGAACCATTGACTGTAGTGCATATCCTTCTTGAGTGCCCCGCATATCACAGATACCGCCAATTCTACTTCGCCCAGTTTTATTCAGCACAGATGCCTTTACACCTTGCTCTTTTGCTTGGAGATGAACCTTTTATAAATCATACAAATGTTTTGGTTTAAATTCATATAAAGCACTGGACTTGCACATCGAATTTAAACTTGCTTTGCAATTTTTAAATACTTCATCCCCATTATTTATATACAAATTCATGTCCATCCTTTTATTCTATCACTGGCCACTAGAGCCCTCTTTCTTCTCTAGAAACCATTTATGAAATAGTCACAGACATTGGCGCTCTATAGCCTTAGATGCTTTTGCGCCATTAAAACTCAATCAATCAATCAAGCAAGTCCTTGCGGTGACTAACGCTCCCTCAACCATGCGACCCAACCAGACCACTACCCTGTGCCCCACCTGCAGGACTTGGTAGCAACACTGCACGGAGTAACGGTGTTCTTCAAGGTGAACCTTGTCAAAACGTACCACCAAATACCAGTAGAAGAAGCTGATATTGCATAACTACGTCATTTGAATTACTTGAGTACACCCGGATGCCCTTCGGACTTCGGAACGCGTCGCAGACATTAGAGAGGTTTATCGACGACAAAACACAACGTCTGGATTTCTGCATTCTCGTCGCCAGCACTTCTGCCGAACAACATGCAAAACACCTGCGACAGCTCGTCACTCCCCTCGAAGAAAATGGTGTTATCATCAACCTAGATTAGTGTGAGTTTGGTGCTAGTGCAAGTAAATTTCTGGGCGATCGCTTCAACCCCGATGGTCTTCGCCCCCTCCGCGATAAGGTGCAAGCAATTCGGGATTACCCTCAGCCAGGCAACAAACAAAACCTTCGGCAATTTCTGGGATTTATCAACTTTACCCGAAGATTCCGTTCAGGTTGCACACGCACATTGCAGCCTCTGAACGTTCTCCTCTCATCCCCGGGACCAAACACCGTTCCGCTGGAGTGGACAGACCAGGCCCAGGTATCCGTAGTGCAGATCAAGGAAGACCTGGCTGCTGTGCTCCTCGCCCACCCTCAAGCAGATGCAGCTACACGCCTCATGATGGACGCATCTGATGGCGGCGTTGGCACGGTGTTGCAGCAGTTTGTTGTTGAGACTTGGCAGCCTCTGGCATTTTTCTCGAAGTTCGTTTTACCTACAGAAATTTGCTGCAGAACCTACGGGCGCGAGCTGCTAGCAGTCTACAATGCGGTCAAGTACGTCCGCCACTTCTTAGAGGAACGGCCATTTCACACCATGACAGACCACAAGCTCCTGATCCACGCCTTTACCAACAGAAAGAATGGGCATTCCCCAAGAGAAGTTCGACATCTGGCGTTCATATCATAGTTCTGCACCGATATCCGCCATGTAAAGGGGACTAAGAACACCGCAGCTGACACTCTCTTACGTGCCAATGTGGGAAGTTTGACGTCTTCTACTCCCATACATTTTGAGAAGATGGCAACACTGGAGAGAGAAGATGAAGAGCTCAGAGATCTTCGTGCATCTTCAGCCACTCTGATTTTTCAAGACGTGCCCCTGCCGACATGCACTCAGCTTCTTACATGCGACATTTCTACAGGCACCGCGGGCCCGTTTGTGCCGAAGTTGTTTTAAAGCCCAGTGTTTGACGCTCTGCATAACCTCTCCCATTCCGGAATCCGCGCCAAACAAGCATTGGTGAAAGCCCCATATGCGTGGCCGGGCATGAACACGGACATTCGAGATTGGGCTCGCACATTCACCCAGTGTAAACGCTCTAAAGTTCAACGTCACACTGTTTGTCCGGTCTCTCCGTTTCTGCCACCCGATGTACGGCTCAGCGAGGTTCACATTGGCACTGTTGGACCTCTACCACCCTCACAAGTCTTCTCCTACATACTCACTTGTGTGAATCCCTTCAACCGCCGGCCGGAGGCTATCCCTTTGCGAGATATGTCCGCAGAAAATGTCGGTAAGGCATTTCTCGAGACGTAGATTACGCGCATTGCAACAACCTCTAAGGTCACAACCGACCGTGGTCGCCAGTCCGAATCTGCCCCCTTCAGAGAGTTCATAACACTCTTGGGAACGCATCGAATTCGGACCATAGCCTATCATCACGCAGCTAACGGCCCGGTGGAGAGGATGCTCCGGAACCTGAAGGCATCAATCGCCGCTTCCGGCGAGCCCTCACGCTGGACCGAAGTGCTGCCACTCGTAGTCCTGGGCATGCGCACAACGCTGAAAAGTAACCTGTAGTGCAGCAGTTGTGAGTTGCTGTGCGGCACTACCCTGCGGCGCCCCGGCCAATTCGTTGCAGCCAACATGGACGTGCAGCTTCCAGACACCATCCAGTACGTGCCATGCTTACGGACAATCATGGACTGCCTCTGTTTGATACCAACCCGTGGTAAACAAAGTCCTACCGTTTACCTGTTTAAAAAACTTGACACTTGTACCCATATATTCCTACGCCGCGATGATGTGAGAAAACCTCTCCAACTGTCGTACGACGGCCGGTTTAAAGTCCTTCGTCATGGAGCGAAACACTACACAACCGAAGTGCGCGGACGATAAGAAGTGATTTCGGTGGATCGTCTAAAGCCGGCTCACCTCGAATATTTCATCACCACTCCAACCAGTGCGCCAACGAGCGATTCTACAGACTCTGACGACGCGTAGTGGACGAAGGGTTCGTGAACCCGTACGATTTGTGCCGTAACTGCCCGTCCATCTATTCTCTTCACTTTTTAACATTTTTGGAAGAGGGAGTAGTGTGGACATCCCACGTTTAGTTTCGGTTTTGCCTCCAGCATCTGGAAAATAGAGCCTGCGGAGGTATGCCACGGGAGGGCGCGGGCGTCTTAGTAAACAGTTTCGGGTTACACTTTCAAAGCCGGGGGAACACGCCCGCACCGGGCACAATACGCTCATGTATTGCTTTACCTTGCGTAGTCAAATATTGTCACGGGTGGTGACCAAAAGAACAATAAATAAACAGGAAGAAAGAAACGTTTAATGTGGCGAACTTGTGCCAAAAATAAAAGGGGTACAAAAAATAATAACAGAGCGTCGCGGGCGTCGAAGGCGGCGTAGAGCAGAGTCGAACGCTGGGGCGAGACTGACTCCAGCTTGCCACGCGGAGCCGCTTTTGCACACGCGTGGGCTTCTGGAGCATTCGGCGTAGAAGGTCCGGTGCCTAGAACATTCTAACCTCGAATCAGCAAGACGGTTCTCGAATTTACCAGAACGTCAGATTACAGTGTCAACAAAAATGTGTAGCCGCGGCCAGGAATCGAACCCTGGCTTTTCATGTGGGAGACACGCGCGATAACCGTTCGGCAACGCGCGCGCTGCCTACACTCTTAAAAAAAAGGGTACTGTAGTACCCTCCTTAAGGGGGTAACCGACTTGCACACAGGGCAATCCCTTTTGGAGGTATCGTTACCCCCTGCAACGAGGGTGCAAACTTACCCCCTAGGTTAGGGTGCAACATTGCCTCCTTTTGGAGGTAACCTTAGTTCCTTTTGGTGTTAAAAGTGCATCCTTTCAGGGTCAGCCTTTACCTCCTTTAGGAGGGAATTTCAATCCTTTTGAGAGGTAAGACGACGTAATTGAGGGCGCTGCTTTTACCTCCTTTTGGAGGGAACTATGATCCACTTTGGGGTTAAATACACACGATGAGGAAAACAGCTCAGAAATCGCGGACTACGAAGAACAAACACGATAGAAAAGTGCTGTTCTGTCGTGTTTGTTCTTCGTAGTCCACGCTTTCCGAGCTGTTTTCCCCATCATGTATAACTGCAACCAACTGGCCCAGTTCACCACCTTATTACAGGTTAAATGCACACTTGATGGAATCACTTTTACCCCCTAAAGAAAGGTACTATGGCCCTTTGTGAGTGTGATAGTACGTGCTTCAAAGGTGGGCCTTATAATAGATGAAGACGGCCTAGTTCTGAAAGTACATGACAATGTTTTATTGTGGCTGTCACAAACAAAATGGCATAAAAATCAATGGAATGACTAGACATCTTATAAAAGTTCTAAGATGAAACCACTAAGCGCAATAAAGACATCTGGAACAACACTTTCGGGGCTCTAGTCGTCGCTAAAGATGATCTAGAGGCAGAATGCAACCAGGACTGCCTCAGCAGGCGACGCGGCTTCGAGGTCTCCCTCCACTGCCACATCGCTGGGCGCCTCAGGATTAATTAGGCTTGAGTTGACAGCCTCCGGGTAGACTGCACTGCCTGCCTGGAACCAAAAAAATGTGGAAATCATGTGATATGAATTTGAAACATATCATCCCAAATTTGAAGAAACTGTGAAGAAATATTAGATTTTTCTAAGACGCATTTGGAGCATTTGATGGGCCACTGATTCCAGCATTATAAAGAATCGACCATACTTACCAGACGTGACCAGTTTAACTGTTCACTAACTACCACTGACTAAAATTATCACATGGCGGGTGGTAATCGTAGATTAGTAAGCACTTTGTATTCACCGGTCATGTTTAAATTTGTCACCCCGATTTACTTAGGTGACTAACAGATCTTAGTCAAAAGGGTACAACTAGTGTAGCAGGTTAGTATATACAAGTGCTGATTGTTGGGCGAGTTGGCATTGTACGTGAAAAAACATGATTGCGCTTTAAGACAAGGACAGAGGAAGAACATACACCACCGAGCGCTACACCACATTAGCTACTCAGCACCACAGCAGATCCCTATGACCGCCAACCCTAACTGCCGAACTTAGGCAAATATGCAAATATTTTTGCCGAAGTGCTCTGCCAGATGAAAATTGAATTTATGTTTTATTTAGACATGAGAAGAACAGCACACAAGGACGAAAACACAGAAAAAGAACACACCGAAAAAGACACACTCAAGCGCCTTGTGTGTCTTACTCTAATTTATTTACTCGAAGTATACCCTCAACTTTTTCTGGAAAATGAACGAACACCACACACACAAAGAAAAGATAAAAATCAAGAACCTCATTTCAAGTGCCCAAATGCGAACAAGAACATCAAAATAATATATCTGACTACGCTTACCTGCAGTTGCGTCCAAGGTAGCAGGCATCCAGTACCCTCGACGAAATCACCCTACAACGTTGACACAGTAGGAATGAAATATATTCAATCAACTTCAAATAATGCAAACTTAGCCATCTGACTCGCCTATTGCATGATCAGCTTTTAAAAATGCCTGATGACTCGCAAAAAAAAATATGCCAAGACAATATACTTGCTAGTCTCTCTGCCGGCAATAAATTAACGACCTTATTCAGTAATATATTACTATTAATGTTTGCGAAGCGCACGATTAATTTCTGACTGCCGAATGTCGAACTTCGGCAAATACTTAAAGTATTCTTGCCGAAGTAATTTGCCAGATTAAAATTTGAAATTGAATTATGTTTATTTAGACATGATAAGAACAGCACACAAGGACGAAAACACAAAAAAGAACACCGAAAAAGACACAGCTCAATCGCCTTGTGTGTCTTACTCTAATTATTTACTCGAAGTATACACTCAATTTTCTCTCGGAAATGAACGAACAGCACACACACAAAATCAACATAAAAATCAAGAGCCCCATTTCCAGTGCAAAAAATGCGAACAAGAAAATTCAAAATAAAATATCGGAATCCGCTTACCTGCAGTAAGCAGTGTTAAGAACTGTCACGAGATGAGTCCAAGGTAGCAGGCATCCAGTACCGTCGACGAAATCACCCTGCAACGTTGCCGCAGGACGAAAGAAATATATTCAATCAACTTCAAATAATGCAAACTTGAGTTGTATCTATAACTCGCCTACTGAATGATCAGTTTTAGAAATGCCTGATCACACGCAAAGAAAATGCCAAGAGAATATAATTGCTAGCCTCGCTGCCTGTAACAACTTCATGACCTTATTCCGTAATATACTACTATTAATGTTGTGCGAAGCGCACGAATAATTAACTCAGACATTTATATTCGGTATTTCAAGGTAACGTGACATTTGACCAAACTATTTATTAAACCTCGTTAAATTAAAAAACAAAAAAACGTTGATATTAAAAATCAGCGTTTAACCCTGTCTTTTCGAAATATCAACGACGTTGAGAATGAATCGCGCCGGTTGGCCGGTGCCGCCAATGAATGCCTGCGGAAAAAAAAAAAAAAAAAAAAAACCTTATGAAAATTTTAAATATTTGATCAGATCCTCAATTTAACGTCCGACGCGACACGCCAACGGCCCCAAAACAGAAAACCTCATACCCCCTCACGCCTTAAACGTAGGCGACCCCCCATTCAAAAGGCGCCTTAATTCGCCCGGCCGCCCCGCTCGCCGAACCGCCGCTTTCCCACTTCCTCCACCCGCACACACATACACCGGGAAAAGCTGCTGGCTACGCCACTGGTTAGCGTATGTCAACCTTCTAAATATGCGCTAGTGCAAGCGACAGTCATTCCTATTCTTGCTCTTTATGAACTTCGATGGTCTAAACCGTGTCTGCGTTCGCGCCACATACTAATTTTATCGAACGCTCGACGCCTTCAAACGTGCCAACATGTCCGCCAACCCTTTGTCTAAGGAAGACGGGGGTCGCCTTCCCGGGCGGTCATAACCGACGCCAACTGCCGACCGCGCAGAACATTTCCTTACCTGCATACGGTGCACACAACTTGGATCTTCGACTGAAGTCAATGCAGCTCTCTCGGTGACCTCGTAAGAAGAGACTGAGCCGAACAGAACAATAAAGAACGTTCCTGCGCTGGGACGCCTCCGTCGAACATTCAGAAGGAAGACCGTTATGCCGACACGACCAGCCGCGTCGGCGGGGAAAGCTCCGACGCTCCCGGGCGGCCGAGCAGGCGCTCGGCCGCCCGGGAGCGCGAAGAATCACGTGCCATACGAGGAGACCAATTAGCGAACTCGTTTGCGCCTTTCCACAGCCAATCGCAGCGCCTAGGCTTTGGCCGTGCAAAACAGGTGCACCCTCTGGGAGGTAATAGGTGACTCCTCGAAGCCCCTTCGCGGCGAACTTCACCTGGTAGCACCGCATTCTTAGTGTCTGCTGCGTCTGAGGAGGGAATCAAGCGGGGCGCTTTACCCCTGGCCGGGAGGAGGGAGGTAAAGGCGGTATGTTACCTCCTTTTGGTCCCCTTTTTTCTAAGAGTGTACTTGGCAAGTTGCGCGCGCGGCATTACTCCCCCCTTTAAAAAGTGCATCGCCCCGATGCAGAACAAAACAAAGCGAGCAAAAAGAACGGTAGGCTAAAGAGTCATTTAAAACACATAATGTCCACAGTCCTATCGAGCGTAGTATGGCTTCATGCGCACGACGTGGACGACGTCTGGTCTTGGAGGGCGACGTGATGAAGTCCGTGTTCCGTCGGGCATCACCTCGTAGTTCAGATCTCCAAGTCGACGAAGTACCTTGTAGGGTCCCAAGTACCGTTTTAGGAGTTTTTCGCTGAGACCGCGTCGTCGCATCGGGGTCCAAACCCACACACGGTCTCCAGGCTTGAAGTGGACGTCCCGACGACGAAGGTTGTACCGGGTAGCGTCGACACGTTGTTGATCTTCAATTCGGAGTCGGGCGAGCTGGCGAACTTCTTCGGCTCGTTGAGCAACCACTTGGGCGTCGGGGCTTCCATCGTCAGCTGGTTCGTGGGGTAGCATCGCGTCGAGCATGGTCGTTACTTTCCTGCCATGCACCAGCTGAAAGGGTGTCACCCCGGTCGTCTCTTGCACGGCCGTGTTGTAGGCAAATGTGACGTACGGCAACACCTCGTCCCATGTCCTGTGCTCCACGTCGACGTACATGGAGATCATGTCGGCGATGGTCTTGTTGAGTCTTTCTGTCCGCCCGTTGGTCTGCGGGTGGTACGCCGTGGTGCGACGATGACTGGTGTGGCTGAGACGAAGGACTTCCTGTGTCAGCTGGGCCATGAACGAGGATCCACGGTCTGAGATCAAGACTTCGGGGGCGCAGGGCCGGAGGACAATGGACTCGATGAAAAACTTGGCGACTTCAACAGCCGTTCCTAATGGAAGGACTTTTGTCTCGGCGTACCGTGTGAGATAATCGGTTGCGACGATTATCCGTCGGTTCCCTTGCGTCGATGGTGGGAATGGCCCAAGTAAGTCCATTCCAATTTGCTGGAACGGGGCAGATGGCGGCGCAATAGGCTGAAGAAGTCCTGCCGGTCTCGTCGGTGGTTTTTTTCGTCGTTGACACTCGTGGCAAGATCAGGTGTAGTGGTGCACTGTCTTCGCGAGCTTGGGCCAGTAGTATTTTTCGCGTATCCTGGCGAGAGTTCTGCTGTAGCCAAGGTGTCCCGCCGTTGGGTCATCGTGGCAGGCTTGAAAAAGTTCTTCTCGAAGACTGGAAGGGACCACCAACAGCCACGCCGTGTTGTTGTCGCTGAAGTTCTCCTTGTAGAGCACACCTCGTCTGAGGGAGAAGGTTGGCAGTGTTCGTACAAAACTGCGGGGAACGGCACTTCCTTGTCCCTCTAGGTGCTCGATGAGTGCTCGCAGCTCAGGGTCATCTCGTTGAAGTGCTGCCATGTCGCTGACATCCAGAGCGCCAAGGAAACACTCATCGTCGTCCTCTTTGGTGCAGGCAGGAGCGGCCTCGACTGGGGCCCTTGACAGGCAGTCGGCGTCATTGTGCTTCCGGCCGGACTTGTACACCACGGTCATGTCGACCTCCTGCAGTCGTAGGCTCCACCGGGCGAGGCGTCCAGAGGGGTCCTTCAGTATCGCCAGCCAGCAGAGCGAGTGGTGGTCTGTGACCACGCGAAAAGGACTTCCATACAAATATGGGCGAAACTTTGTTATTGCCCAGACGACTGCGAGGCACTCCTTTTCAGTAGTTGAATAGAGTCTCTCCGCGTTAGACAGCGTCCTACTTGCGTATGCGATGACTCGCTCTGCGCCGTCCCTCATTTGGACTAGTACCGCACCCAGTCCGGTGTTACTGGCGTCGGTGTGGATCTCGGTTTCAGCAAACTGGTCGAAATGGCCAAGAACCGGGGGCGTCTGGAGTCTTCGTTGGAGCTCGTCGAATGACCTCAGGTGTTCTTCTGTCCACACGGCGTCCTTCGTGAGGTTCGTCAGCGGTGCGGACAGCTTGGCGAAGTCTCAAACAAAGCGCCTGTAGTAGGCACAGAGTCCGAGAAATCTTCTCACAGCCTTCTTGTGAGCCGGCGGCGTAAATGCAGCTACGGCGCGGGTGTTCTCGGGGTCAGGTAGAACGCCTTTGTTGTTCACGACGTGGCCAAGGAACTTTAGTTCCCCATAGGCGAACCGACACTTTGTTGGCTTGAGTGACAGGCCGGCGGTCTTGATGGCTTGAAGCACGGCTCGAAGTCGTCTGAGGTGTTCGTCGAAATCTCGTGAGAATACCACGACATCGTCCAGGTAGACGAGGCAGCTCTGCCATTTCAGACCTGCCAGCACGGTGTCCATGACGCGCTGGAAGGTGGCTGGTGCTGTACAAAGTCCGAACGGCATCACTTTGAATTCGTACAGTCCGTCGGGAGTGACGAAGGCAGTTTTCTCCCGGTCACGTTCGTCGACTTCAATCTGCCAGTAACCACTCTTCAAGTCCATCGACGAAAAATATCGGGAGTGGCGCAATCGGTCTAACGTATCGTCGATGCGGGGGAGCGGATAGACGTCCTTCTTTGTCACAGCGTTCAGTCGACGATAGTCCACGCAGAACCGCTGGGTTCCGTCCTTCTTCTTTACAAGTACGACCGGGGACGCCCATGGACTTCTTGAGGGTTGAATGATGTCGTCGTCGAGCATCTCCTGGACTTGATCTTGAATCACTTTCCTTTCCTTTAAGGAGACTCGATACGGCGACTGGAGGACAGGGAGTGCGTCGTCGTCGGTAATAATGCGATGTTTCGCCATTGGTGTTTGACGAACTTTCGATGTCGTGGCAAAACAGTCACTGTATTCGGCGAGGAGATCAACCAGTTGCCGGCGCTTCGGAGCTGGGAGCTCGGGGTCGATGTCGAGCGGCGGCGGTGTCGTGCTCTCCTGCTGTGACGACGAGGTTTCTTCGGAGATTGCGGTGACTACGGCTTGTGCCTGAAGCTCCTCGACGTAGCCCACGGTGGTACCCTTCGTTAAGTGCTGCGGCTCCTCTCGAAAGTTTGTCACGAGAACAGTTGTACGTCCTTCTTGGAGATCCGTTACGCCTCGTGCGACGCCAATTCCTTTCTCAAGTAGCAATTTGACGCTGCCTTCCAGAAGAGCTTCACCATGCATGCCTGCGTCGGTTATGACGGTGACGAAAACACTTGACCGCGGCGGCAGATTCACATGGTCGGCTATAACTCGAATCGCGGATGACGTCGTGTTGGCATCCACCGGTGGCAGAACAGGCTTTCGTAGCGTCAACTGGTTTGCCGCGAGGTCGATGACGGCGCCATACTCGCAGAGAAAGTCCATTCCGAGGATAACGTCCCTCGAACAGTCTTGCAGAACGACGAACTTGACAGGGCACGTCTCACCGTGGATCTCGACGCGAGCAGTGCATCTCCCGACTGGTGTGATGAGGTGTCCTCCGGCGGTTCTTATTTGTGGCCCATCCCACGGCGTCATAACTTTTCGAAGGCGGCGGGAGAGCCTCCCACTCAAGACTGAGTAGTCTGCTCCGGTGTCCACGAGTGCTGATGCGTCGTGGCCGTCGATGACGACGTTTAGGTTATTGGACATCGTTGCAGGGGCGTCGTTTCGGTCTTTGCTAGCGTTCGAGTGGGGGCCCTCCGACGTTCGTGGAGGATCTTGGCGTCGGTCGTCTTCGGCAACTCCACCTCCAGGGGTTGCCGCGCCTAGTTTCCCCGGCGAGGAGCGAGGGGCGACAGGCTTTCACGTCGGGATCGGTGCATCGGCGATGCTGGACGTCGTGGCGAAGGCGACCGGAACTCTCGGCGGGACGCAGGCTCGGGGGACTGAGGTCGTCGCAGGAAATCGTCGATCTCCCGAGGGCGTTCACCATACCGGGGGCGCGGGTCGTTTGGGTGGAATCCGCGCAGCCCGAGTCGTCGGTATGGGCATCGGCGGTACACATGGTCAGCTTCCCCGCAGTGGTAACACTGCAGGCGTCGGTCGGCCGTCCTTCAGACGTCTGTCTTCCTCGGCGCAGGTCGGTCTGGGTGAACGTGCGCCTGATCTTTCTGTCGTCGGGGGTACTGCGGCGTTGGGGCGTCTCTTCGGGGTGGCGCCGTGGCTTGGCGGGGAGCTTGCGGCGGTCGTCGGGCAATGGCAGCGTAGCTCAACGTCGGTTCCTCCGGCGCCACCGTGGTGACGGGAACCTCTGGTTGGAGCGCCCGATGCACTTCTTCTCGGACAGCCTCGGCGATGGAAAGGGTTGGCGGATGGCTGGTGGTTGGCAGCAACCTTCGTAGATCCTCCCGGACGACCTCCCGGATAATGTCGCGGATATCCGTACCAGGAGTGTTTTCGCCGCTAAGCAGCGCGGTTGCAGTGACGCTTGGATGCCGCTGGTAGTGGGAAGGGCGCGCTTGGAGGGCGCGCTCGATGTTTGTCGCCTCGGTGACGAAGGCGTCGACGGTTGCCGGCGGGTTGCGGACGAGGCCCCCGAAGATGTCGTCTCTCACCCCGCGCATGAGAATTCGTAGCTTCTTCTCTTCTGTAGCCCGAGGGTCGGCGCGGGCGCTCAGGCGCAGAACATCCTCTACGACGCCGGTGACGCTCTCGTTGGGGCCCTGGGTCCTGGTTCGCAGTAGGTCCTCGGCTCGCTCTCGGCGGTGGTGGTTTACGAATGTAGCCTTCAGATCGGTCTTGAAAATGTCCCACGATGTCAAAGAGGACTCATGGTTCTCGTACCAGTGCTTGGCGGTCCCCTCAAGGGAAAAATAGACGTTGTGCAGGCGCTGCTCGTCGGTCCAGCCATTGTGGCGGGCAACGCGATCATGCTGGTCAATCCAGTCTTCGACGTCTTCGTAGAGTTCACCATGGAAGGGGGCAGCCGTCCGCGGTGCGACGGGCATGTAGATGACGGGAGCGGCGGGGGCTTGCGACTGGTTGGCCATCGTCGTCTTCTTCGGCCTGGGCCTGTCCGGCAGCAGACCCAATTCAGGGGACTGACCTCTGGTACGCCGGCTTCTTCGGACTCCGGCGTCTTCGGCGAAGGGTAGTCTTCCGGGGCTGAGCACGTCGCTTGGCCGGGATGTCCTTGGAGGGGTACGATTAACGGGCATAGAATGGAGTACACGGCACCTCCACCAAATGTCACGGGTGGTGACCAAAAGAACAATAAATAAACAGGAAGAAAGAAACGTTTAATGTGGCGAACTTGTGCCAAAAATAAAAGGGGTACAAAAAATAATAACAGAGCGTCGCGGGCGTCGAAGGCGGCGTAGAGCAGAGTCGAACGCTGGGGAGAGACTGACTCCAGCTTGACACGCGGAGCCGCTTTTGTACACGCGTGGGCTTCTGGAGCATTCGGCGTAGAAGGTCCGGTGCCTAGAACATTCTAACCTCGAATCAGCAAGACGGTTCTCGAATTTACCAGAACGTCAGATTACAGTGTCAACAAAAATGTGTAGCCGCGGCCAGGAATCGAACCCTGGCTTTTCGCGTGGGAGACAAGCGCGATAACCGTTCGGCCACGCGCGCGCTGCCTACTTGGCAAGTTGCGCGCGCGGCAATATAATCAATAGTATTATGACCGGAAATCTCCTCTGCACTGCCAATAAATGTGAAGTTTTTTTTCGGCGATGACTAAATTTAGTAACACCAACAGTTGTGATGCTCATAACATAAATATTAAACATGTGAGACTTGTAACAAATATCCTAGCGCCTTGTTTAATACACATTTACAAACTTGCTCTTACGTCAGGAATATTTCCCATAGGTATGAAGACCGCAAAAGTAACAGTATTGTTCAAGACATGAGATAAAAATTGCTTCGGGAATGATCGACCAATTTTCAATTTTCCCGTTTTATCAAGAGGCTTAGGAAAAATTCTGCACTGATGAATAACAGTCTTCTTCAAATAAGCATAAACTCTTAATAGACTCAAAAGTTTGTTACACAATATTCAGGTCAACTGAGTGTGCTCTCTTACATCAAAAAAGAAGAAAAAACTCGACAATTTAGAAAAAAAAAAGTTGTCAACTGTCCGCATCTTTTTAGATTTAAGTTAAGCGTTTGACTGTCTCGACCATGGTATTCTTTTAAATAACTTATTTTCAAACGGTCTTTGGGTTTTTTTCACTATTAAGATAATATTTGAAAAGACGTCAACCATATGTTTCAATAAACGGGCACATGTCCTCGTTGCCAAATATCAATTCCAGTATTCCCCAGGGAAGCAATTTAAGACCACTTCTTATTTTCTTTATATAAACGACATTGTTGTAGCTATTGACCTTAAAGTCGATCTTATAACTTATGCATCCGATACGAGCCTGATTACTTCTCATAAAAATAGGGAACTTATTGTTACCAGAATAAATATTGTTCAGTCTAAATTAGGCATTTGACACGAAAATAACTCGCTTCACATAAACACTACTTAAAATAAATCTGTAATATTTCAACTACATTGAAGAACTCAATCAAAGTTATTCCTTCAGTTTAAATATTATTCCGACATTATTCAGTGTGTTGAAAATGTTACATTTCTCGGTGTATTTTCCCTACAACATGTACTCGACTGAGCATATTAAACATATGTGCACTAAGCTTTCAAGAACAATGGGTGTAATAAACAAATACAGAACCGTCTTACCTACCAGTCTCAAACTTCAAATTTTTAAATCTTAATTCTACCCCGTATTATGCGACGCGCATCTAATAAGGGAATTTACTGGCTCGACTAAATTAAATTTGCTCCGTGTGCTGTAAGAAAAAAAGCAATTCGTGCCATAGCTAATGTTCCTTCAACATCCCCATCATTGCCTCTCTTCGACAACTTTTTATAACCGTTACGTCAAAACTCTTCAGTGAATAATTAATATTAACGTAGCAATCGGTCATAAAAGGTAAATCTGAAGCATTTTTGAACGTCGCTGACCTTCATTCGCACATCTCAACTCATCGAACCCGTGAAATACATCCATGGCAAATACCCAAATCGCATACTAACTTTGGTCATCAAAGAATTAAACATGCACTTCCTCACTTCCTAAATTATATCGCATCGCTCGAAATTGATATCATGTCACTAAATAAAAATAGCATCGCTAACATTGAATAAAAATGCACATTGTTTATTTGTCTGCCTGTCTATTTTGAGTTATTTTGTTTTTGCGTTGTTTATCATGTACTGCTGCCGAGTGCTCGTCAAGCTGTATAGAAACAGCTTTATCCCTCGGTATCCCCCTTAATCAGGTATGATGAAAAATACAAATTATTTGATTTCTTGATTGGAGTTGTTGTCAAACTTATTTATATCCGCAATATCCGGATAAAAATAATTTAGTTTCGTTAGGCAAAACACTTAAGGCTTTGTGGGCTTCCAACGCGCGGCCAAGCGCGCAGCATCCACAATTGTCTGCATTGAACTCGAGACGATTCTACCCCCTCTACAGTAACAAACTATAGTCTAGAAGGTACGCAGTGCGGTGTACTGGTCTGGAACGACCAGATACAAGAACCCGCGCTGTGCATTGGTGGAAGCAGAAAAAAAGACCTTCAGTGTCGGCTGCCCGCACGGTAGCCGCAGAAGGAAACTCACTACTCGCGCGTCACGAACACTGCGACGTGTATAGGTGAGGCCAAGAGCCAGTGAATAGAAGACAAAAGTGAGAGCTGCGTGCAATATTATAAATATTACCGTTGCGCGTTATAACAAAACCTTACAAACCTTTTTCTTTTTTTTTCTTTTTTTTTACAAGACGAGCACGACGACAGGTTGAAATGCAAACGAACCAAACGGCGCATGCCATCAAACCTTGGACGCGGACTAATACTGTGCAAAGAAAATACACTGCCACTTAGTTTATCCAGGCGCACTCATTGGATGCCGCTATTCTATGGGCCATACGAACTGATGATCGTAAGAGATCGTTTTACTTTCACCAAAGCACAGACTCTCCAATTTCATACCATACCGCCATTGCACAGTGAAAATATATTTGGAGTTTTATTCACTTCTCAAGTGTCTACATTAACGCAGTATCAGCCGTTTTATTTATATTTTAGTTGTTATTCTTCGATACGTTTCATTTAAAGCTTAAATAGTAAACTTTTCTTCTGAAATAATTACCATCTGAAACAATCTCTTTGGCATCTCATTACCAGGGAGTCAACAGTTCATAAAGTCAAAAAACAGGTAAATATTTAATTGATTGATCAATTACTTCAAAATTCGATTTCCCAGAAGTGTTCAGAATTTTTTATACGAGCACATTCATTGACGTGCAAATGCATTTTGTAATTGCTGAAAATGAGGGGTAAACCTATGAAATATGATACGATTTTTAGCGGAATTGTTATATTCTCGTCAGTTGTTTTCTATTCTGTTCTAGAATTTTCACAAACTTCCGTTTAAGAAGCGTTGGGCCCTGCATGTTTTTAATTGTTTTCTAGAGTTCTATCCTGCTGCGATGCCGACACTTACACCTGTGACGCAAGTTATTGCTTTCTGTATTCCATGCCTCGCCCCTACAGATTCGTTACCATACTACAAATTAAATTTAGGTGTGGAATTAAAAAAAGTTTTATTACTTGCATACTTTTTTTTACCATAATTGATCTAGATTTTATAATATATATTTGGCAATAACAGGAACTAAAATCACGAAATGCACATTGTATTGTATTGCATTGTGTTGCACCTTAATTATAGAGCGCTGCTCGGTGTGACGGTGTTCAGGGAAAGGCACTGCGCCCATACACGTTTTGTGCCCCTCACACCGACCGGGCTGCGCTATAGGTTACGACTAGGGAAACAAAAAATAGGGGGGACGAAGATAAGCCTCGGTCGGAAACAAACAGGTCAAGGCACACATAATGCACAGTACCTAAATAACACACACGCACACATGTGTACACATGCACACGCACTATATGGGGGACGCGATTGCTCTGCACAGCTCCTAAGTGTCATCGCGGTGGTCGAGGAAAGTGTCTGCCATATATGGAGGAAGTGAAATCCAGAGAGTTACTGAGGCTTACTGTGGCGCAGGGTCCGTGCTAGAGGGGGCGGTCAGCCAGTGCGCGCTTTAGCTGCTACTGGCGGCGAGCTTCCTCGCGCCGCACGTGTCGAGCGAGAAAAGATAGTGGCGATAGCTTTCAGCGCATTAAGATGCGCAATGCCGAATCTTGGGATTTTGCCGAAGCTGGACCCTCGCCCCTAGGCTCACGTCCAGGCGGCGCAGTCTGTACCGCGAGCCACCCGCTCCTCTGTTCGTATTTCATTTTTCCCCGATGGTTCAAGTACTCTTTAACACAATCTTTCATGATGCCACTTCAATCCCTTATACAGTGTTTTTTTTTTTTAAATCTGGTATGCATTGCTTTAGGGGTAATGTGGGTGCATTTCTTATTTTCAGAAAAGGGGGCAAATATTCGATAAGGTTAAGTTTCAACTGAGTAGTTCTTTTACTCTCGCTGAAGAACTATTCAGCACCATCAACTTATGGGGCCCATATTTGTATCGGTATTGTAGCCGCAATTACATCACCCATAGAAATGACCAGATAACGTCTTGATGATAGCGAGTTTTTACATTACAATATGTCATTTTTTTGTTTTCGAAATTGTGAAATGTACTGTGAAGTCGGGAGCTCTACTTTCCTTGAGAAGAACCAGAAAAAAATACTGCCGCGGGCGCAGCTGTCCAAGTAAGCAGCGCGCCCGTCGGGTAACGGTTATTGCGCTTGTCTCCTACGCGAAAAGCCAGGGTTCGATTCCTGGGAGCGGCGCATCTTTTGTTTATTCCTGCAAACTAGTATTCTGGTAAATTCGAGAAACCTGTTACTTGTTCGAGGACCAAATGTTCTACGCGTCGAACGTTCTACGCCGATTATTCCAGAAGCCCCCGCATGTACATAACGGGCTCCGCGTGGCGAGCCGCAGTCAGTTTTCGCCCCAGCGTTCGACTCTGCTCTTTCGCCGACTTAGACGCCCGCGACGCTCTGCCGTTATCTTCTGTTCCCTTTTTATTTTTGGGCTCACGTTCGCCCCCATTAAACGTTTCTGTTTTCCCCAGTTACTTTTTGTTTCACCTCGTCATTCGTGACATTTTGGTGGAGGTGCGGGGTAATTTCATTCTATGCCCGTGGACCGTAGCCCTCCGAAAACACGCCGGCCAAGTGACGAGCTAAGCCCCGGGAGGCTACCCTTCGCAAAAGACCAGACCAAGGCCCGGTCTAGTCGCCGTAACCAAGGCCTACCCCCGGAACTTGGACCCCTGCCGCAGAAATCAAAGAACCGGACCGCGACGATGACTACCCCACTCGTCGTCATCCTGCCCGTCACTCCCTGCACTCCGACGTCTTTTCACGGTGAAGCTCACGAAGACGTAGAGGACTGGCTGCATCATTATGAACGTGTAGCCCGCCACTTTGGATTGACGGATGAGCAGCGCCTCCAGAACCTCTACTTCGCGCTTGAGGGCACCTCGAGGCACTGGTTTGAGAACCACGAAGCCCCTTTTACTTCATGGGAGCCATGCGCCGCCGAACTGAAGCGGACCTTCATCAACTACCACTGTCGGCAGCGAGCGGAGGACCTTCTTCGAACAAGGGTGCAGGGCCCCAACGAAAGCGTGACAAGCTTTGTCGAAGATGTCCTGTGTCTAAGTGCCCGGGCCAATGCGGAGGCCGCCGAGGAGAAGAAACTTCGCGCTCTCATGCGTGGCGTGAAGGGTGAACTTTTCGGAGGATTGGTACGCAATTCCTCAACGACTGTCAATGGTTTTGTAACCGAAGCCACCAATATCGAGCGCGCCCTGACAGCCCGAGGAAGCCAATACCACCGAATCGCCGGCGCGCCTGCTGCTCCAGCTATCGCTTCTTCCCTCCTGAATACCAGCGGTGTCGACAACCTTCGGGAAATCGTCCGTGAAGTCGTGCGGGAAGAACTCCGCAAGATACTCCGCGCTGCGGATCACCCGTCCTCACTGTCGCTCGCCGAGGTCGTACGAGAGGAAGTTCACTGGGCCTTCCAAACTGAGGTTCCGACCAACACGACGGCGCCAGAGGAACCGACTGTGAGCTACGCCGCCATGGCCCGACGACTGCCGCACTCTTAAAAAAAGGGTACTGTAGTACCCTCCTTAAGGGGGTAACCGACTTGCACACAGGGCAATCCATTTTGGAGGTATCGTTACCCCCTGCAACGAGGGTGCAAACTTACCCCCTAGGTTAGGGTGCAACATTGCCTCCTTTTGGAGGTAACCTTAGTTCCTTTTGGTGTTAAAAGTGCATCCTTTCAGGGTCAGCCTTTACCTCCTTTAGGAGGGAATTTCAATCCTTTTGAGAGGTAAGACGACATAATTGAGGGCGCTGCTTTTACCTCCTTTTGGAGGGAACTATGATCCACTTTGGGGTTAAATACACACGATGAGGAAAACAGCTCAGAAATCGCTGACTACGAAGAACAAACACGATAGAAAAGTGCTGTGCCGTCGTGTTTGTTCTTCGTAGTCCACGCTTTCCGAGCTGTTTTCCCCATCATGTATAACAGCAACCAACTGGCCCAGTTCACCACCTTATTACAGGTTAAATGCACACTTGATGGAATCACTTTTACCCCCTAAAGAAAGGTACTATGGCCCTTTGTGGGTGTGATAGTACGTGCTTCAAAGGTGGGCCTTATAATAGATGAAGGCGGCCTAGTTCTGAAAGTACATGACAATGTTTTATTGTGGCTGTCACAAACAAAATGGCATAAAAATCAATGGAATGACTAGACATCTTATAAAAGTTCTAAGATGAAACCACTAAGCGCAATAAAGACATCTGGAACAACACTTTCGGGGCTCTAGTCGTCGCTAAAGATGATCTAGAGGCAGAATGCAACCAGGACTGCCTCAGCAGGCGACGCGGCTTCGAGGTCTCCCTCCACTGCCACATAGCTGGGCGCCTCAGGATTAATTAGGCTTGAGTTGACAGCCTCCGGGTAGACTGCACTGCCTGCCTGGAACCAAAAAAATGTGGAAATCATGTGATATGAATTTGAAACATATCATCCCAAATTTGAAGAAACTGTGAAGAAATATTAGATTTTTCTAAGACGCATTTGGAGCATTTGATGGGCCACTGATTCCAGCATTATAAAGAATCGACCATACTTACCAGACGTGACCAGTTTAACTGTTGACTAACTACCACTGACTAAAATTATCACATGGCGGGTGGTAATCGTAGATTAGTAAGCACTTTGTATTCACCGGTCATGTTTAAATTTGTCACCCCGATTTACTTAGATGACTAACAGATCTTAGTCAAAAGGGTACAACTAGTGTAGCAGGTTAGTATACACAAGTGCTGATTGTTGGGCGAGTTGGCATTGTACGTGAAAAAACATGATTGCGCTTTAAGACAAGGACAGAGGAAGAACATACACCACAGAGCGCTACACCACATTAGCTACTTAGCACCACAGCAGATCCCTATGACCGCCAACCCTAACTGCCGAACTTAGGCAAATATGCAAATATTTTTGCCGAAGTGCTCTGCCAGATGAAAATTGAATTTATGTTTTATTTAGACATGAGAAGAACAGCACACAAGGACGAAAACACAGAAAAAGAACACACCGAAAAAGACACACTCAAGCGCCTTGTGTGTCTTACACTAATTTATTTACTCTAAGTATACCCTCAACTTTCTCTGGAAAATGAACGAACACCACACACACAAAGAAAAGATAAAAATCAAGAACCTCATTTCAAGTGCCCAAATGCGAACAAGAACATCAAAATAATATATCTGACTGCGCTTACCTGCAGTTGCGTCCAAGGTAGCAGGCATCCAGTACCCTCGACGAAATCACCCTACAACGTTGACACAGTAGGAATGAAATATATTCAATCAACTTCAAATAGTGCAAACTTAGCCATCTGACTCGCCTATTGCATGATCAGCTTTTAAAAATGCCTGATGACTCGCAAAAAAAAATATGCCAAGACAATATACTTGCTAGTCTCTCTGCCGGCAATAAATTAACGACCTTATTCAGTAATATATTACTATTAATGTTTGCGAAGCGCACAATTAATTTCTGACTGCCGAATGTTGAACTTCGGCAAATACTTAACGTTTTTTGCCGAAGTAATTTGCCAGATTAAAATTTGAAAATTGAATTTATGTTTTATTTAGACATGAGAAGAACAGCACACAAGCACGAAAACACAAAAAATAACACCGAAAAAGACACACTCAATTGCCTTGTGTGTCTTACTCTAATTTATTTACTCGAAGTATACACTCAATTTTTTCTCGGAAATGAACAAACAGCACACACACAAAATAAACATAAAGATCAAGAGTCCCATTTCAAGTGCACAAATGGGAACAAGAAATTCAAAATAAAATATCGCACTACGCTTACCTGCAGTAAACAGTGTTAAGAACTGTCACGAGATGCGTCCAAGGTAGCAAGCATCCAGTACCCTCGACGAAATCACCCTGCAACGTTGCCGCAGGATGAAAGAAATATATTCAATCAACTTCAAATAATGCAAACTTGAGCCATATCTAACTCGCCTACTGAATTATTACATTTAAAAAAACCTGATCACACGCAAAAAAAAAAGAAAAAGCCAAGACAATACTATAATTGCTAGTCTCAATGGCCGGCAACAACTTAATGAATTTATTCCGTAATATACTACTTTTAATGTTTGCGAAGCGCATGAATAATTTCTAACTGCCGAATGTCGAACTTCGGCAAATATGTAAATATTCTTGCCAAAGTAATTCGCCAGATTAAAATTGAATGTATGTCTTATTTAGACATGATAAGAACAGCACACAAGGACGAAAACACAAAAAAAGAACACCGAAAAAGACACAGTCAAGCGCCTTGTGTGTCTTGCTCTAATTCCTTTACTCGAAGTATACCCTCAATTTTCTCTCGGAAATGAACGAACAGCACACACACAAAATCAACATAAAAATCAAGAGCCCCATTTCCAGTGCAAAAAATGGGAACAAGAAAATCAAAATAAAATATCGGAATCCGCTTACCTGCAGTAAGCAGTGTTAAGAACTGTCACGAGATGTGTCCAAGGTAGCAGGCATCCAGTACCCTCGACGAAATCACCCCGTAACGTTGCCGCAGGACGAAAGAAATATATTCAATCAACTTCAAATAATGCAAACTTGAGTTGTATCTATAACTCGCCTACTGAATGATCAGAGTTTTAGAAATGCCTGATCACACGCAAAGAAAATGCCAAGACAATATAATTGCTAGCCTCGCTGCCTGTAACAACTTCATGACCTTATTCCGTAATATACTACTATTAATGTTGTGCGAAGCGCACGAATAATTAACTCAGACATTTATATTCGGTATTTCAAGGTAACGTGACATTTGACCAAACTATTTATTAAACCTCGTTAAATTAAAAAAAACAAAAACAAAAAAACGTTGATATTAAAAATAAGCGTTTAACCCTGTCTTTTCGAAATATCAACGACGTTGAGAATAAATCGCGCCGGTTGGCCGGTGCCGCCAATGAATGCCTGCGGAAAAAAAAAAACACCTTATGAAAATTTTAAATATTTGATCAGATCCTCAATTTAACGTCCGACGCGACACGCCAACGGCCCCAAAACAGAAAACCTCATACCCCCTCACGCCTTAAACGTAGGCGACCCCCCATTCAAAAGGCGCCTTCGCCCGGCCGCCCCGCTCGCCGAACCGCCGCTTTCCCACTTCCTCCACCCGCACACACATACACCGGGAAAAGCTGCTGGCTACGCCACTGGTTAGCGTATGTCAACCTTCTAAATATGCGCTAGTGCAAGCGACAGTCATTCCTATTCTTGCTCTTTATGAACGTCGATGGTCTAAACCGTGTCTGCGTTCGCGCCACATACTAATTTTATCGAACGCTCGACGCCTTCAAACGTGCCAACATGTCCGCCAACCCTTTGTCTAAGGAAGACGGGGGTCGCCTTCCCGGGCGGTCATAACCGACGCCAACTGCCGACCGCGCAGGACATTTCCTTACCTGCATACGGTGCACACAACTTGGATCTTCGACTGAAGTCAATGCAGCTCTCTCGGTGACCTCGTAAGAAGAGACTGAGCCGAACAGAACAATAAAGAACGTTCCTGCGCTGGGACGCCTCCGTCGAACATTCGAGAAGGAAGACCGTTATGCCGACACGACCAGCCGCGTCGGCGGGGAAAGCTTCGACGCCCCCGGGCGGCCGAGCAGGCGCTCGGCCGCCCGGGAGCGCGATGAATCACGTGCCATACGAGGAGACCAATTAGCGAACTCGTTTGCGCCTTTCCACAGCCAATCGCAGCGCCTAGGCTTTGGCCGTGCAAAACAGGTGCACCCTCTGGGAGGTAATATGTGCCTCCTCGAAGCCCCTTCGCGGTGAACTTCACCTGGTAGCACCGCATTCTTAGTGTCTGCTGCGGCTGAGGAGGTAATCAAGCGGGGCGCTTTACCCCTGGCCGGGAGGAGGGAGGTAAAGGCGGTCTGTTACCTCCTTTTGGTCCCCTTTTTTCTAAGAGTGCGCAAGCTAACCGCCAGGCCACGGCGCCACCCCGACGAGACCCTCCTATGCCGCAGTATCCTCGACGAAAGCAAGGACAAGTTCAGGACGTCCGCCCGGAGCGACCCTCGCCGAGGAAGACCGACGTGTGGGTAACGGCCGACCGACGTCCGCCCTGCTACCATGGCGGGGAAGCCGACCACATCTACCGCGGCTGCCCCTACCGTCGGCTTGGGCTGCGCGGCTTCCACCCGAGCGACCCACGCCCAAGCTACGGTGAGCGACCACAGGAGATTCAAGAGTATTTTCGACGAGCTCAGTCTCCTCCGCCTGCACCACGCCGCGGGTCCCGGTCGCCGTCGCCAGGACGTCCAGCCTCGCCGATGCACCGACCTCGTCGTGAGAGCCTGTCGCCCTTCTCTCGTCGGGAAAACTAAGCGCGGCAACACCTGGAGGTGGCGTTGCCGAAGAAGACCGTTGTAAAGAGCCTCCAAGAACGCCGGAGCGCTCCCACTCTTCTGACGCCACGTGTCGCAACGTCAATCCTGCAACGGTGTAAAACAACCTAAACGTCGTTTTCGACGGCCATGACGCGTCGGCCCTGGTCGACACCGGAGCAGACTACTCCGTCCTGAGTGGGAGGCTCTCCCAACGCCTTCGGAAAGTGACAACGCCATGGGATGGTCCACAGATACGAACTGCCGGTGGGCATCTCATCAGACCAGTCGGGAGGTGCACCCCTCGCGTCAAGATTCACGGAGAAACATGCTCTGTGAAGTTCGTCGTTCTGCAAGATTGTTCGAGGGACGTCATTCTCGGAATGAACTTCTTGTGTGAATACGGCGCCATCATCGACCTTGCGGAGAACAAGCTGACGCTTCGGAAGCCTGTCCCATCGGCAGAAAATCACAAAGCGACGTCAGCTGCAGTGCGAGTCCTTGCCAGCCACGTAAACCTGCCGCCGCTGTCGAGTGTCTTTGTGCCCGTCGGGACCGAAGAAGCCACCTGCGATGTAGCCCTGTTGGAAGGAAGCGTCCAACTTCTCGTTGGACGAGGGATTGGCGTTCAAAGAGGCGTAACCGAGCTCCAGGACGGGTGTACAGCAGCCGTTGTCACCACCTTCGGCAAGAGTCGCAGAACATTAACAAGGATACAGCTGTGGGCTACGTCGAGGAAATTCAGGACTCAGCCGCAATCGGCGTGATCTCAGAAGACGCCTCTCCGACGCAGCGGAAGAAAATTGCGCCATCAGACCTCGACATTGACCCGTCCCTCCCAGCCCCGCAACGATGACAACTCAGTGACCTTCTCTCCGAATTCAAAGAGTGCTTCTCCACGTCGTCAAAGGTGCGCCAAACGCCGATTCCGAAACATCGAATTGGTACTCATGACAGCGCACTTCCTGTGCATCGGCCACCGTACCGAGGTTCCGTGAAAGAAAGGGAAATCATCCAGAAGAAAGTTCAGGAAATGCTTGATCACGACTTCGTCCAGCCTTCTAACAGTCCGTGGGCTTCCCCAGTAGTCCTGGTGAAGAAGAAAGACGGAACCCCGAGGTTCTGCGTGGACTATCGCCGGCTGAACGCAGTAACAAAAAAGGACGTCTATCCGGTGCCCCGCATCGACGACACCCTGGATCGGCTGCGCCACGCCCGTTACGTTTCGTCGATGGACTTGAAGAGCGGGTACTGGCAGATAGAGGTCGACGAACGAGATCGCGAGAAGACGGCCTTCGTCACCCCGGACGGACTGTATGAATTTAAAGTAATGCCGTTTGGACTGTGCACAGCGCCGGCAACCTTCCTCCGCGTTATGGACACAGTCCTTTCCGGCTTGAAATGGGAGAGTTGTCTCGTGTACCTCGACGACGCTGTGGTGTTCGCAGGAGAATTCGACTAGCACCTGAGACGATTGCGATCTGTGCTACATGCTATCAAAACTGCTGGGCTGACACTCAAGCCTTCCAAGTGTCGGTTCGCCTATGGTTAACTGAAATTCTAGGGACAACGTTGTGAGCGCTCAGGGTGTAAGCCCTGATCCAGCAAAGACGTCTGCTGTCGCCGAATTCCCAAAACCATCAGACAAGAAGGCCGTCCGAAGGTTCCTAGGGCTGTGCGCCTACTACAGACATTTCGTTCGTAACTTTGCACAAATTTCTGCACCGCTGACGCATCTGACGAAGGACGACGTGCAGTTCCAGCGGGGAAAGGAGAAAGAACAAGTGTTCGACGAACTCAAACGAAGGCTCCAGTCGCCCCCTATCCTCGGGCCTTTTGATCAGTCTGCGGAGACAGAAATCCACACGGACGCCAGCAATACCACTCTCGGTGCCGTACTCTTTCAGCAACAAGAAGGAAGAGAGAGAGTAATTGCTTACGAAAGCCAGGCACTGTCCAAGGCAAAACAAAGTTGTTCAACGACCGACAAGAAATGTCTTGCAGTCATCTGGGCGATAACCAAGTTCCGTCCGTACTTGTACGGGATCCCGTTCCGCGTAGTCACGGACCACCACGCCCTCTGCTGGCTCGCCAACCTCAAGGATCCCTCAGAAGGCCTCGCCCGCTGGAGCCTTCGACTGCAAGAATTCGACGTAACCAATGTGCATAAATCCGGCCGCAACCATAATGACGCTGACTGTTTGTCTAGGGCTCGAGTCGACCCTCCAATCTCCGGCGCAACCGACGATGACGACTCCCGTTTCCTAGGAGCAGTTAACGCTACCGACATGAGGGCACTGCAACGCGACGACACGGAACTTCGCTCCGTGATCGACCACCTCGAAGGTTGAGGAGGCTCTGTCCCACGGGTCTTTTCTCGGGACCTACCGACCTTTGTCCTGCGGCGAGGCGTACTATTCAGAAAGAATTTCGGAACCAGCGAAACTCCCTGGCTACTGGTTTTCCCTTCCAGCCTCCGAGAATAAATTTTTCAAGCGTGCCACGACGACCAAACGGCCGGACATCTCGGCTACAGCAGGACCCTTGCCCGGATTCGTGACAAGTACTACTGGCCAAAACTCCCGAAGACTTCATCTATACACACGGTCATGTCAGGAGTGCCAACGGCGTAAGAAACCTCCGACGAGACCTGCGGGATTCCTGCAACTGATATCGACCCCTACTACGCCTTTCCAACGAATTGGAATGGATTTGCTTGGGCCCTTCCCGCCATCGACGTCGGGGAACCCCTGGATAATCGTTGCCACGGATTACCTTACCCGATACGCGGAGACGAGAGCCCTTTCGTCGGGAACAGCGGTGGAAGTCGCCAAGTTTTTCCTTGAGTCTATTCTCCTTCGACATGGTGCCCCCGAAGTCCTGATAACCGACCGAGAGTCATCGTTCTTGGCCCAGCTCACGCAAGAGATCCTTCGGCTCAGCCATACCAGCCATCGTCGGACCACCGTGTACCATTCGCAGACCAACGGGCTAACGGAGCGGCTCAACATGACGATCGCCGACATGATCTCCATGTACGTGGACATAGAGCACAAGACGTGGGACGAGGTACTATCATACATCACGTTCGCCTACAACACCGCAGCTCAAGAAACAACCGGGTTTACAGCATTCGAGCTGGTGCATGGAAGAAAAGTGACGACCATGCTGGACGCGATGCTGCCCCATGGGCCTGTGAATGACGGATGCGAGGATGCCCATGTGGTCAGCCGGAGAGCAGAAGAAGGACGCCAACTAGCCCGCTTTTGAATCCACGATCAACAGCGTGTCGACGCTCGCCGGTACAATCTTCGTCGCCGCGCCGTCCACATCCAGCCCGAAGACAGAGTGTGGGCGTGGACGCCGATTCGTCGCCGCGGTCTCAGCGAGAAACTGCTGAAGCGCTACTTTGGGCCTTACAAGGTCATCCGACGCCTCGGAGATCTGAACTACGAAGTTCTCCCCGACGGAACACGACCATCAACCAGTCGTCAGCCGCGACCCGAGGTGGTGCATGTCGTCCGGCTGAAGCGGTATTACGAACGATAGCACTTTCCACTTTCGTCGACGAGTGAACTGTGTGGGCACCCTGGCTTCTCTACAGCCCAGTTGCCCGACTGCGAGGCAAAGGTGCCGAACGTTTCCCGCGTGGCGGCAACGTCACGCCAGCCACGCGCACATCTCGTGCGCCGCCTTGATAAGGCGCATCAGAGGCGGCACACAGGGGAGTCGCTGACTGAACTCAGCCGCCGTTGGTAACCATGTTAATCGTCCTGTGCATGTCCCATTAAATGTAGTTTCTTGTTGTTGAAGCCGATGGCTCCGTGTTAGTCCTCCGGGTCGGGTATGCAGCAAGGCAGACCGACCACAATGGCGCCCAACGTGGGGCAGCTGTCTCGGTTCAAGGAGGACCAAATGGAGAGCAGCCACCTGCTGGAGACGGTCCAGAGCAACAAGGTGGCCGCCAGCCGAGGCCTGATCAAGAGCAAGGAGCTCAAGCGACAAGCTGGAGCTGACCGAGCCGCTGCAGAAAGAGCAGCATGTGACCAAGGAGCTCGGAAGAGCGAACGCCGAACGCATCGCGTGCGTCAAAACACGCGGCGAGCGCGACCTCCAACAGGCCATCGCGCTCGTCCAGCAGGCGCCGGCCGGACTTGCCGGCGCTCGCCCAGCAACGCCACCCACCCCCTGACACCCACGACGTTGTCTCGGTCATTGACATGCCGGACGAAGCTTGAGGGGGAAAAGTTCGGCACCTTTGCCTCGCAGTCTGGAAACTGGGCTGTAGAGCCGCCAGGGTGCCCACAACTGTGAGCTGTGAACTGTGGCTCGCGATTCTGCTGTCCTTTAGTTGTGGATTTGCTTTTTTTTTAGTTTTGTGTTGCATCGGGACGATGCACTCTCCTAAAGGGGGGAATAATGCCGCGGGCGCAGCTGACCAAGTAGGCAGCGCTCCCGTGGCGTAACGGTTATCGCTTGTCTCCCACGCGAAAAGCCAGGGTTCGATTCCTGGGAGCGCCGCATCTTTTGTTTATTTCTTCAAACTAGTATTCTGGTAAATTCGAGAATCATGTTGCTTGTTCGAGGACCGAATATTCTACGCGTCGAACTTTCTACGCCGATTATTCCACTAGCCCCATCATGACCGTGGCGAGCCGCAGTCAGTTTTTGCCCCAGCGTTCGACTCTGCTCTTTCGCCGAATTCGACGCCCGCGACGCTCTGCTGTTATCTTCTGTTTCCTTGGGCACAAGCTTGCCCCATTAAACGGTTCAGTTTTCCTCAGTTACTCTTTGTTTCACCTCGTCCTTCGTGACAATACGTTAGGTAACGTTCAAGTACATCCTTAAATGGTGTACTTCAAGTAAAATATTTTTTTAAACCTACTTCAACTAGTACTTTAAATGCAATGCATTTCAAGTGTTTCTCAACACTGAAAGTTTCTAGTGGTTTCAGAGAGGCAGCCGAACGTTGGCAGCCACTCTCAATGCTCTGTTGTACTCCAACGTTCAGCGCAGCGTATGTGGGCCATAGCGCATTACGTGGGCCTTCCATTGACCGGCGAGCAGGAACTTGATATCTAAACTGTAAAAAAATATTGTCTGAAAACTACAGAAAAACATGTCAACATGTTTGACCTACCTGTGCTGTTTTCCTCTGTTTTCTGTTTCTCGTTTTTATGCACTTTCATTAAGAAAGGCAGTTTTAAATTTTTTCTGTTTTTACAAAATTTCTGTTTCTGCGAGAAAAAATTACCGCATCTCCACGAGGTGAATGATGTTGGTTGTGGCGAAGCTCTGGTGGTGCTGATGATACTGATTTTATCGCTCATAGGTAGTGCTGATGGTGCTGATTTTTTGTCTTGCTCATAGGTGGTGCTGAGTTCCGGGTTGCGTTTCGACTTCATTATTACTGTTTTATGGTCGGTGAAATGCAGAGCCATGCATGCAAAGTTTAAGGAGATTATATCCGCATTTGACCGCAGCGCCCTCTCCGGTATAGACACTGAGCGGCTACATGCAAGGTTTCATCCATGACATCCCCAGCTCTTGTGTTAATACCACATCTCAGAGCCCCTACTCGTCCCGCAGTCTTGGCCCAGTGGTTAAGGCGATGGACTAGAAATCCCTTGGGGTCTCCCCGCACAGGTTCGAATCCTGTCGACTGCGCAAACATTTTTGTTTTGTGACCACGGACGCCGGACGGACGGACGGACAAGGCTAGACCCTAAGGAGCTTCGCCCCTAAAAAAACTGAAAGCACTTTAAATTCAGTTTTATGTTCTACACAAGCCTGTAAAAATACAGGTCTTGATATTTCTGTTGCCTGTATATTAACCATGCAAGCCTGTAAAAATACAGGTTCTGTGATATTTCTGTTCCCTGTAAATTAATCGCACAACCTGTAAAAATACTGGTTCTGTGATAATACTGCTGCCCAAGTTATGTAGCTGGCCAGCCATTTTAACCATTTCCATTTTAACTCTTTGCTCTGCAAAAAAACTCCATTTCAACCCTTTGCACTGCAAAGAAAAAAGAATCCGCTAAACAATGTCTAAGATTGAATGTTTAAGCACAACAACAAGGTATTGTGACCATGTACGTTCATAAGGCTCCAATGGGTACCAGTCAAGAACGCTGTGAAGGGACACACATTTCAGTGGCCCACTTTGTTTGTTGAGCAAGTTATAAACACTCGTCATAGGTTCCGCGACAGATTGCATGACGCGTAAAAGGACGCACACAGTAGTGTCTTGCAATAAAATGAAGAGAATATGGCCAAACACTAGCCGGCTATCGTTGCGAGCCAAGACCAAGTCCATGTCCTTCCTGTATGTTATGCCCCTGTACTCGGTGCGGTAGGAGCGGTAAACCACCTCCTTCTGTAAGCCAAACTCGCTAATGGCTTTCTGAATATCACTACTGAAGAGACTGGGGCAAAATACTAAACTGGATTCAAATATGAATTGCTCTTGGTATAACTGGCTACTGCTTCCGTATGCTTGAAGAAGTTGGTGTTTTTCTGTAAGTTTGAGCGTGACATCTTTGAAGTTTTGGGCGTTTTGCAAGCATCGGCGAAAAAAGCTATGTTTGCTTTCACACCGCAATGTCCACAACTTAATAAGCGTCCCAAACTGAGTTATTAAGTATGGATAATGAAATAGATAGTGGTGCTTCGGTCTAAGAGAAGCATCTGGGAAGAGATCAATCCTCTGAGAAAGGTAATCTTCAATCAAATCTTTCAGTCTCATGATCATGGGCATTGTGATCAGTGGTGCACACACCAATTGAACAATTTCAATTAGCATGAGTAGTAGCTCCCACACTGGTTCATCTACACAGACCTTCTAAAAAATAAACAGAGGTAAGAAACTTAAAAGGTTCCAATTTCGCACAGCATGGCCACTGAGGTTTTTGACACAGCTGACATCTGGTGGTCGGTCATTTGCATCTGTGCCTTTGAACTTGAACAACAGTATTCTCTTCTTCAGCTCCTCAACCGATAACCATCGGCACTGTTTGAAGATGTAATTCAAATACAGAGCAAGATCGTAGGACACCACACCTTCAAAACGATCATGCCCTAAGCATAGGAAGTCCAACTGCACAGACATGAAATTACTTCAGTCGATTGATTTTGCAGTCACATTTTATGCCCTGGCATGCAGCAATAGAGTTGTCTACAGTGGCAGTTTTCACAGCCTCATTGAAGTTAACTGAATCTCTCAGCTCTAAGAGTCCAGTCAGGCTTTCCTTGTCAAACATTTTTTCTCTCTTTGTTAAACAAAACCGGCATATGTATGAAGCCACAAACAGTGTGACTTCCCAGGTTTTCACCCAAGATTGCTATCACAGTGCCAAAAATAGGAGTGCCCCCTTCAACCATAACACATCCAGCTTCCAGCTTTCTAATGTCTCCTATCAAAGGAGTAAATACCTTGATCTGACTAAAGAATGAAGAGTCACCTTCTTTGCATAGGAGCCACAATTGAATAGAGTGCATACTACTTCTATTCCATGGGTACAGGTTTCCAAGTAACATGTAGACGGCAAGAATTTTGTGCTTCTTCTTCGCAGAGCCCAAAGGGTTCACCACTTCGAATGCATCTTGAAAAAGAAGCAACGGCAGAGCGTCGGGGTCTTCGTGAAATATTGGTATTGATTTGAAAACACTTCCATCTGTGAAGTCCTTTTAGACACCCGGCAAAGAAACATCTGGAATCATGAACTGCTGCTGAACTGACTTGTCCTTCAACAGTACTTTGAGCGTTTCTATTAGCGGTAAATAATGGAAGTGAGCCGCCTGCTTCTTCCTGTTCTGTCCCAGTAGTATAGCAACTGGTTCCACATAGGAGAAACTTTTTTGAAGTAGCCTGTGCGGGTATAGGATGTCCGAAATATACCGCTGCTATTGTAAAGACCAGTAAGCACACCACTTTCCAACATCTTACTGGTTACTGCCATGCAGCTTCGTGATTTAAGCCGTCTTCTTGGAGTTTTTGTCCGACTGCGTCTACCATAAGGTCTAGGCTATTGCTTTGCAGGTCAAACAATGCTTTTGATATACGCTGTACTGCTCTTGATGGCAGCAAACATTCCGACAGAAGGCGCAAGTAAAAACGTCCTACTGCATCCACAATTTGACTGCGCTGATGCCCGTGGCCTTCTGGATAATCAGTTATTCCTTGTTCACTATTTTCAAGTGCCGTGCTGCAGCCTTCAATTGGGAGTCCAATAGATGAATTTGTTTCCGAGCTGGTACTCTGCACTGCAGAACACGGGGATTGAGCTGACCTTGATTCTGTTTCAAGGGCGCATCCTTCATCTTGCTGTACTGTGGGCACACTTTCTATATCAGTACTTGCGACATCTGCCCAAAAACTACGGCCATGGCACCTTGAAACATGGGACGCAAATGTAGACTTGTTTGTGAATGAACGCTTGCAAGCTACGAAAGGGCAGGTAACACTTTTGCCTTTAGTTATATGCCCTTTGAGGTGGCTCGTCAGAGTTTTTGCATACTTGCAGACTTGTATACTTGTGTCAATCTTGCAGGTCAATGACAATGCTCTGAGGGTAATGGCAGTTGTATTTTGCCTCCTGTGCATCAGAGACATGTTACTGTACAAAGAACTGATCTTCCGAAATATTCTGCGGCATAACTGTAACGGGCACCGGATGGGCAGTTTGCTTTCATTTTTATGCAATGTTGCATGTTTCTTAAACTGAGACAATCCTGTGACGACTGTTTTGCAAATACTGCACTCATACATGACACTACTGGTACGGGAGAGCGAGATTTATCAGTATCTCTGCAACAGACATAAGGTAAATACTATACAGTCAGGTACTTTCCAAAACTTCAGGACATTATGAAGCCGTGCCATTACCAAAATTCTTCGAGCTACTTTATAACCGTGTGTGTGTTAGCTTTGATTTCAGTGGTACTTGTATGCAATGGCCAAGCGTCAAGATTTGTAATGGTCACAAAAAACAAAAAAAAACAGTCCGACCTTTTAAGTTCTGCAAAGTCAACACCTCTGGCCATACAAAACAATTGTATTCTAGAGCAAAAAACCCAAAGTCCCTAAATATCTTTATTATTCCCTAAATTACCTATATTAAAAAAAATGTGAATGACTTGTTACATTCTCCGGGGAAATGTTACACTTTAACAATTACAAAAATTACGACAGCAGATGTCATTGGCCATAAACTGAAAACATATAGTATGCACCCTGCGAGATATTTTATATGTTTGGAAGTGAAAGAGATCACGGAGACTAAAAAGGAGGTGCTTGCGATGATCGCTGTTCATTTCATATTTGAAAGGTTCAAACGTGCATGATGCAACTGTCTACACCTCATGCTTTTCCTTTTCTAACAAGTCAACAAACGTACCACTAATTAATGCATGCGCCGCCATCAATTTCATTTCTCGTGCTTTTGTTTTGCTTATGAAGGACTCTCAATACCTTTGACTTGACAGTGTTCCACAGTGGCGAGTGGCCCACAGTGGTGAGCGGTTCACAGTGGTGAGTGGTTCACAGTAGTGAGGGGGCCGCATGAGCCACCTGCAGAAAGAGAAATAAATGCAGTGTGACAGTTTCTGCAAACGCAGGAGTCACTCAGCTTTACGCCTGTTCACTTCATCTTTGAACGGTTCAAAAGTGCAAGATGAAACTGTCTAGACAACATGCTTTCCCATTTTCGAACAAGTAAACAAAGGTACTGCTAATTAATTCATCTGCCACTATCAATCTCATTTCTTGCGTTTTTGTTTGGCCTATAAAGGACTCTCAATACCTTTGACTTGACAGTGTTCCACAGTGGTGAGTGGCCTTCAGTGGTGAGTGGTCTACAGCAGCGAGTGGTTCACAGCAGTGAGCGGGCTGCTCGAGCCACCTGCAGAAAGAGAAATAAATGCAGTGGAACAGTTTCTGCAAATGCAGGAGCCGCTCAGCTTTATGCCAAGACGGTGAAAATAAAACAGGGAAACGTCGAGTACTCACCGCTAGGGTTAATCGCTACCCATTTTATCTTTCAACGGTTGAAAAGTACAAGTTCCGATAAAGAAATGCAAACCCGAGATTTCGGACCTTACCAAAAGCTACGAATCGCAAAAAGCTGAAAATGTGTCTGAATGTGAGACTTGGCACTCATGATAGAATAAGAAAGTTTGAAAGAAATATTGTGACCTGGATCGAAAGATAAAAGAAAAAAAATCTACATTTCTTTATTAGAGACACCCGATTTAAGACTAATATTCGCTAAACGAAGAAACATTATTGTGAACTTCTTTGGGACTCATTTCCGTGAGAAAACCTATCCATAAGAAGCCCCCCAAAATTACTTGTTTCGTTTTGGAGAATTTAGGCTTATTTGGGACGTCGGTGATAGATAACTAGCGTTTTTTTTTTTTTAATTCTTTTGATCTAAAAGGGGTGACTCAAAAGAAAGTTTCGACTCTAAAACCGCTCGCAATAATCAGGGACTCGCCGTATCAAGTAGGAGCTTACTTTGAATACGTATTCTACTGGTCGAATTCTCGCACAAAAAATATAATTCTCAACTCCGAGTACAAAAAAAAATAAAAAATAAAAAACAAGAAACAACAAAAAATGCCAGAAATTGATCAGTTTTTATTTAATTTCAATACCTGAAGTAGAGAGTTGTAATTCTAATGTGTAAAAGGGATTATTAAAATACGTATTATAGGTAAGTTCCAACTTGATAGGTTCAGCCGCTTATTGCTGAATGTCTCAAAATAAAGTTAGAAGCTGCAATTAATGGCCCGTCAAAAATCAGTGACTGAACATATCAAGTTGAAACTTACCTCGAATACGTATTCGGATACTCCCATATAGACATTATTATTGAAGTCTCTCATTGAAGTAAGAAAAAAAATGAAAAAAAAAATAAAAATAACTTATTTAGGGCATTTTTCATTCTTATACAAAGTTTGCATTTACACTTCAAAGTTTTGTGAGAATCCGACCAGTAAAAGACGTCCGGTATTCGAGGTGAGTTTCTACTTGATACCTCGAGTCCCTGATTTTCGCGGACGATTGTAGAGTCGAAACTTACTTTTGAATTACCCTGTAGGTAACGTCATAGTCTGTACCCTTCACATTCTATCAAAAATTATTCCAGTCACTTTCTGGCGAACTTTTTCATCTCCGCGACGCGTAGTCTTTTTCATGAGGTCCGAAAAGTTGAGTTTACATTTCTCCGTCGGACCCTGTACATGCAACTGTCATGTACAAAATGTTTTCCACTTTCTGTTTCGTCAAGAAACGCACTGCAAATACACGCGCCTGCGTCAATCACGTTTTTGGCGTTTTTGTTTTGCTTATATAAGATTTTCAATACCCTTGGCTTGACGGAGGCTCCCACAGTGGCGAGTGGTCAGTGAGAGGTCGACAGCAATGAGTGACAATAGCGAGTGGCCAACACGAGCCGACTGCAGAAAAATATATGCAATGAGACAGTTTACCGCCAAAGCAAGAGTCACTAAGCCTTATGCCAAGACGGCCCAGGACAACGGAGAAACATGGTTACCAGGCATGCCGCAGCGACTAGATGGCTGTATCTGCTGCTTGACGCCACGACTCTACTTGCCGCTTTCACAGGAGAACACAGTACACCTGATTACCTGCCACCAGCAGTCGCAGAAAGAAAAGGGCGCACCTAACACACCGCGAAGCGACCCAAACACCAAAAGAATACCACTGATACCACCGTCATCGCGTCGGGAGATGCGGCGGCCGGGAAACGAAAGTGCTCGGTTTTGAGTTTCGCTTTCGCCGCGTGGGGCGCCCTGCGCCTATACTCCCTTTGCATTACAAAATACCTCCTCGCACTTTTCAGCTTACTTTAAACCACAGACGGCGCTCCAAACTATCCCCGCAAATTAAAGGCCGCCACCCTGTCACTCGACTTACTGCTCCACGGAGTTCACACGTCGCAGAGCACCGTGAGAAGATCACGGGCTACTTTTTTGCGGCGGACTGGCTGCGCTGGCACAAGCTGGCGCGTAGCGCCTGCTTCTATACCTAGTTTCGATGGCTTCCATCAGTGTTTCCAGACAAAGTTCGGCGTCAAAGGTAGCAAAATTATCTCCGTTTTACACTTAAAAATACTTCACCTTTCGGAACAAAACTGATGTCAAACGAAAGATATTCTTTAATTCCTTGGATAATATATTCAAGCACTTTCATGGGCTCTTCTAACTCGAGTGACGCTGAAAAAAGCCTATCTAAACCGATCGAGCAGTTGCTGCAACTCTTATTAGTGAGTCTAAAGATCCGCAGAGATCCTTGATTTATACTCTGTTTCACCTCGACTCCGAGTGCCGCGAACGCTGCGAGACGACAGGGCCAATCAAGCGAGGAAAAAGGGGCAACGTCGCGAAGTACATTGCCGGGTGATCCACTCAGAAGCAGAAAGTGCACCGCAACAACGCGCCTTTGTCGCTGCTTGACTGTACCTATCGTTTAGTAGAGGAGATAAGTAGGAGTAGTAGTAGTAGTATGCGGTCTAGTTGAAAAGGTATCCAGCGATTGCTAGTGCGTTCAGGACGCTCATGTCACCGCTGGAGGGGAGGAGGGAAGTGGGAGAAAAGAGGTGAATTGGGGAAGGAAGGGGAGATGGGTGATATAGGAGCGTCGTCTGGTATACGGCGTCCACCACATTTTTTGATGCGTTGTAATCTTTAGTTCTTGTCTTATGTGGCGGCTGAAATTATTTTGTCATACATTCGCTATGGTGGTGCTAGAGTCACTATATAAGCTACGCTTAGAGTAATGACACTGAGGTGCGCAGCGGAGCAGCGGCGGCCATATTAAGTCAGGAAAAAAGCGCCTGCGGATAACTAGGCACATGGATACAATACCCCCTCAAACGCTCACCCCTTCCAACTTCTTCATCCAAACTTGGGGGGCAAAAGATAATCACAGTGCGAAGAGAAACCACTTTTCGGGGTGCCCGCTGCCCTTTTGTTCACATTGTAGTCAACCTCTCGCGTCGAAATCACACAAAAGAGGCTTTGGCAGCGCTGGATGTGGTAAGGAGGCTATTCGACTCAAAATGGCGGTGTGGCGGCATCGAACAATGTTGGAAACGAGTGCCGCTACTCTAAAGCGTAGCTTTATATAGTGACTCTAGGTGGTGCTTTGTTTGCCATGAGCAGAAGCCTCGAAAGCAATTTTTTTCTTTTCGTTAATTTGCGTGGTGATTTGATAGGCCGCGCTTGCCGGAGTAGTCGGGGCCATTGAAACGTTTCAAACGTACTGGCGTTTATTCGGAGCTAGAACGCGCCAGCGAGTAGCAGACGCCTTGTCTGCAGCCAAATGGCTCCGGCAGACGCGTTCAAAGCGAAAGCGACAAAAGTAACCTGCATACATTTGTTGCCGAGAGTTTGGTCTTCGCCGAGTTAACTTGCCGTATTTCTGGACTCAACAGAAACACAGATCATGAAAGGTTACGAACTTTGAGACGGCAAACCCGGGTTCAGAACAGTGCCAAGATACGTCAGAGGCAAACATGGCCATCATACACGAGCATGCGATCGTCGAACGGCTGGCACTCGGTATAAAAATCACTTCGTTTGTTAATAGTCGGATTCGCATTACTGGTTAATCAGCGCCGACGGAAATCATCAGCGAGAATGTCGGGAGCACAGTTCGCGCTCCTAGTGTTTCTTACCCGGGACGGAATGTGACAAACATTGAGGGCACGAACCGACGAAGGTAAATCTGGCAGGTTACAAGCAAATTTTCTCTTGCGTTTTTTTAGCAATCAGTACGTGAAGTTGATAAAGAACGCAGGCTACTATAATATGTACACCATGCATTATAGCTATGCAACATTTAGCAATCGTGAGAAGAATTTACGCTCCCTTTAAGCTGCTGTTTACTGGAAAAAAAAAATATATATATATATATATATGGCAGAACGTTAATAAATATACAGCACAATATGCATATTTTACAGCAAAGTTCACATTCAACGATGTACAGGTCATTTATGTGAGCAAGAACACTTTCCTCGTCTTTATGATGGGACTATTAGATATAATTACCGTGTCGCTCAAAATAGTGTCTCCGATCACTGAAACGTTGCTGAAACCGATACCTGTATGATATATTAACGCGATTATTGTAACTCTGCATTAAAAGGTGAAGATCACCATTTGTTAGTGCAACGGCTAAGCACGCTGCGTTTGTGTCATCCGGAAGTCGTCCTAAAATTACCGACGTAGCTGAAAAATAAGGTGAACTACTTCTTATTCCTCATTACGAATCAGCATTGCCACGCTATTGAAACTTGCAATCGAGTTGCGACCACTCATTCGATATGGTTCAGGGCTTCACAATTTTTCTTTATCAAAACTTGGGAAACAAACGAGAAACACGCCGAGGAATATTTTTATGAAAATTACACACAAATATTTAGCAATACAGTTAAATCATCTTTCTCGTGTTGTCTTGGGACGGGTTGAAAACAATGCCGACACCAGCCAACCTGGGGAGCACCATATAAATTTACCCCATTCTGCAGCGCCGTGTATTCTACGCTTCGTCAGCGTACAAATCCCTGCAAGTGCAATCCAAATTTTGTTGTGGCATGATTAACTTTCTTCGAACTCGAACCCGGGAGAATTCACTACAAAGGTTATCCGCCATTCGGATTTCAACGAGCGGTGCATCCCTAAGCGATACGAGGGACTCAGAGGCAAGTAATGCACTGTGATTTACGCAAAAAAAACACTGTTTTATGACAAACACCAGAATTTTTTGTCAATTGGGGAGAGATATATTATGTCAGTTTTGTTTCAAGCAAAATACTGTTATAAAACAGACAATCTCTTTTAATGTTTTGTTTTAATAATGAAAATCATTTTTGTTTGCAGAAATTTTCTTCTTTGTAACCTAAATAGGTATGGTCAGTTTATTCGGGTTAAATTAGTCTAGTTTCACTTCTTACAAACATTTTCTGTAGTAAAATAGAAATTTTTTATTATATGTATGTTATTTAACAGCTATTTTTTACAGTGTACGACCAATCAGTACCCGTGTGTGCTGCGCAACGCCACGTTTGCTACGCTAGACGTAGGAGTATAACAGATCCTCAAGTCTGATAGGAGTCTCATTCTTTAATTCTTTCTTCAAGTATCGACCACCTTTCTATTTTGTGTACATTTCACAGTTGGGTGCAAAATAAAAGCAATCGAGAATTACTGTCATCCAGTGATACAAATATAATTGTCGAATTAACAGCCTTAAACGAAGGAGGCAATGCCTTGGGAATAAAAAAAATATTCTCTGGAGGTGCAACAAAAAACCAGCGTCCCTACATGACTATCTGCCGGTCGATCGATTGCACCGAAATCGCTCAAGCGGTTTTATTAAACTCTTTAATGTAAAGCAGAATGTCAACTTTCCAACGTACATATATTCTCGTCTCGCTGGTATACCACTGGTACGCCAAACACATGAATATATCGACGACGATTTCAGACTTCGTAAACAAGGCACAACACTGCCATGGCGAAGTTGGTGACTCAGGGAAAGAGTAAACCACGTTATCGTCCGATTAAAAGAGAAACAAATGTAGCACATACCACACGGAAGCCCATGGCATCAAAACCTGGCTGACTTGGACGCAAAGTTGCGAAGACTGGCATTGTAGCCTTGTGTGCGTGCCACTGATGGCACTGCTCTGGAACTGTGCTGTTTCTAGCGGCTTCGTTTACTCGCTTCACAAAATTAGCGGTAAAAGTGACAATACAAAAAAAAAGAAAAATTACTTTACAAGTTTGAACGGGGAAGTTAATCGCAGGCAGCCTTCGCTGCCTCTGACTCTCAGTCACCGCAATAGCGTTTACTAAAAAAATTGTGCGACGTGCTCGAAAAATCAAACCGAAAGATGAGGCGAGAGGGAGGAACATTCCTCCCGTCTACCTGAAGAAGGAGAAAGGCGCCTCGTTCCTTCTTTCTTTTTGTGCCCTCTTGGGGGCGCGTCAGAAGGGAGAAAAACACTCAGTTGCTACATGTCTCCTACTTTTTAAAGTGTATCCACATTATTTTGTTTTAATTTTTACTGCATTTAGCAATTTATGAGTTCCTCAAAATCTCCAGTATTGTGCTACCTTGAAGTAATTGATAAATGGCTCAATTTTCTTTCCAGGTTTTGCGAAGCAATACTCTGAAGGAGGATATCGCATTTCTGAAATTCCCCCCTATTGGCATTGAAGTTCAACATTCCTTGTATCTCGTTGTCTACTTTTCGAACCAGTACGAAGTAGCCAATATTTCAGCGTGTTGGTTTGTTAGTAGTTGGCACGTTGCCTCTAAAGTTTTTTTTTTTCTTTTTAGTACATGGTAAACATTGAATATCACTTTTTTTCGTTTTTTGTTTCTTTTTAATGTCAGCCTTTTTTTTCTACATTTGTACTTCGACAATATTCGGGCAGAGTATGTTGGAGGCGGCAGGTTTGATGTGGGCCAAAGAAGAAGAATCGATCTACGCATCCCGGTCGTTCCGGGTTTCCATGACCGCGCTCTCTTGTCGGCTTTGCTACATTGGATGGATGTTCGTGTCTTGCTATATTTGTGAAATTCGCATAGCGCCGGCGCGCATTACTCAGAGCTCCACCAAGGACGAAATATCATTGGGCCTAATCAATATAGTGTGAAAAATGCACTGCTTATGTGGGTAGATCCAGCGCCGAGCATTGTTTTTCAAATTATTATTTTGGTGGTTTTAAGTATACACGTCACTTATTTTGATTTGAGTAAGCTTGCACTGAAGCATCGGTCTTGTCTTTTGGAATGTAAATATGATTGTTTCCCTTTTTGAAGAGGAAGCGAATGATTTGTAATGTTTGGTGATTAAAGGCCAGATAAAGATTTTGTCATCCTTACTACTGCTGTGAGGAGCTTTCTGTGGTGATCTCAAACGGGTTTCAAAGCATGGATTTAAGTTGTTGGTGAAAGCTAATAGAATGATCTCGGCTGTGATGCCCTAAAGGGGTGACGCTTTCAGCCAGTGAGAAAATTTATCAACAGCAGTGAGGAGGTATTGGTACAGTTTGCATGGTGGGAGAGGTCTGACGAGTTTAGTATTTTTCTTCTGGAAACTGTACTCAGAGTGATAGTAAAATTGTTACGCTAAGCCGTAATATGCTGGTTTGTTACTGCAGGCTGAAGCGTTAAGCAAGCTAGAGCACCATTTCTGGTGTCAGTCTTCTTTCCCGGGCAGGCTTAACGCTCTGCAATGCATTTTTACAGCGAAGTTGTACATGGCTAGAGTTCCATCCATTTTTGGTATCCGCGCGCTAAAACAGAACTCAGAAATCGCATGTAAAAGCGCTCGATTGTATAAAAATGCTCAAACGCCTCGTCACCTTGATATGCATTTTAAAAAGGAAAGACATCAAAACGTGTGATAATGGGGATACATCCGAGAACAATGGGCCTTTTCCCGCTCTAGTCACGTGACGTCACTGCTTCACATATCTAAAAAAAAAACAGCAGCTGCCGAGCAAGACATTCTATTGTGTTCTGCAGTTGCAATGGGAAGGCCACGTATACTCAGGACTCCCGAAGAGCAACGTGCCTCTGAAGAGCGCCATCGGTAATAAGATATTTAGCTTTAGCAAAGAATCTAACAAAAGTTGTAATTGAACCTTTTAGTGTATATTATAGAGACCACAAAGTCCACATAACTAGTTTCAAAATGATGCATATATACGAGGGGCGTTCATAAAGTCCGTATTATTGTAACGAAAGAATAGAGATTCAGCAATCAAACTCGAGTAGGAGTTGAGACTTTTTCTACATGTTCGCCACCAAAAATTACCCACTTTTACAGCGATGCACTACATGCCGGAGGCCATTGTTAAAGAACTCCTCGTCTTGAGTGTTCAGGAATCGCTCCACTTCAGCAATCACTTGGTCACCGTTTGAAAGGCTTTCATCCTATTTGGCCACGCTAGAAGCCTTTGTTCCCTTTAACTAAAAGTGTCGTAACCTGGGACGTTGTCCCCAAACAACGCTTCCAGATGAGAATGAATATCCTTTGCATTGCTTCGCTTCAAATGAAAACAAAAAACGAATCACTGCATGTGCTTGGCACCAACGAGCGGTGCCATTTTTGTTTCGTCTCCCTAGCGGCGCTCGGGAGACGAAACAAATTTTTTTTTTTTTGTTTTGTCTCCCTAGCGGCGCTCACCCTTTCACCGCAGCATTTCTTAATGCAAAAAAAAAAGTGAAATAAACGTTCCTACCTACTAGCGGCGCTCCGAGCTACTACTCATGTTGATGCCTGTTTTGTTCCGTTTCCTTTAATGTTTTGTGCCGATAATACCAACTTTATGAACGCCCCTCGTACTGTAAATAAACGTTTGTTGAAGTGCGTTTGTGTGTATCTTGGTGAACCATTTTTGGTGCTGCTCTACAGCATTGCTGGCCTGACATTCAGAGAGTAAAAGGGCTCCAATTTTTTTATGTTTAAATTTTGCACTTTGTAAGATTGTGTAGCGGGAGGGGGGGGGGGGGGGTAAACTTTGTTTTACTCTGCTCTGAAAAGACGAACGAGTGTTTTTTGCTAATAGAAGTGTCGCGTGTGATGATGATTCCGGACGAGAAATGAGGAATATCTGTGACCTGAAGGGAATGATGAAGGAACGCAATATACTGCAGCCCAATTGTCCCACTGCAATTGGATCCTGGCCAACGCTTCTCAGGACAAATTTGAAACGTTTGATGAAGCAAAGACCCAGTGTCTCCGCGGAGAGTCTTCGCATTCCTTCGGCAGGCTATATGTATCTTACTAGTTCACGCGAAAAATAAAATTCGGTACCTGATTTTATTTAAAAAATATCCGGCTCTGGCAGCCTGAAACGCATGTGTCAAGGGCTTCTGTTCCGTGAAGATTATTAATTTGCTTCCTTCTGGAAACTCTCAAAGTTTTTCACAGTCAGGTAGGCTGTTAATAGCTTAAGATCAAAAGCGCTGCGACTTTTGTCAGTGTCGGCCAATATTTTCTAAAACTGAAATCTCGCGCTTTTATGCTGCATAAATGTACTGCTGGACCACAGCTCCATCGCGACTCCCGAGGTATCTTTTGTGATGCTTGTGTGAAAGTCTTTGAGAGGATGACGCCAGTAGAGCTCAATTTGTAGAATTGACCTTGGCGGCAGAGAAGGCGTCGCACTCCTCTTGAACCCACAAAAGCCCAGCTGTTAGATTGCGTGAGCCTCCCTCCAAATGGTTTAATGATAGTGGCGCAATAGGGTGCGGAGTCGCGAAAAGCGTTCATCAACAAAAGGAAATTCAGCGATGGCCTAACTCTCGCCTGTAGTGGCCGGTGAAATAAGTTATCTATTACAAGCCCCAAATAGAGCAAAAAAATTTAAATCGCGTTTCTCCGTGCAGATAATCAGGTTGTAATCTCCAAAATACTAGAAAGGAAACCAAAGGTGGTGCAGGTTCTCATTCGAGTCATATTTGCGACAAAACTAGCATTAACGTACGCAAAAGCAAGAAGTCTTACTGTTGCAAGGACAATGTGTTTGTGTAAGTTTTTTTATTTCTTCTTAAATCAAATTTTATGCGAGCAACTTCAAACTAAATTTGTCTTGCTAATTCGATGAGTATTCGGAAGATGACATGATATATAATGGAAACAGTGCAATGAATGCGGTATGGAGACTGTGTTGGAATATTTGTGAAATTCGTAGCTTGCTGTATGGAGGACGGACAATATAGGGTGACCTACTGCAATGTCTAGTTCGGAGCCTATGCGTCTTTCAAGCAATCAAGCGCTTGAGGAGTAACTCCGGTCAAAAGTCGAACAAAAGTAAATGGGTTATGCCGATTGGCCCACAGTAAATACGTGCACTGCCAAAATATTACACTAGTGAAAAACAGCGATGTACTCTATAGCCGATATTTAATAGTCTTCCACCAGCTTCTCAGCAGGCACTCAGCGGGTTGGTTGTTTGTCAAGCAACTTTGTACCCTGAAGTCATCGTTGTTTTCAAGAAGTGTCTTGTTCGTACTGCCACTACTTTCGCAGTGTTATTCTGGTGCGTTTTCAACCGTCTCAAAGGATGATTTATTTTGTCATGTTAAGTTTTAACCGTCGTACCTTGTAAGTTCTCATCGAGAATCGCGCACGGAGGTTGTTAACTCTGTGCTAGCTCAAGCGAGTCGTGGTGCCGAATGTGTCATTTACTAGCGGCCATAGTTTATTCCGTTCCTGCTCAGCGAGAGCTTACGATTAGCTTCCATGACGTCTCTGCAACGTGGATTTGCACACCGCTAACATATTAGTTCTTGTCTGAAAATAAGTGGGCGCTCGTGTAGAGCTTCCGTTCATCCTGAAAAGCAATATTTTCGGCCGGAGACTTCATAATTGAGTATTTATATTTTCCACAGATGTTTGATATACGCTAAAACAAAGCACTAAAACAGTCGTAGGAGCTTACCTGACTGATCGGAACTGCTCTTGGGACTAGGCCAGTCTCAAGTTTTGTGGAACCATAATACGAACTTTCCGTGAGAAAATGGCCACGCAGCTGATAACAAGGGTTATCATCAAGCTTTAACCTGTAGTTTTGGTTTCGCCGTAGACTCCCGGAACAAAACTTTCAGAAAGAATCTCCACAAAACTACACAAGCTATAAAAATATCAAAATAAAAGTTACACCTCGTAATTCAGAGACACTTCATTCACTAAAAACCGTCGTAACACAAAGATTGATAAAATTTAGCAGAGCTCCCCTTTAATCAGTAGGCTGGTGAACTCAGGCAAAGAAGTGTTGTTTCCAAGCTAGCCCATACACAAACTCAGAACTCAAGCGAAAAATCAAAACAGCGTTTGGAAACTCCTCGATTCCATTAAATGTAAATTCTCGAGCTCGACTGAGTTTACTTCTTTTCTCCATCATTCTACCTTATCCTATATTATGTACCATTTTCGAGTAAAAAGCGCCGCCTGGAAGAATGTCTGCGAACTACTAATAAAGTCATTTGATTTGGGGGACATCCACAAAAAAGCTCCAGGAGATATATCTACATCCAAAATCGCCTTAAGAGTCATATTCAATGTCGGCTATGATCTTTGCACTGAAGCCCTGTTTCAACAAAGAGTCATGCGGATTTTTTTTTATTTACGTTATGCACAAAATACATAGTCAAATATAAGGGAAATCGAAACGGCAATTTTTTTTTTTTTTTGAAATCACTGCAGGAAAAAAATTAACTTATTCTACTCACCACACTGAACCCTGGCTTGCTGATCAGTCTCGTACCAAATATGGCTTTCAGAGAAATAAACTAACTCTCCCGTCATTGTTTATTAGGTTGAACTTAAATTACATAGATATAAGAACGCATTCATTAAGGGATTGTGTAATTTTATTATTTATGTATTGTTTTACGAATTGAATTGAATTGGTTTTATTCAGACACAAGGTCTCGGATGACAAGGCAAAAGGCAGATGGGTTCTGCCTGACTTAGCCCTATCACCAGTTTACATTGCTCAGCGTATAGTACGACACGTTGTAATATAAACACAGAAACCACGGGGAAACAGAACGGCCCACAAATAAAGATCAAAACAACATAACTTATACAGTAGTCATGTCATAACAATTTTCGGGGACATAGGATGCACTAGAATAAATGAAGCTCAACCATTGGATACAAACACTTTTTAAAAAAACATTCATTCAATGGGACATGATAGAAGGTACCGTTTTATATTTCTTTTAAAGGTATGCTTTGAAGCCGCATTCATGAAGCATTTCTCTGACGGCCGGATGTTTATTTAAGAAATCAGGAATTAAGTACGCTAATTTAGTATGTCCGTAATTCGTCCTTGACCAAGGTATTCTATAAGAGTCATACCGAAGATTGTATTGTATATTTCTAGGAAGGAATGCGTCAAAAAAAGTGGACTGGTCACGATTGAACTCATTAAAAATGTAGATTGAAAGTTTAAGCTGGAATAACTGACTAATATTAAGGAAGCTATGTTTTAGAAAAAACGGCGCTGTGTGGTCGGTGCGCTGAAGATTTTCAATACAACGTACTGCTCTTTTTTGCAAAACAAACAGTCTATCAATATTTGTCTTAGTCGTTGAACCCCAGACTAGTAGACAGTAATGAAGGTGGGAATGAACTAGTGAATAATACAACTGACGTCTTAACCAGCCTGGGACAAGTGTTCTTATTTTGTATAAAATGCCAATAGATCTAGAGATGCTTGCATGAATTTTATTTACATGTGGAGTCCAGCTTAAATTTTCTTCGAAGAGAATTCCCAAAAATTTGTAGATCGTGACACGCTCTATCGGAGCTTCTTGGAATTTTAAAATAATTTCGCAGTCATCCGGTTTACTTCGCGGCTTAGAAATTATATATTTAGTTTTTGTAACATTTAACTGAAGCTGATTGGAGTCTAGCCAGGACGATAACTCGCTCAGCCATGTATTAGCAGAAATTTCAAGATCACGCAGACATGGGCCAGAGAAAAATAAGCTAGTGTCGTCGGCATACAAAACTATTTCAGGAGTTTTAGGTATACGTACGATATCATTAATATAAATAATAAAAAAGAGAGGACCTAAAATAGACCCTTGTGGGACACCGTACGAAATTTGTTCTAACTTAGACCTGTAGCCATTAAGACTAGTATATTGTAGTCGACAAGATAAGTAGCTACGAACTAAATCTAAAGCAACACCTCTTATTCCATAAAACGGTAATTTATAGAACAAAATATCATGTTTAATCGAATCAAAGGCCTTTCTGAAATCCAGAAACATTCCAATAGTGAAATGTTTGTTTTCAAAATTATTAAGTATTTTTTCTTTGATGCTAAGTAGAGCCATTTCGGTTGACTTATTCTCCGTAAAACCGTATTGCTGAGTAACAAGAGCATTCCTTTCACTAAGAAACTTTGAAAACCGTTTTTTTATAAGAAGTTCTAGAACCTTTGAAAACAGAGGAAGTACAGAAATAGGCCTATATTTGTTAATGTTGTCAAAGGAGCCTCCTTTGTGTAGAACAGCCACTCTTGCAATTTTCATGCCATCAGGAAAAATGCCCGTTGCTAATGCGTTATTGCATATATGCTGCAGAGGAAAACACAAGAGGTCTGCGACAGCTATGATTGGTATAGCCTTGATGTCATCCTCTCCAGCTGCGGTGTTTGTAGATAAAGATTTAAGGATTGAATATACTTCTTGTTCATTACTTGGAGCCAAGAAAATAGTGTCGACAGCTACAGATGAAATATATTTGTCTAAGCTTTCGTTCGGTCCATGTGGCTGCAATGACGCACCTGCGTTTAAAAAATGGGAGTTAAATTTGTCTGCCAGTAAGGCATCGTTATACTCAATACCATTTAGAGTTAATGTATCGGGAATCTTACTCTTGTGTTTTCCAATTAGACTTCCTACTGCACCCCAAAGTTTTTTTGGTTCATTCGAAATAGATGCAAACTTGTTTTGATAGTAGTCAACACGTGCTTTCTTGAGGTCCTTATTTAATTTATTTCTTATTTGTTTATATTTAATTAATATTGTCTGGTCCCTTAGTCGAATAAATTTATCGGAGAGTTTGTTACGTTCATTAATCCTTTTATACAGCTCGCGAGTAACCCACGGCTTCCTAGACTTCTTGTGATTTATTATAGGTCGAAGAGGAAACGCTTCATTGTAAATGTGCTTTATTTTATGCAAAAATATGTCGTAACACAAATTTGGGTTTTCTTCATTATAAACGTCATCAAAACTGGTATTCTCTATCATGTCCCGAAAAGAGCAAGAGCATTCACGCCGAAATTGCGTCGCAGTACAGGAGGGTCACGGATGTTACACTTTTTCTTTTTGACCAGAGGAAAAAAACAATATATTGGCAAGTGATCACTTAGATCGAATGTAAGAATACCCGAGACAACATGCTTTGGGTCATAGCTAGTAACACACAAGTCGATCAAAGTTTCACTTTCAGACGCTAGTCTTGATGGTGAATGAATGACGTTTGAACAACCAAAAGATTCAATGACATCAAGAAAACGTCGGCAGGAACGAGTAGATGAAAGCAAATCAATGTTGAAGTCACCAACTAAAACAATTGGCAAATTGAGACATGACACGTAGTCTAGAATTTCATTTACAAACTCAAAAAATTCATTTATATCGCCAGATGGGGGCCGATAAACTGAAGCAATCAGTGTCCCAAGGCACTTTACAACAACCGACTCATAGTGGTCACTCATCTGCGTAAATTCGGGCAAGACTACATACTCAAGGTTATTTTTAAAATAAAGCGAGGTCCCTCCTCCCTTGCGATTTCTTCTGTAAACCCCTTCAGATTTATATCCTGCGAAATTGACTACGTCGTGTTCACTCGAAAACCACGTTTCAGTAAATGCCAATAGATCGAATCTGTGATCCAAAGAATCCAAGGCTGTTTCTATTTCAAACCATTTATTTTGTAAGCTTCTTATGTTGATATGAAAGATTGACATCTTATCACTTCGAAGCAGAAAAGGATCGTGCACAACAGAGTTAAATGACGTGCTGTCAAGATAAACAGTTACTGGTGGTTCTGCCATGGCAAAAATACAAATAAATGAAGCTTCTAACTTTCACTGATTCAGCAGATCTTATCTAAATCAGCCTCACACTCAATGGCGATTGCGCGTTCGCCCGCTGCCTTACGCACAAACAAGAGACCATTCTTCTGCCAGGCAAACTGGTACTGTTTTTCCTCAGCCTTAACCCTCATCAGCCAAAGCAACTTCTTATTCTGCGGTGTCAGGTTATCGAGGAAATACACGTTGGATTCGATATTCTTTAGAAGACCCCTTTTTGCCATCCACTGGTCACGTGTAATGCGCGACACGAAGCGAATGAGTACGGCCGGAGTTTTGCCTGGCTTTGAAAACAGCCTGTGAACGCCTTCTAGTTCGTTTTGTGACAGTTCTGGTAGTTGCAGTTCAATTGCTAGCTCGTTTATCTTATTCAGTAGGTTTTCGTTGTCAGTTTGTTGCAATCCATGTATTTCGAGATTCTGTCGCCTACTGTACTGCTCCAGGCTGTTGACTTGTATTCTTAGTTTCTGAATTTCCTGGCCAGCATTATCAGCCTCGATCTTCTCCACTTTTTTTTTCAGGGTTGCAATCTCAGTGGATTGGCGTTTCATTTCTTTAAGAACTTCGTCGTACTGTTCAGACATATGTTGAACGGACTGTTCCAGCTTGTTGACGGTCTCTTTTACCAACATCAATTCATCAACTTTGCACCTGATTACTGGTAATTCCGTTAGTTTCTTATTGATTTCCATGAGAACCTTCTCAAGGGCAGCTTGTTCGGGTTTCTGCTTTACAGCACCCTCGGCCCCGCGAGCTTTCGAAGTTTCGCATGTTTGGCATTTCCATTTACTTTTATCGACATCCCCTTTGGACTTGTAGGTTGTCCTAGAAACACCAGAACACGAGCCGATGTGGTAACTGTAGTCGCATTCCGAGCATGTCAAAAACACTCCATTTTCAGGGAGTGACTTAAGACATACCAGGCAATCGGAATCAGCCATTGTAAGCTAGACAGAGAACAGCACAACGCTACAATAGCAATAGCAACAGCGGCGGCGGCGAGTGGGCAGTAACCATAAACGCAGTATACAGCGAAGTGTACCAACCTGCAAATTTCGAAGACAGCTGTTAATCTCAGGCCGCTGTCACTGCCGCCACCGCCGCTGAGCAAGTGGCTTGGATCCCGGAGAGATGCGCCTTTTAACGGCGCTAGGTGACGTCAGGTGCAGGCTTGTAAACCAATGACTTGAGGCCTTCGTTGCGAGGATGATAAAGTGCTCCTGGCGTTGATAACAGTACGGTGCTTCAGCGGAGTCTGCAAATTTCGAAGACAGCTGTTAATCTCAGGCCGCTGTCACTGCCGCCACCGCCGCTGAGCAAGTCTCGTTATAACAATAACCTCACTTCATATCGCTTTGTCATTTACCTTTTTTTTTGTATTTAGCGTTTTTTTATAATGTGTTTTTGCATTAAACTTTAAACTTTGTATTTAAAGCCAGTGTATTCAAATTTATTGCCACAGCTGTTTTAAGTTTGCGGTGCTAGGAAACCGCCTAGCCTGTTTTCACAGCTTTATACACAGTCCCTGTCATGGTAAAATGGTTAATAAATATTGAAACAAACTTGCTCGAATGAATTAAACGGCTCCCCAGTATGCCTCCCCCCATCAAAACGCACTGGCATCGTGTCGTTTGTCGGTTGTTATTGTTCATTATACCTCATGCTACCTATGCTCAGAAAAAAAAAATCAAGAAGCACAAAAATGTGCAAATATAGATGCGGACAATGTTAGCCACGCGGAACAGTATCGTCAAAAAATGGCGAAAGCGGAAAGAGAGGCAAAGGAAGAGGCTCTACGCATCCGAAGAAGCTTACCAGAAACAGGTCCAATTCGGATAAATAATTGCACTGAAACGACGTCATGTACTTGATGGGTCTCCTTTTTAAGCACTGGAGTTTAGCGCGAATAAAGCACGACTTTTTAAAAACCCCAGTACTCCAGTTACACAGATCCCAAAGGCCGAGGGCGGATTTTTACAAAGATTATAGAAATGTCCTCAGCGTTTCACTTTGTACCCGCTGCGTTGGTCGCATAATAGTAAAGAGAGCGAGAAAGAAAGAGAGATAAAGGGAGAGGTGAAGCCGATATTACAACCCAGCCCCACCGTTCCCTCACCTGCTCGCGTGCGTTTCCTCTATCGCCCCCTACAGTCAGATTTATATATCCAGCTGTCATTCCACTCGACGCCGCGTATAGCGCTGCACGTTTTGCAAATGGCCTATTGATATTTGCACGTACCTTTTCATTAGGGATTGAGGCTGAATTAAACGACAGCAACAATATGAAAAAAATGAATCGACACATCAAATGCTGATTGACTCATTTGAGATTAATGGAACAAACTGTTTGTTTCTATCAGTCACTGAAACTATTTCTTTTCTTTTGTATCCAACGTATCCAACAACAACAAAACGTATCAAACAACAACAACAACTTTTCTTTTGCGCGTGTTTAATAACAAAGGCTATCGAGACTAAAGAATAAAACACGCTCACCTAGTTTAGGGGGAACACTGGAGTACTATCCTCGATAACTTCCTCGAACTAGCAGCCTGTATGTTGGGAGTTAGCGGCTGGCCGAAATGAAAATATAACTGGGATTTCAAATACACACCGTGTGCACTGAAATTACCATCGAACAGTGACGTAGTTTACTGCTTACACTGCGGCGTAATTTGAGCTTATAAAACATTTGTGGTGTAATTTCTACAGCATCTGTCAAGTTAAATTATCTATTCTATGGCAGAGGGTGTCGGCATCGGTGTTGAAAATTACCTTTAATGCAGGTGACCTAAAACAATTATCGTCTGATGCACAGTTAAGTCAAAAGCGATCATAGGGCCATAATAATAATATGATAATCAAGATTTGGCGAACTCAAAAAACTGCCTCTGAGATGCTGTTTTCTTATTAAGTTTTGTAAGTTAGGTTTTATAAAAATGTGTGCTTTATAAAACGAAACTTCAAACACATGAATTATTTTTTTTTTGTAAAAAATGTCTTCCTGAGCGCCATCTTTAATTAAAAAAAAACACCACTACATGTGTTGATGTACTTAAATTGTAACGTTGACGAGTCGGCATGTACAGATTTGCCAATTCTCTTTCAGAAGAAGCGCTACCCTTGCCGATAACGATGTTCTCGTGTTGCAAGCCCCCTTAAAATCCACTAAAAGGATTTATAATGAAAACGCTGACAGAAGAGAGCATCTATTAATCCTCCTCCTCAGGGCGATTTATGGCCTCACACGGGCACGCATTAATGAGCCGCCAAAACAGCGCTAATTATCGCAAGAGCTATCGATCGCGTTGATGTTAGCGAGCTATAAAACTTCGCATTTTTCCACGAGGTACACGTTTGCTATTTGCCTCGTGCACGAGGGGCAAATGTTGTTTTCGCTTCTATGGAGAGCGATAATGAATAGAGAAACTGCTCTCTTGTCTCGACGAAGCCTTCTGCTCATCGACTGGCAAGCGCATAGAGTTCGGATAAAATATAACATTATATGACAAACTGCAATTTGTTTAAGGATAAATATTATTATATAAACACTGTCCGGGATCTTGGAGTTCGGCACACTAACGTGCTTATCCACAGGACACGTGGTTTGGTCGCGACGCTTGCTTCATTGTCTCGGGACGATGTATTTTCTGTAGTTTAATTTAAAAAAAAAAAACAGCAGAGCATACCTAGCAGTAAATACGCAGCTTTTCGAGGTACTAGATCATGCATAAAAGGCATGTTATAAATCACTCTTTCCTCTTTTTTATTAAAGTAACGTCATAATAAGGTAGACAGTTTTGGCACTTGCATACTTAGGGAATTAACTTTGCTTCAGAAACGTCTTAATGCGCACATAACTTAAAATACATGGCAGTTGAAAACTGAAGAGCAGTGCTGCATTCTCCTAGAGACACGATATAAAAATGTCACCCTAGCTCTTCACAGGATGGATCATTACATCTTCTTCTCTTTAATGCTCGGTGGTTCTGCCCAGCCAATATTAAGCACAACTGAGCGTTTTTATAGCCGTTGGGTTGAGATATTTCTTCAGCTGCGCTAAGTTTTGACTTTTCGTATATCCTTGAACATGAACCTGTTGAAATTTACGCTTACTGAGTGATATAGTACATGATTAGATGATATAGTATATTAATGCTACGTTGAGTAGACAATAGATGTTTGTATTGCGTTTTGTAAGTATGTGATGCCATTAAAAGGACAAACTAGACGCATTGAATTAATTAAATATTAAATTTGCGGCATTTCCATTTGAAACAAAGACACTGTCAACAAAGCCGCGCACTAGTAATTACACAGAACTCATGAAGCAATGTTCACTCGAAGTATATTACTTTTACTGTATCAATAAAAGTCGTATCGGTGTCAAAAAGGCGCCTTCAATGGCCGTGCTGTGATTGAGCTTATACAAATGTCGCCCAGCAAATGTGGTTGATGTTCAAGCAGATTGTAAAAGGAAACTCCACGGAAAACTTTATTTGGAAGGGCATAGATGGGACACGTATTTTAGAAATATAATTTTTAACGAAATAGCAAACTGCGCAACATTTACGCTGTTAGACGCAATTTAGGTACAGAAAGTGGAGGTCGCAGCCCACTAAGCCCGGCCCCGTGCTTACAAGGTGCTGACATTTCCAATTGGCTGGAGACAGACTTGGGAAGTAATCCGTTAAAAGTAACGGAATACTTGTAATCCATAACTTTGTCAAGTAATTTTGTAATTGCCACGTTACTTTATTGCGCCAGTAATTCCTAATGTAATTTCGTTACAAAATATTGGTAACGGAATACTTTAATTACTCGTTACTTTTTGAAAATATGAACATAATACAGAACTGGAGCAATACGGTCAGGCAAGTCAGCAGCAAAAAGATAGAGCAAGTACAGCAAAGTAGAAAACATCGAGAAGAGAAGAATGTCCGAAACAAAAACACGATTTCTTATGACCGGTCACTAGAACCACTAAACAAACGTTCGAGGCATATACAAATATGTGGGGAAAAAATATCAAGACTACAACGCCGAGTAGTCTCTGCCTCTTTCCACCTGTATTCCAATAGTGCTTTACTTCTCCTGGGGAGGACAAATCTCAACGTATTCATTTCTTTTTTTTACTTTTTCACCGTGTCATCCTTTCTTACTTCGACGTCTCTCGCCAACTGCACAAAGCTACAGGTACAAGAGCGCCACTCTGAGGCTTCACGCTCACGCTTGAAAGGCCAGATCCAAAAGGAAGCCTTCGGTGGTCGGTTCCATACCTCCAAATCTCCTAGAATAGGTAGACACTGCTACAGAGCATGTGCACCGCTAGCTTTGTCTGCTGAAATCCAGGCATCATTTCCGGTCTCCGTTAGCTAGCGGGATGGTGGGTGTGGTTGCTGCTTTCGTTGCCTTTGTCAGCTCATAGGTGCACGAAGTGCACCTACATTCTTTTTTTTAATTAAAGTAGTTTATTTTTACAAGGACTGCCATAATACGGGCGTTTGAGAAATGGAAGGTAGTGTTACAGAACATTCTTGGAAACATCAAAATTGTTTCTAATGTTTTCTTGATAGGCGTCCGGTAAAGGTAACGTGAAAGTAATTTGTGAAGTAGCGAGTAAGTAATCCGTGTGGACGCTATAGGGGGCGCCACTGTGCGTAGAGAGCGCGGGGGGCGTCACCCCCGGTGAAAGAGCGCATAAAAGCAGCAGCGGGGACTGCCGACCGGGGGAAACAGAGAAGCGGGGCCTGGAGGGAAAGGTACACGCTGCGGCGGTGTCGACTAACGACCTTGTTAATACTAATTCATGTTTACAATTTACTAATAAATATTGTTTCACGTTTTTGGAAATCCTGGCTCCGTGTTGTTCCTCCGCGTTGGGCACGCAGCAAGGCAACTTTCCCACATGGCGCCCAACGGGTTTTGCTGCCCTCCTGTCAGAAGGACGCGGGTCTGGGGTTTCATCGCTCGGTAAGATTTTTCAATCGTGGCGTTTCTGTTCGAAGTAGTGCACCGTGTCGGCGTTGCGTGTATTCGTGACAGCGCGATTGCTCGTTGAATTGGAGCCTCAAAGCATTGCTTAGTCACGCGGGTGACGCTTTGGGGGCGTGTTTATCTTTCGTTAGTCGAGTTACCGTCTGTTGCCGCACGCCTTTTTCTTGGCTGCTTTGCGTTTGTTTTTTTCCCGCCATGTCTCCCACACTACGGTCCGAGACGAAGGATGGCGAAAAGCCCGAAGCAAGCGGGAATCCCGAAGCAGGCTCAGCGGATGCGCAAGCCGAACTGCTATTGAAGGTGGCAGCCATGTGTGATGCGGTCACACAGCGTCTCGCCGTCCAGCATTCACGTGAGCCAGAGCTGCGCCCCCAGCTGACAGTGCCAGTCTACACTGGCTACAGCGACACCAAGTCAGTCGCTGACTTCTTGGGTGAGTTGGACACCTACAATGCCGCCTCAGGCGCCTCGGAATCCTTCATAATTAAGCGAATACTTCCGCTTGTGCTACAGTCAAGTGCTGCGTGTTTTTTAAGGCTGCAAACCACATTCACGAGCATAGCGGAGTTTGAGCGGAGATTCCGAGATGAGTTCCTGCCCCCTGGTTACGAGTATCAAATTCTCAGAGAACTCGAGTCCCGAACGCAACATCCGAACGAAAACCTGGTTCAATATATTCGCACAATACAGGAACTCACAAGAAGGGCGAAACCTGATATCCTCGAGTCGGAGAGTATAGCTCGGGTCGTAAGGCAATGTCACCCGAAATACCACGCTTACTTACACGGCCGCACCTTTGGGACCCTTGAAGAGCTATCCCGGTATGCCCGCGGCACAGAGGAGATCTTCCTCGTATAAGCAGAATGATCTGCCCCCGCCACTGCCAGAAAACTGTCTTCAACCCGCATGTGCTTGGACCGGCGCCGAGGCATACCCGACACAAAGACGTCCACAGCTGTGGACGTCTTTGTAGATCTGTTGTAGCGACGTCATGGGCTCATTCTTGCACAGTCCTCGCGGGAATCAGTACTTGTTCGTGGTAACGGATCATTTCACGAAATGGGTTGAGCTGTTCCCTTTGCGCAAACTGGACTCGCAGAAAATCTGGGACTGCTCTGCTACAAACATTCGCGCGCTTCGGATTCCCGACGAGTTTGATTTCCGACAACGCTTCCTATTTCACTAGCAAGGTGTTCGTGCATTCGTGTGCGGTGCTGGGAATTGAGCATAAACGTACATCACCGTATCACCCGCAAGGAACCATCACTGAAAGGGTGAACCGGAACCTTAAGATGATGCTCGTCGCGCATACCAATCGCCACAAGGACTGGGACGCGAAGCTCCAAGAAATGGCCTTCGCCACTCACACCACGGCTAACCGGTCAACCGGCCTCAGCCCTGCCCAGCTAAAGTTTGGCAAAGAACTTGCCTTCCCGATTTCGAACGCTCTTCGCTCAACAGTACCCACGCCGCAATGCCGCAGCTACTCGAAGCTTGCAGACGACCTCCGCAAGCGCTTCTCTGACAACCTCAGAGAAGCTCGGGAGAGCCTCGACGTCGCCAGGCTGCAGCAGTCCGAGCAGTACAACCAGGGACGCCGAAACCTGATGTTTGAGGTGGGAGACTTGGTGCTCAGGCGCACTCATCCCCTGAGTGATGCAACAAGGGGATTCACGGCCTCACTGGCAACCAGGTGGGAGGGTCCATTCCGTGTTAGCAAAAAGCTGTCCCCGCTTACATACACGCTTATTCGCTGCTCCAGTGGTCAGTCCACAGGACCAATTCATGTCACCGACCTAAACCTATTCCACAGCCAAGAAGAGTTCTCGCAGGATCTAACAGATGGCGGCAGCAGTCGGGTCCCTGATACAATCTGAGACGTCGGCGACAGCTAACAGGGAGATCACAAAGTGATTACCGAAAACATTTGTTCTTCACCCTTAAAATTTTGAACGTTCTCTCCAGTCCATACCCCATCAATATGCTCCCCTTTTGAGAGGGGGGGGGAGAGTATATCTCACCTGAGAGCACTTATCGACTTTTATTTTCAGGGGCCACGCGTGGCACACCTAATGCTGCGCTCATCGGGCCGTTTCTTATTTTTATGAAGATGGAGAGAGGATGTCGAGCTCATCACTGCTGCCGTCGCAGTCATATCGGCTACCACGGCCACCAGGGCCGGGGACCCATTCGAGGTGGCGACCACGGTCACCCAGGCCACAAGGACAGGGGCCGGGGCCATCACGACAACATCAGGGCAACGCGGACTTCCACATCCTCTGCCGCCGTTGCCGGCGACGGCCACAAGCCACCGTTACAACATGGATGGTGCAGACCGACGGTGGACCGGTCGGCTGGGCATCCCGGCAAGCCTGGGAAGAGCAACCACGCCCAGAACGCGGGGAGGCGTACGTCATCGCCCCCGAGCCTTTCAGGGCACTGACACTGGAGGACCGCCACCCCAACGATCCTTCGGCACAATACACCGGAGAGGAACGGAGGCTCCTCTGTCCGCTGTGCGGAGTCCCGGAGCTCGCTCGAGAAACACACCGAGCGGGGCTCCTACACGTTAACCGGTCAAGCTGCCGACCGCGCTGCGAGGCTCCAGAACCACGACGAGCTGCAGAGGGCCATCGACGTCGTACGCAGGCGACGTCTTCAGCTTCTGAGGTCAAACGACCACGACGAAAACGTCATCGACATGCCTGACTTTTGAGGGAGGGATTGTGTGAACGCTATAGGGGGCGCAACTGTGCGTAGAGAGCGCGGGGGGCGTTACCCCCGGTGAAAGAACGCATAAAAGCAGCAGCGGGGACGCCGACCGGGGGAAACAGAGAAGCGGGGCTGGAGGGAAAGGTACACGCTGCGGCGGTGTCGACCAACGACCTTGTTAATACTAACTTCATGTTTACAATTTACTAATAAATGTAGTTTCACGTTTTCCGAAATCCTGGCTCCGTGTTGTTCCTCCGGGTTGGGCACGCAGCAAGGCAGCTTTCCCACTTCCGTTACTTTTCAGCAGAAGTAATTAGTAACGGTAATCCATTACATTTGAGGCTCGCTAATTTGTAATTGTAATTCATTACGTTTTTCAAGTAACGGGCAGAGGTCTGGCTGGAGAGATGGTTGATGTGTGGAAGGTTGATTTTAAATTTTTATCTCCGTGCTGTAATATCATTTTATTCGACTGATTTTTTTATGTTTGAGGAGCAAATAATCAAGATAAAGCCATTATTGTTTTTAAATGTGTTCTGTGTCTCCTTCTCGCGTTTCTAGCCTCGCAAATCTATCGCCGTGCTTTGTGGCACACAGAGAAACTGCGCCAATATAAAGTTCGCGTTGACAGAACGACGCAATGAGTGTTTCACCCGTTAACTCACTTGATATGCTTTGGCTACAACGTTCAAGCATTTTTTCCTGTGGCAGTTGAACTACCCTAACGTTGTTGCTGGCGGGAAAGGTAACATCTACGTTGGCAAGTCGTCTCCAATTTGATCCAAGAAGGATGTCGAGAGTGGTAGGTAGTTCCGTGATGAGCACCTTGGGTAGCCAAACCTGAGTAGTGCCTACCGTGAGCGTCAAAGCTCTGACTTTCTCAGGTCTTACTCGTGTTCCAAGAACTTTTATCTCAGATCTATTGGATTAAACTGTGAGGTTTGAATTAGGCGGAATGGCTTCAAAGCGAATGATTGAGACGTTTGCGCCCGTCTCGATGCATACTTTCACAGTAGTGTCTGAGCCAATTGTGTCATGAACAATGAGTAGGTCGTCCCCGCTTGTAGGTAGGAAGCAATTAACTTTTCTTGACATAGTGGTACGGCTTCGGCGTTCGTTATCTTCTTGTTCTAGACGTCTTGGAGATGACGTTGTTGAGCTGTGCGCGCTGCGTCTTTCTTCCGCCCGAAGAGTGTCACATGGTGCATACTGCGGGGCAGGGAAGAGAGTAATGTAATTCGCGCCGCGTTGTTGGGACTTTTGACAAAGGTCTATTAGCTCCTATTGCATGAAGGTTTTGCAGTAGCTGCTGAGGCGAGACGTGCCGATACTTCAAGGTGGGAGCCATAAAACAGGTAGGAGCTATCTAAGTTTAGTGAATAAATAATAACTCCTTCCATCTTTGCTTTATTTTGCTGCAAGCAAATACTGTCCTCTGTTTCAGGGTATCACAGCAAACGAGTAAAGCTGCCCCGCAAAAGCAAAATGAGTGTCGCAGTGAAACACGTGCCAGAACCACGCAGGAGATTTATCCGGTTACACGTATCTGGTGCCTCGCCCCGGTGTTCTTGTTCAGTGGGCCTGTAGCTTCCGTTTGCCAAGTTCAGCTTGGCAATCCATAGTGAACGCTGATGTACATCCTATGTCTTCTAGTCTGTTAAAAAACGAAATTACGGAGTGTGACATTTTTGTTACAAATTTGTTTTGCTATTCAAAGGTTCAATGGTGAGAACGCAACATATATCTTGCTCTCCAATTTGTCTTTGGAATAGACGATACTATCTGCGCAGATAATGGTTCATGTCAGTATTTTACCACGCAGTTGAATTACGTTCGTACGCGTACAAGCAATGTTGTACTAAACGGCGTTCCAAGTAACATTCCTGCACTTTTAGAAGGAACGGAGGAACGTCGCCGTTCCGTCTTGCGTTGGTGGAACTGGAACGGGAAGTTGTGACAATTTTGATGGAACGGCACGAGAAAGGGCGCTCCTTCAGATTTGTCTACATATGCGCAATTTTACTCGGGTCCAGCAGACATTTGGTTTTTTTTATCATCGAATAGTTCAACGACCAATTTCAGGGGATGGGAACGCGTCCGAGAGACAGTCGAAAAAGGGGAACCGAAACAAATGTAATTGTGGAAACACGACACCTAGTTATATGTGGATATTTTCGCTTCCTTTCTTTATTTTTACGAATTATCCAACATAACATCCTAGACAGTTCACAACATCCCGAGGACATAATCAAAAGGCCATATTGTCCTCATCCGCTGAAAGTCATCCAATGGATGTCCTCACGATTAATTTCAGGAATCATCTGAGATGTATCCTTGGGTGGTAGTCCTAAGGACACCATGAAAATGTTACATTACTATAATCCTCTAAACTCATATGTCATGTCCTTCATATAAAACTTGGGGATTATTCAAAGCAGACAATCCAAACAACTGCACGACGAAATATATAAATACAAAAAGGCGTTATGAATTGTCTGTGATAAGATATGCCCGCCATCCTCGCGGTGTGCCAATTCCAAGTATTCAAATATAGACTTTGGATTGAATTAGATTAAGTTGGCCATTTTCATTTGATAAAAGTTAGGTCATAGTAGAAGTCCTCCTCTGAAGTCAAAGAAATGCGACTTACAGTTTACATCCGTAGTTCAAGAAGCGAAAACATTTATTATAGAAAACACAAAATAGTATTTCATTTTTGAATAAAAAAAAACGTTTTTTTTGTATCAGAAGAAACCATTAGGCGTCTGGGTAAACCTTATGTTAAACCATATGCTGGTGTCACTTGGGCAGCTTGAGTGCCTTGAAAACAGCGGCTTAATCAGCTCTCCATCATTCACAAAAGAAAAGTAAACAATTGTGCAAAGGAAGCGTGAAAACGCCGCAGGAACAGAACAGCAAGGGCTTCGCTGCAAGATTTAAACTCTTGTTTCCTAACAGCATGTCTGAATTGGGTAAGTAACTTTTTATTACTTTGGAGTAATCTTAGCACCGTAGTTTTATCGTATTACTTTCTTGTTATTAGTGTAACATGACGCTCGCGAGTCCTCGGTTCCTGGCAGCTCCGAAGAGTGCATGTTACCGGTTATGCCAGGCACTGAGCTAACGCATCGATGAGACCGCGTCTCTCATTCAGTCGTCTACTGGTCATTCAGTCGTCTACATTAGAAAAGGCTACAGTGAGAAACCACCGGACGATGACTATGATCCAGTGTGCTTTGTCGAATGTACTACCAGGAATGAAAATTATGCCGCCGACGCCGCCGAGGGAGCAGGTTTTCTTGCTCAAAACGATCATCGGCCATTTATAGCTTGAGTATGTAGCGCGAGAGAGAGCCCTGTGAGCTTGCAAGACTAGGGCATTTATTAAGAAGTGAACACTCTTGAGGTGTTTAAACAAACACTTCGAAGTGGGCTGTGAAGTGTCGTGTTCCCGGCGACTTGACGACGCAGTTGCTAGCGGTTCTTTACAGTCATGAGTACTTTGCCGAGCTTCCCCTTTCGGTGAGATCTCTGAAGGAATCACCCAGGAAAGCTGGCTCAATTGCAAGACTCGGAGGTGGAAGTTACACCAATTTTGGTCCAGCTGCCAGCCTGGTTCATCTCCTGATAAGTAGACTGTGCTTTAGGACTTACACTTGTTGAACTTTAACATTGATGGCTTGCCCTTGATCAGGAATCCTAAGAAACAGTTCTGGCTTATTCTTTGCCAGATTAGGCACCATGAGGCGAGCTCCCTTTATTTCTCGTGTGTTTGTTTTCCGGACAAAATAAGCTTTTTTTCTGCAAATGAGTTTCTTAGTGAGTGTTTTTATGAGCTTGAGCAGCTGCTTGCATCTGGAAGCCTGACTTTTGGTGATGTTGTTGCAGTTAGAGTAAGCGCTATAGTTTGCGATGCACACGCCAAAGCATAGACATTGAACATCGTAGGTCATACTGAATACTAGAGTTACACAAAATGCTCAGTAGAGGGTGTCTATGTTAATAACACGGTGTGCTTTCATGATAGCAATGCTGCAGTGCTGAAAACAATATCCAGCTTTCGAAGGTTGTCTCAAGAGGAACATCGCTATCAGAGTATCATCCTCCTTTACTTGCCAATTGATCTGATTGAGCAAATCCCGCGGCATTACATGCAACTAGTTTGCCTTAGAGTTGTTCATATGTTTCCGGTACTGTGCGTTAAAGTGTCTAAGAAAGTGAGGCTCGGACCCATGATGCCAGATCTTTCACCGAGGAACATAGAGCATACATCTTTGGCTCCCTGTGAGTTCAATCACAGACCACGTAGTCTGAATAAACTTGATCGCTGGTAAGCAACTGCATTTTGTTTTTGTATGTTGTATTGTTGTACCAGTTGTTTTGTCAAAAATCTCTGAAAGCATGTTTCACAACTTTCTTGCTCTCCATGCAGCAGTCGCAATTCTGGCTACTCCCGGTTCAAGTTCAGGCAAGCTCGAATTTGCTGACAGACTTTTGAGGTATTCTATAAGTCTTTGCAAAGGTCTAAGGGCATTAGTATATCTCGCACAATGTCCATTGGTTGTCACTTAATAAGCGAAGTTCGGTCGCACGGTTTTCTGGACTCGTGCAGGGCCTTTTCCTTCGGAAGCCGCATGGCTGTTCTTAAAAGAATGCTTCGGAAACCTGGACAGCCATTGGAGCACCTTTGCAATAAGACCAGTGAGGAGAGATACCTTGCGTCAGCAAGGAAGGTAGCAACCCAGTCACATATCCCCTTTCCTGTGGAACACGATGATGGCAGTTCGTTGTCAAAGTGCTAAGGGCCACAGTTTGGACGTGTGACTATACCTAACAAACTATTTTTTTAAGAGAGGTAACAAATGAAAGCCGTTTACAGCTCCCTGTGACGCCGAATTAGAGCGCGGCTCTTGAGGAGGAGGATGGAAGGGTACTGAGGGGAGGGTATACCCCTCCTCCCTCCCCCTCACCTCGTCATCCTGCCTGCTACTCATCCTCCGCCTCCCCTCCCGCTCCTTCACCCCCGTGGCCCCCGTGAGGTCACGTGACCTCAGGGGGGTCACGTGACGTCACGGGGGTCACGTGACCTCACGGTTACGCCGACGCCGACGGCGACGGCGACGCCGCTCAAGCCGGAAACGAGTGCCTAAGAGCTGCGCTCTAAAATGACGATGTATGCACTCTTGAAGACGGCGCCATTGTTAAGATTAAAAACATAGCATATTTGATAGTGTTGGGTGTTATATGTGTTATTGGCGTGAAATTTCTCCAGATGAATAATTTGCACGGAAACCCTTGCTGTGCTTCAAGCACTGGAATTCACGTGGTGTCTCGTCCTTCAAGCCTTGGTTGCTGCTGACTTGAAAGTGTAGCACAGAAGTGTCTGAAATTTACTGTTAACAAATTGCACATCGTTTTAGAGCGCAGCTCTTAGGCGCCCATTTCCGGCCTGAGCGGCGTCGGCGTCGCCGTCGGCGTTATGGGAAACGTCCCATAATGCACCGTTGTGACGCGAGCTTGCATTATGAGACGTTTTCCATAATGCACCGCGCGGGATGAAGGAGAAGGGAGGAGGGGAGGGGGAGGGAGGAGGAGGAGGAAGCGGAATGGAGGAAGAGGATGCAAGAGAAAGAGGGAGGAAGAGAGAGAATGAGGGGGGAGGACGAGAAAGAGGGAGGAGAAGGGAGGAGGAGGAGGAAGAGTGGAGGAGGCGCGGAGCATGGGTGGAGGAGGAGGAAGAGGGGAGGAGGCGCGGAACATCGGAGGAGTAGATGATGAGGGAGGAGGAGAGGGTATGGATGAAAAGAAGGGGCATACCATACCCTCCGTACCCTCCCCTCTTGCTCCTCAAGATCTGCGCTCTAATTCGGCATTACAGGGAGTTGTAAACGTCTTGCATTTGTTTTCCACTTTCTTACACAACCTTCTTAATTTTGACTCGGTCCTTATTCATTGGGTATGTATTGTAACAAAATATAGTTAAATTGTTAAACTTCATTAGCAGATTCTTTTTTTCAAATGCAGAGGGAAACATATATTTTGTGATCAGATTTCCGGACGAGGAGGATGGTGTTGCTGTCATACATGAAAAATGGCTGGACGGGGTTACTGTTATTGGCCTCCTGCGAAAACTTTCAAGATGTTAAATATGCTCACAGAAAGAAGGGCGCCCCGCGCGGCCAACTGAAAACATACGTTTTGCATCCCAACAGATTGATATAGTAAGTATGACAGTTCTTCAAGGCACCGTTATCTCAAGCCACTAAATATTGTTGGGCGCTCAGCAGTTCTTCGTTGGCTAAACTTTTGACGTGTACCTTATTTCTCGGACTATAAGTGACACCGCCCTAGTCGTTTTCATGAAAAAGTGTGTATACAAGTCGAACCTTTGTTCAAGTCGAATCTATGTCTTTGTATTATTGGCACAGCGTAACTCGAATAATAAGCCCGCATATGTATATTGTGACAGTAATATATTTGCAGGCGGTGACCTGTTTAATTGTTCACGCAAACCAATCAAACTTAAATTTACTTCTCCAGCAAATTGACGCTTTTAGTGTCGGTACTTTCCGAAAAAAAAAACATATGGCACGTAAAAACATGACATGTACAAAAAAATGGTAATTATTTACTTTTTCTTTACCGCCAGCTTCTAGGTGCTGTGGCAGATGTTTTAAGAGCTGTGATGAGTGACATCAGCTGATAAAGACATTTTGTCTTCTCTTTTTACATTTAAAGTAACGCCATTTGCTCAAACTTTCGCATCATATTTTGACAAAGATGCAGTTGTATGTAATGCGCAGCATATTTATGTGGACCGAAAAACCGGGTTTAGTTCCTCAACCAAACCCGGTGCATGTGGCTACGCATGATTATCGGTTTGATTCATTTTCTGAGTCACGCTAAATATGTGGTGAATTCGTTCCTAAGAGGTCCCCTTGCGATCCTCAAACCAGATATTTGAGGCTTTCCTGAAGACGTGACTGGTACAAACAAAATTACCGTTTGAGGATCATTGGAGGTTGTACTAGGACGACCTCCGGATACCCAGTGTCCAGAATTTGAAATCCTCAGTATGTCCTCAGGATGTAATTGCATTGACTGGGAAATTTAAAATACGCAAATGCGCCAGGTAACAATACGTTCCATCTTAGAAATGTTTCAGGAACGCGTTTCTTTTTGAACCACTGGAACTTATAACAATAACTTTTTTCCAGGATTGAGAAGGTAACACGCTTTTGTTTCTCTCTTGGAGAAGCGTATACAACACTGCGCACACGTTAAATGCTAGGGAAAGCTAGATTTCTTCTTATCTCTTTAAAGGACCACCGAGGTCACAATTCAAGAGTGGTTTATACTCCCCATACTCAAAGCAATCTTCAAGTGCAGGAATTGTACTTTCCCATAAAATTATTCCCTCACAAAGAACACCAGAGGAAGGCCCAAATTGGCACCATCTTGGAAATCCTCGTGGACTAACTAGGGCTTAATACTGGTTTTCTCTAATGCCTTACTTGTGGCCAAAGTACTTTTTTTGGCGTTTATTTGGTTTTTCTCCAGCTCGCAATGGAACTACTGAAGTGCCACTTTGGAGCAAAAATTTCACGCGTATAAACCGAAGAACCAGCCGTAAAACCTAAATCGGAGATTTATTCGGCACTCCAGGGTCCAAGGTTGCCGCATGCAAACTGGACAACCGGAATTGAACTCTAACTCTTGCACTTGTTTTGTGATTTAGGCCCTAAAAGTAAAAAAAAAAATGGCAGACTTTGTTCGTGAATTAGGGCCCAGATAGCAAGACTGTCGAAAGAAGGTCAAGTTTGGCTCAACCTCGACTTGATAGGGCTTTTTAAGGCCCTAATCCCCAGGGCGCAAAAGCAAATTTGGCACAAAATAAATGCGCGAACTGGGCCGCCGGAGAGTACGAAGGTTCTAGCTAACTTAACAAAAACATCTGGGAACGCCTACGAAATATACTTACTTGAAACTTCTTCCGCGAGTGTCCACAAATGCCCAAAGCAACCTGAAAATTTACGTTTACAAAGTTTACAGAACACCAGAATCTGAGAAATAAAAAAAAAACTGCGAAAACGCCATGGACGACAAAAAAGAAAACATTCACATTGAAAATATGTTTCTTTGGGGCACACGCCAAAACAAAAAAGAACGTAAACCTCAAATTACAGTTCTTGAGAAGTATGAACGCTTATTTACGCACCTAATGTGAAGCCCGTATTGATTTTCGACACGCCTGCAGGAAATATATGTTGTGTCCTTTTCTATCTATATTTTTTATTGTTGGCATTTCGGGTTTTGGGGGCTCGTACATTTACTGAAGAGCAAATAATTACCTGGATCAATATCATCGTGGTTCTTTCCCCACCTTCTAAGAATGCAGGCGAATCTAAACCCTCATTAGCACGGACTTTGCGGTGGTTGATTTTTTATCAACGAATTTGTTACCAAACAGTTCTGTCAAAAAATATTAGATATCGACGTCTCACAAGCAGGCAGGCTCATTTTTTGGGGGGGGGAAATTGATGCCACTTGACCGGACGTCACGTGGCCCATGCACCAATTTATTTTCCCCGCTAAATTGGGCGGGTGAATTGATGTCCCGTAACCCGACGTCACTAGATTTGGTGGGAAAATTTGAAATTCAAGGTCGTCTCGTGGATTTAATGCATTACGGGACTTTAAAGGTATAGGTCGCTGCAAAATATTTTAAAACGCCCCCTTTAATTCCCTCAAGGATCTTATAGTTCTCATGACGGCAGGTCACGTGACGTAATTTTTTCGTTATATTTACCTGGCTAAATGAATTTGTGCTTAGATCACGTGAATAGGTTTACCTTGAAATGCAGCATGGGGACTGCCTTACTGTATAGGTCACGTAAACATGGGTCACGTGACATCAATTTCCACGCTAAATTTAGAGAGAAATGCGGTGATGGACGGACGAACACACCAAATTTGGGGACTGTGGGTTCCCTTAAAAGACTTTCACGCTTTAAAAAACCGATGCGATTCTAGAAAAAACACCCTGTTGTGCCAGTTGGGTAAATCCTAAGCAGGTCATAAATTGTCCATACACAACTCTTGAATCGTTTTCATAATAACCGCAAGAGAAAAGTATTCAGATCTTAATTAATAACGATCAAAAGAGACGCATGCAAAAGTGCATTAATTAAAAAGACACTGCAATGAAAAAATAATTTCAAAGACCCTAGATGGTTGATGATGATGTTTACGAGTTTATTGGCGCAGCAGCAACAAAGGCTATTGCGCGCCAAAGTAAGCGAAACTGGGGCATACGATACCAAGAACTACACCAAGGCTACAAAGAAATAAATCGTATAAATATCCAGTTCTTTTTTTAATAGTCTAAAACACGGCTGAGCGGACCTAAAAGATTATCGCCAAGCAAATGCGAGGGATGAACTGGAATGTAATTTCCAAAATGTGTCATGAGACATGCTTTACGTAGCGAATGATGAAATAAACAATGCCCTAAAACTTTAAAACTATGATCATAAGCGCTACACAATAGTCATATACTTTAACATCTTCACAACAAAGCAGATACTGATGTGTCAATCGGGAGTGTCCAATTCTTAGGCACCTGGGAAGAACCTCCAAGCGACGTTCCCTGTTATAAGAGATCTCCCCAAATGCCCAGAACGAGCTTGATAATGGGATGTTTGTTGTTTCTCTCTGTATTGCATTCCAGCTGCCATGTGTGAAAAATAGATTTTCTCAGAAGTTGTTTGAGATCCTGATAGGTTAAGCTGTTAGATGTCGTTGATGAGGTTCGAGCCGACGCGACCAATTTATACGCCTGTTCATTGCCCGCAATCCCGACGTGGCTCGGCACCCAGGAAAACTTTATGTCCCGACCCCGTTGGAAAGCCCTTTAGATTTGAGCGTGTAGAGTTTGTGCAAGAAGATTCATTGTAGGCATCAAGGAGGACTCAGCTAGTAAGGCAATTTGTGATTAGACACGAATAACAGCTTTCAGCAGCTAATAAAATACCGCAGAGCTCTGCAGTGAACATGCCTGCCCTATAGTCAACTTGTATGGCTTTCTTGTATGATGCAGAATAGATAGCACATCCTACAAAAGACGACGATACAGACCCATCTGTATAAAGCTCCAAGTAGTCTGCCTCTTTTTGTTGCAAAGAAAAGAACTGCTACTGAAGGATTTGGGGTGCAATGTCCCTCTTACTTTATTTAGTAAGTGATAAGTTAAAGAAAATGGCCAGAGCATCCCAAGAAGCAAACATATCGGTGTTAAGCAAGGCAAACGCGTGGAAGTGGATATTAAGGTATCGGCAAGTACTTTGCAGACGTAAGTTTAATGGTCAAACAACGCTCGGCTAGTCTTCAAAAAGTTGCGAACTTCTCTATTTATGAAAAGCACGGTATGAACGATGGTTTGGACTTGAAAATACAATTGTAAGCATAAAAGACGCTGAGGTACAGCCTGCGTTTATCGAAGGACATTTGATACGTATCATCATACAAACTCCTCACAAGAGATGTGCGAAATGCACCTGTGACAAGTTTGAAGTTCGAGTTGATGTTTTGGAACTAGCATTTTAAGTTCGGAATTTCGTGCAGACCCATACACAATGCACCATAGTCGAGGCGGTATCGAACTAAGAAGTTGTACAGTTGCAGGAGACGGCGCCTATCGGACCTCTATGACGTCCCATCAATCGTCACGAATGACGATTGATGAGACGATGATAACTGAAGAAACTTAAACGTTTAAAATCATCGTCTCATCAATCGTCACGAATGACGATTGATGAGACGATGATAACTGAAGAAACTTAAACGTCTAAAATGGCGAACTTGTATCCAAAAAAAAGGAGAGAGAAGATAACAGCAGAGCGTCGCGGGCGTCGAAGTCGGCATAACAGCAGAGTTGAACGCTGGGGCGAGACTGACAGCAGATCGCCACGCGGAGCCCTTTATGTACGCGCGTTGGCTTCTGGAACAATCGGCCTAGAACGTTCGACGACTAGAACATTCGGAACTCCATTAGACGAGAATGACCTCGAACTGACGAGAACGCACTGTTAAAAGAATAAATAAAAGAACATTTCACTAACAGGAATCGTCCCTAGACTTTCCGCGCGACAGTCAAGCGCGGTAACTACTCGGCCACGCACGCGGTCGCTCGCCGACGTGAGTGGCATTACTCCCCCTTTAAAAAAGGTTTCGTTTCAATGCCACGTGAAAGGCAACAAAAGAGAGCAAGACAAACAAAATAATGGGAAAATATGGAGGCTGGCGAACTACAATCCTATCAAGCGTCGCACAAGATCACAGTTCGCAGCTTTATCGCGCGTAGTACGGCTTGAGGCGCACGACGTGGACGACTTCCGGTCATGGAGGGCGGCGTGATGAAGTCCGTGTTCCTTCGGGCATTACCTCGTAGTTCAGATCCCCGAGTCGACGAAGTACCTTGTAGGGTCCGAAGTAGCGCTTTACGAGTTTCTCGCGGAGACCCCGGCGGCGGATCGGTGTCCACACCCACACCCTGTCTCCGGGATGGAAGTGGACGTCCCGACGACGAAGGTTATAGCAGGCCGTGTCGACAAGTTGTTGGGATTGAATATGGTGTCGGGCGAGCTGGCGGACTTCTTCTGCCCTTTGGGCAACCACCTGGGCGTCGTCGCTTCCGTCGACAGCCGGTTCGTGGGTAAGATCGCGTCCAGCATTGCCGTTACTTTGCGACCATGAACCAATTTTAAGGGTGTCACCCCGGTGGTCTCTTGTACGGCCGTGTTGTAGGCAAATGTGACGTACAGCAACACCTCGTCCCCTGTCTTGTGCTCCACGTGGACGTACATGAAGATAATGTCGGCGACGGTCTTGTTGAGTATCTCCGTCAGCCCGTTGGTCTGCGGGTTGTACGGAGTGGTGCGCCGATGGCTGGTGTGGCGGAGACGAAGGATTGCTTGCGTCAGCTGGTCCACGAATGATGACCCACTGTATGAGATCAGAACTTCGGGAGCGCCGTGCCGGAGGCCGATGCACTCGATAAAATCTTGGCGACTTCTAGAGGAAGGGCTTTCGTTTCGGCGTAGCGAGTGAGATAATCTGTGGCGACGAAAATCCATCTGTTTCCTTGCGTCGATGGCGGGAAAGGACCAAGTAGATCCATTCCGATCTGCTGGAACGGTGCGGTTGGGGGACGAATCGGCTGCAGGAGACCTTCCGGCGTCGTCGGCGGTTTCTTGCGTCCCTGGCACTCGTGGCACGACCGTGTGTAGAACTGAACGGTCTTCGGCAGCTTGGGCCAGTAATACCTTTCACGAATTCGGGCCAGCGTAATGCTGTAACCAAGGTGCCCGGACGTTGGGTCGTCGTGGCAGGCTTGGAAGATCTCTGCTTTAAGCTCTGTAGGGATTACCAGCAGCCATGGCGTGCTGTTGTCTCCGAAGTTCTCCTTGTAAAGTACACCTTGTCGGAGGACGAAAGTCGGCAGGGTTCTCGAGAAGACACGGGGGACAGTACTCCCTCGTCCTTCGAGGTGCTTGATTAGCGCGCGCAACTCAAGATCGTCTATTTGACGTCGTGCCATGTCGTCGGTTTTCACTGCGCCTAGGAAGCACTCGTCGCCATCGTCGTCGCTGCTGCCGGTAGGTGTTTTGACGGGGGCTCTGGACAGGCAGTCGGCGTCGCTGTACTTGCGGCCTGACTTGTAGAACACAGTCATGTTGAACTCTTGTAGTCGGAGACTCCATCAAGCGAGGCATCCTCACGCGTCCATGAGGTTCGGAAGCCAGCATAGCGAGTGGTGGTCCGTGACTACACGGAACGGGCTCCCGTACATGTACGGATGAAAATTCGATTTTGCCCGACGACCGCAAGACATTCTTTCTCAGTCGTGGAGTACTTTTTCTCCTCCTTTGACAGTGTCCGACTTGCGTAGGCGATAACTCGCTCGGTGCCTTCTTGCACTTGAACCAGTACCGCGCCAGGTTCAACGTTACATGCGTCCGTGTGAATTTTGGTTTCTGCATCTTGATCGAAATGTCCATGAACAGGAGGAGTTTGCAGCCGTCGCTTCAGCTCGTCGAATGCCTGCTGCTGCTCCTCGGCCCATTCAAACTTATCGGCGTCCTTTGTGAGGTTTGGCAGCGGTGTGGAAATCCTTGCGAAATCCCGAACGAAGCGCCGATAGTAGGCACATAGTCCAAGGAACCTTCACACGGCCTTCTTGTCTGTCGGCGCTGGGAATGCTGCGACGGCGTGAGTCTTCTTTGAGTCGGGGCGAACGCCTTCGTTACTAACCCCGTGACCTAGGAACTTCAGTTCATCATAGGCCAACCGACACTTCGACGGCTTCAGGGTGAGTCCAGCGGTCCGTATGGCTTGGAGAACAGCTCGTAGTCGTCGCAAGTGCTCGTCGTAGTCACTGGAAAACACTACGACGTCGTCGAGGTAAGCGAGACAGCTCTGCCACTTCAGTCCTGCCAGTACGGTGTCCATTACACGCTGGAACGTTGTTGGCGCCGTGCACAGTCCGAAGGGCATCACCTTAAACTCGTACAGACCATCCGGCGTTACGAAAGCTGTCTTCTCTCGGTCCCGCTCGTCAACCTCGATCTGCCAGTAGCCGCTCTTTAAATCCATCGATGAAAAGTATCGAGAGTGGCGCAGCCGGTCTAACGTGTCGTCGATGCGGGGGAGTGGATAGACGTCTTTATTCGTCACCGCGTTCAGCTGCCGGAAGTCCACGCAGAACTTAAGCGTCCTGTCCTTCTTAAAGGGGCACTCAAGCGGTTTTGGGGGAAGCTAACATTTGGTGCGATGGCGTTAAGGAAGTGTCAGTGAATCAGTATCTTCAGTTTTAGAAGGCAGAACCGCCTATTAATCACGCAGGAATAAAATGCGTGCGGACTCTTTTCTGTTCCTGCGCCGACCAATGAAATTATCGTATGCTTAAAAAATTTGGCGGCCTTTGTAAAGTTTTGCTAAAGAAACAATTTTCAGTTCATTTAGATATGTTGTGCATGATAATTTCACAAGATGTAAAATAGTTCTAGTTTAGGATACGCGATACTCCAATTATCGTTTCACAATCAAGGGACTACGTTTTCCACTTGCGTTCCTCCGCGGGGGGTGAATTTCCCGTTCCCCCGGGATGCGCGGAAGCGCACGTATCTGCGCGCGTTGCATGCCGGTCGTGCCGGTCGCGGGCCGGCTCCTTCTATCCGCAAACATGGCCTCGGTGGTGATCGTCGACGTGGACGGCGTGGTGAAAGCTCATCGTTCCGCGTAAAAGCGCTATCCTTGACTGTGATTTTTTGTCGTGTGTCGCTATGACAACCCAGCACGTACTACAAGGGAAGATCCACCTACTCGTGCGGCGATGTCGTGGCGGCACTCTCAAGACCGCAAAAACACCCGTGCCGTCGTGTTTGTTTACTTCGACTGCAGTAGTGCTTTCTAAGCATTTGTGACCTCGAACATCGCCCGGATTTCTTATTTGGCGCATTTCATGCGTGTGCTCAAGTTCAAGGTATTACCGGTGCGTACCGTATAAAGGATGCGAAGTTTCACGCGTTTTCATCACCGCAGAAAAGTGCTTAGTGTGAGCAATCCTGAACGCTCGCAACGTCTATCTGATCCCGAAATCATATTTCTACGTTGCTATATCGCTGCAAAAATTACATCGTCTTTTATAATCGTAGAAAAGGCGTGTGGCGATACTTATACTATTGGCAATGTCGAACATTAGAGTCGTGATCGTCCAAGACGACGTACTGCATCTTTTTTGTCTCTTTTTTTTCATTCACTGTACCCTGCAAGCCTATCAAGAAAAATAATAATAAAGCTCTAGGCGATAGAAAACTGTCTGTCTATGTTCTGTTAGGGCTTTGAGTAGCAGTGCGTCACCTTTTTAGAGGCGCCGCTGAAACAGCTGACGCCGGCTTATAGAAGCGGTCGCCGTGCTGACGACCCGCTGCGCTTGATGCATTGGTTGCAGGTCTGTGTACGCGCGGTGCAGAGCTGTCGTTCCCGTTGCAACGGACGCAGTCGTAGGTACGCGTTCGTTGCACATGTCTGAACCAGCCTTCCCCCGTCCTCCCGAGGCGAACGTCAACGTGGCGACATCGTTTGACATCACGTACCAGAGGTAACGCTGCGATGTCAAACATTGGTTTGGTTACGACTTGCCCTAACCGCAAATCGAAGAGCGCCCGAAAAGGTCTGCGTTTCGTCGTCCTCGGAACCCGAACACGACTCCGAAGCGCTGCTATTGTCCACATCGCACGTCGGAGTGGCGTCATAAGAAATCATCCCCAGGTCGGCTGTCCGCCGAAGAATTTCAACCCCTAACGGCGTCAGGTCCTCGAGCGTAGAGAACTCCGCCATGATCGAAGCTCAAATGACAAAGAAGTTCGGCCGATGCGGCTACCTCGAGATCATTGCGCGACGGAACGTCGTTCAACGCCATTGGCCCGAGATCCTTTTGATAAGCGTGCGATAACCAATGAGAGTGGTTTCGTTTTCGGATGGATCCGAGGTTCGGCGGCCTGCAATTACATTTTTATTAAAGAAATAATCACCGTATGACTATACTTTTTGGTTTTTAGGAATTATTAGGGCGTCTAAATTCAGCTGTCATCATCAGAACACGAACTCAAAAACCACATGAGTGCCCCTTTAACCAGTACGACTGGAGAGGCCCACGGACTACTTGAAGGTTGGATTATGTCGTTGTTCAGCATCTCTTGAACTTGCTCCTGGATCACCTCCCTTTCCTTAACGAAGACTCTGTACGGCGATCGATGCACAGGCCGCGCGTCGTCGTCGGTAACGATGGGGTGCTTCGCAATGGCGGTTTGGCGCACCTCCGACGACGTCGCAAAGAAGTCGCGGTGTTCGGCGAGGAGGTTAATCAGCTGCCGTCGTTTCGGGCTCGGAAGCTTAGGGTCGATGTCGAGCTGCGCTGGCGACGTACTGTCTTGCTGAGGTGGCGAGGATGCGTCAGTAATGGCGATGATTTCGGCGGAGTTTCGGAGGTCCTCGACGGGACCAACGGCTGCACCTTTAGTAAGGAGTTGCGTTTCATTTCGGAAGTTCGTCACGAGGACCAAAGTCCGCCCATCTTGAAGCTCAGCTACTCCTCTTGCGACGCCTATTGCTCTTCCCAGGAGCAATTGGAGGCTTCCCTCGAAAAGACCGCGGTGGTAAGTTTACGTGGTTTGCGAGTACTCGGACCGCGGATGACGTCGCTTTGGGCTCCTCCGGCGGTGAAACAGGTTTACGTGACGTCAACCGGTTTGCTCCGAGGTCGATGATGGCGCCATAATCGCAGAGAACGTTTATTCTGAGGATAACGTCCCTCGCACAGTCTTGCAGAACGACGAACTTCACAGGGCACGTCTCACCGTGAATCTTGACGCGGGCAGTGCATATCCCGACTGGTGTAATGAAGTGCCCACCGGCGGTTCGCATCTGAGGGCCCTTCAACGGCGTTGTCACTTTTCGTAGGCGGCGAGAGAGCCTCCCACTCAAGACTGAGTAGTCTGCTCCGGTGTCCACGAGTGCCGATGCGTCGTGGCCGTTGATAATAACTTTAAGGTTGTTGGACACCGATGCGGGGGCGTCTTTTTGGTGCGTATTGTCGGGAGAGTGGAGCGCTCCGTCGTTCTTGGAGGCTCTTTACTTCGGTCGCCTACAGCAACGCAACCTCCAGGCGTTGCCGCACTTAGTGTTCCCGGTGACGCAAAGGAGACAGGCTCTCTCGGCGGGTTCGTCGTGGTGGAGACGCTGAACGTCTGGGCGATGGTGAGCGGGGCTCACGGCGGGGAGGCGGCGTTGAAGATGGCGAACGTCGGAGGTACTCCTCGATGTCACGAGGGCGTTCGTCGTACCTTGGGCGCGGGTCATTCGGGCGGAACCCCCGCAGCCCCAGTTGTCGGTAGGGGCATCGACGGTGAATGTGGTCGGCTTCACCGCAATGATAACACAACGGGCGTCGATCGGTCGTCCTCCACACGTCAGTCTTTTGTGGCGCAGCTCGATCTTCCTGGCGTCGGGAATACTGCGGCGCTGGAGGTTCACGTCGGGGTGGCGCCGTATACGGGTGAGCAGGGGGTGGTGGTCTTCGGGTAGCTGCGGCGTAGCTCAGCTTCGGTGGTTCACGAGTGGCGCTGACGAGAACTTCTGGCTGCAGTGCCTGCTGAACTTCTTCCCGGACAATCTCGGCGACTGAGGGCGAAGCCAGGCTTGTGGCAGCAGGTAGCAGCTTCCTGATTTCCTCCCGCACGACGTCCCGGATAATCTTGCGGAGGTCCGGGGTGTTGCAGCTGTAAGTCGAGAGGGCAGCGACGCCGGGAAGTCGCTGGTAATGGGAGGCCCGTGCTTGAAGGGCACGTTCGATGTTTCTTGCCTCCGTGACGAATCCTTCGACGGTGATGGGCGGGGCTTGCACAAAGCCTCCGAAGATGTTTTCCTTGACGCCTCGCATCAGGATTCTCAGCTTCTTTGCTTCGGAGGCTTGAGGATTGGTGCGGTTTCTTAGTCGCAGGACATCTTCCACGAAGCTAACGACGCTCTCGTTAGGACCTTCACTCTAAGAAAAAATGGAGGAAAAAGGTAGCAACGGCGCGTCTTCCTCCCTTCTACTGGCGCGCCCCCAAGCGGATACGAGAAAAAGGGAGGAACAAAACGTTTTTCAACTTCTCCAGGCAGACGGGAGATAGATTTCGCCCTCCTGACTTATATTCTTTCGGTTTCGTTTTTCGAGCACGTCGCTCACGTTGTTTAAGAAACGTTGTTGAGTTGATTGAGCTTCAGCGGCAACGAAGGCCACCGTTAATTCCGTCTTCTAGTCCGAACGTGCAGCACATTTCGGTTGCATTAATGTTTTTATCACTAATTTTAGCAAACGAGCAAACGAAGCCGCTAAAAAAAGCGAAGTTCCGGAGCAGTGCCAGCAGAGCTACGCACACTGGGTAAGATCGCCGTTGTCGCCGTCTCCGCCGTCTCCGGATTGCGGAACCCACCCTGCCCACCCCACGCCAGCCCACGCGGAACTACAGTAGCGGAACAACGCGGATCTGTGTCGACGTTTTCGACGTTATGAAAATCGCAGGAACTGCGTCCAAGACCGGCAGGTTTTGCTGCTGGCTGCCTGGGTGCCTTCCGTGCTGAGTTTGGTTCTGTTTTCCGATGCCGAGTGCCAACCGGCAATCAACGTGGCTTTGTATTTCTGCGTGTCAGCAACATAGCAGCAACATCGTGATGGCAGTGTTGTACGTTGTGAACAGAAGACTGGAATTATCGCCGATGTGACCGTGTATTCGCGTATCAGTGGTGTAACTACAAGATGAGATGACGTAAACTGTCGGGCATTGATGCCGCTGGCCGAGCCGTGATCGGAGGGGGCGGGGTGTCGCAGGTTGACATTCCGCTTTACATTAAAGAGTTTAGACCACTTGAGGGATTAGGTGCAATCGGTCGACGTGCGGATAGTCATGTTGGAACGCTGGTCTGAACAGTAAGCTCCTATCGTACTGTGGCCAATGTGACTGTCGGTTGTCTCCTCCCCGAGAGCGATTGCGCTCTGTGGAAAGGACTGAAAAGTACGAAATTATGACTGAAAGCACGTATATATACGTACAGTGTGGAAGTTCAGCATTAAACAAGAATAGTAGGTAAAATCGAAAAAGAAAAAAAGCTACCCTTTATTTTGCTGGTTAAATATACTACAGTTCCTGGAGAACCTGCCCTCAAAGTGGCGCGCTGGGATGAGCGCTAGAAGTTTTCAAGCTCGCCACGGTGTAGCTCCGCACACTTAACACCTGCCGCAAGTCGCGGCTTTGACTGCATTCAAGTTGATCGAAAAGCGATTTCTTTGCCCGTGAAGCATCACTTCCAGCTGAGTGAATATCCGCTCTACAGAGATTAATTCAAGACGGCAATTGAAGCCGTGCGCGAACAGCACAAATAGCAAAACAAACTACAATAGAAATACCGGCTACGACGTGCCGTGCGGGGAAACAAACTCGTGGCTTCGAGCCGCATTGGAGCGGCGTGATTTATTGGCTTTTAAACAATTACGGCATGATCGAGTGTTTACTTCTTAATAAGAGATTCATCCCCTTAGCCATTCGAAATATTCTCAGTGATAGTACATTGCTGGAAAAAGATCAACATGCTGGGAATATCTTTTATTGCTTAAGGAGTCACCGAAAAATTCCGTACGTTCAAAACGACCAGTATAAAAGCCGGAAACGCAGAGCTCGGGTGTAGTGTTCGGGTTAGTGTGCCGCTGTGTTGACATTTGTATGTGCCATGTATGTGTATGTTACTGTATGTTCACCTGATGCTTGTAGTATGCGTAATGTGTGTACAGTAGAGGATAGCCTGAGCAAAATAAAAAGATATTTTTTTTGTAGAACATGAATTGGGCGGTACCTAGCACCGCCTAGCTATGCTGGTTGCAATTACTTTGTTTGACCCTGCCACCTGGTGGCAAGCGATTTAACCTTCTTTCACACTACGCGGTAAACAGCGGCTTCGAGGGCTTCGAGTTTGTTTTTTTGAGAGCGGCTTTTGGTTTCGCGGATTGGTTTGCCATTCCTTCGTGATGTGCGGTTGGCGAAAGAATCGCGACTCGAGGAACAGCAAAGGTAAGACGTGAAGTGCGCGAAGTAACTGGTTCTCGGTTGTCTCCGTTTAACATCGCAGTGCTGGGGACGAGAAGACTAAGTAGCTGCTTTCGAAACGCAAGTTTCTGTACCTGCGGGGGGAACCTGGCTTCGGAAATAAAGACAGTTCGCGGAAAGCTCGTGTTACGCTTTTATTTGCTGATCCTTTTGTCCCGTACAAGAGACGTAGCGTCCTCGTTGAGCCTTATTGAGCTCGATTTGCTCGATTCAGGGCCGCCATAATGAGATGCAGGCGACGGAGGAACTAGTTGCTCCCCTGCTTCAGGGACGAAGGTTTCTCCCTTTCTGTAAGAACATAGGTTACAAGACCGTTCCTCCTCTAAGGGAGGACTATCCATAAACTTTTTTCTAAGAGTGTTGGATACTCGCTTGAAGAAGCTCTTCCGCGCGTTCTCTTCATTGTTGGTTCGTGAATGTTCTTCGCAACTCAGCCTTGAGTTGCTCCCAGGAGGTGATCGATGCTTCGTGGTTCTCGAACCAGGTCCGGGTGGTTGCGTCCAAGGCGAAGTATGCGTTCTGAAGACACTGTTCCGGTGTCCACGCGTTATGACGGGTTGACACCGTTCGTACTGTTGGACCCAGTCGTCGATGTCTTCGTGACTTTCGCCGAGGGAAGGCAGCCGGAGTCCGAGGAGCGACGGGTAGGTAGACGACGGCAGAAGCGGCGGGGGCCTGCGACTGCTTGGCCATCATCGTCTTCTTCGGCTTGGGCTTGTCCAGCAGCTAACCGTACTCAGGATCCTCTCCTTTGGTGCGGCGGCTGGTCCGAGTTCCGGGTTCCGCGTTGAGTGGTCTTCTCACCGAGCTTGGAATCGGACTTGCACTGCGGGCCTTTCGAGGGGAACGCTGCACCGACATGCGGGACCCCGCACCTCCACCAAAATGTCACGAATGACCATTGATGAGACGATGAAATCTGAAGAAACTTAAACGTTTAATAGGGCGAACTTGTGCCCAAAACAAAAGGGAGACAGAAGATAACAGCAGAGCGTCTCGGGCGTCGAAGTCGGCATAACAGCAAAGTCGAACGCTGAGGTGAGACTGACTGCAGATCGCCACGCGGAGTCCCTTATGTACGCGCGTTGGCTTCTGGAACAATCGGCTTAGAACTTTCGACGACCAGGGCATTCGGAACTCGATCAGACGAGAATGATTTTGAAGTGACCAGAACACAATGTTGAAAGAATAAATAAAAGAACATTTCACTGACTGGAATCAAGCCTAGAATTTCCGCGCGACAGTCAAGCGCGGTAACCACTCGGCCACGCACGCGGTCGCTCGCCTACGTTCGTGGCAATATGCGGCAGCACTTTAAGGATGTTTATTGACGTCAGGCATTTTCGTTTCGACTCCTTCAGATGACGCAAAAATGAAAGTTTTTGATCAAACATCACATCCATAAACTTGAGTTCTTGGTGGACCGATATATTATTGCTATTAAGATGTAAGGAAGAAAAAAGACAGTCACCGGCGCAAAGAAAAAGGAACGCAAACTGTTTCTTTCTTTGAGGAGAAAATGTGAAGCCATTTTAATCTACCAACCAAACAACCTATAATTGTACATAGCAACTGCCGCTCACAACGGGAGACATTTAAGGAAGACACCGAGATCTGCACATCATCCATAGATATAATGTATGATAGTTATGATGGCATGGCCTTTGCTAGTCTGTTAATCTTAACATCAAAGCGAGTAACGCTCAGCACTCCTCCTTGAAAGACACAATTTTTCTTGAAAGAAAACATCCGACAGTGAAGAGCCCAATCGGACTTGAAACCTTATTTCGCTCAGAAAGGTCGGTACACACTGAAGTATGCGGCCCCGCACACTACACTTGTACAAGTCACAAAGGGTTCTCTGCCTCCAAATATTTAATATGCTTTTTGTAAAAAAACAAACAAAATAGACTGAGAAACAATTTGTTGCTGTTGTATAAAAGTGTCTAAGCAGACCGAATGATCTAAGGGCGCTCACTCCAACCAAAAACAAACACTGGTTTGCACTAAAAAAATCGCTTTCCAAGAAATAGACAAGACAATTCTCAAGGATAACTCGTAGAACTAGATGGTGATTTCCAAGGTTTCAAGAAAGGAATTATGTGAGCATGTTTCCAATAATGAGGAGAAACAGCGACTTGTCATAGGTTATCTAAAAGAGTTAGGAGGCCACTCATATATTCAGGGTACAGTTTTCTCAATATTTCATAGTGGGGTACGTCTGGCCCTAGTGCACACTGATTTTTTGCACGATGAGCGATCTTGAGATCACACATTTGTAACAGTCAATTGTAGAAATATCAATCATACCCAGACATCGAGATGGTCTGCTTTTCAGCAGTCGACTGGAACATCTCGAACTTTTCACTGAAATCAGAGGAGCTACTACCAAGCTGGAAATGCTCCCCAAGAATATTTCCATCATCCTTGAATAGCGATAGAGAAAGGGAAGAGAAAAGGGGGTTTGAAAAGATTGATATTCTCCCCGGATTTTTCGAGTGTGGTCCCTCACTTCTTTTGTTGGGAAAAAAACTTTTGAAAAAAGATACATCTTTTATTCACAATGTCCTCTTCGCCTGTTCTCGTGTCCCACGTGGCTTGGCCCCACATTTCTTAAATTCAATCAGGTTTAAAGAAGTGTGATAGCGTCAAAGTATACCCTATGACTGGTTCTGTTTCCTTCACGTTACTGTGCATTCCTCATTTCACCAGGGTTCGCATCTCCGGGGAAGAAGGCCAGATATTTGTTGAATAGAAGATGCAGCAGCATTAATTAAACACTCCGAGACAAAAACGGTGTCCTCCTCGGGGGACATGCTACAAAAAAGAGACACATCCGGTACAGCATTTCCCAAACAAAAAAGAGCCCATTAAGCCTTCTCTAAATTCCTCTATGGAAGGCGTGTCGATACAAAAGGAAAGGGTATCGCACTTTCTAGAATAATAGAAAAATGATCACTGCCAAAGGGATTATCTGCCATGAAAAGCATAGAAGTAAGGATAGTGAGGATATCGAAAGGCATATTGATAGGAAAGTGTTACCAGCATCGCTAAAATACGTTGCCTCATTTCTTTAAATAAAACAGAGCCCGGAAGGTAACAAAAGCTGTTCTACAACTCCACCACGAGAGTCCTGACAGGTAATTCTACACAAGGGATGGTGGGCCTTAGGATCATTGAGAATTAAGATATAGGCAACTGATGTATGAGGTATTGCAGTTCATGAAGCTGCAGAATAACGTTGGGTTGCAGGTAGAGCGATACGAGGGAGATGAAGCGGTCAAAAAGGACACGAACTGCCACTGCCTCAAGCTGTGTTTGTAAAGGAACTTGAACATACACAACCCGACTCTGCACACCTCTGCGACACCACCGGTAGAATTAGGCGAAAGGTGGTCCTCCCTAGAAACTTGATAACGACGTAAGACCTGTGTATTTTTGTCATTTAGATCGGTCTTCTGTAGACAGGTTGCCACAAGACGGAGCTCGTAAAAATATTTACGTCATAAATATTACAAAGAAGGCCGCGAGATTTCCACTACATAATGCCTAAGTGTTTACTCATGAAAGTTATGCGATTAAACGAAAATTAAAATTATAAACTGAAAGAAAAACTGTAGAATCAGGTTACTATGTATTAAACGCAATTTGTTTGCGTTGGCCAGAATCGCCGAACAAGTGACAGAGTTAGGCTTACTGCCTGGGAGTTTGGCTGATGAGGTATTGGTGGTACGCCGGTGGCCTGCAGTTTAATTAAATTTTAATCGCGTTTCATTCTTATCGCAACTTTTAATTTTGTTTTGGGTGTCTCTTGGTCATTCCAGGCCAAAGGTGGGCTGAATGTTTTTCCGGGGCCGGACAAGGCAACGGCCATTTTGTAAACGCAGGTTATTCCGGATTTTTTTTACACATGCCTATCAACACAGGCCGATATCAGGACGCGCCGTAAGTCTAATTCGACGTCACCGCAACTGCTGCCATTCAGCAAGCGCTGCACGAGACTGATGTGCGCACGTCTCCTCAACAGATAGCATTATTAGGCGGCGTATTTCAAAACCTATTGAAGCTCTGGTGTGTCTTGAATTGTGATTACGCACTATCAGAGCATTGCTGCATAAAAAGCGAGAGCGGCCGTGGCTCTCTTTTACCGCACCCCCTTCACACTGGGGAGAACTAAGATGAACTCCTAGCGACGAGTATTGTTTTGGTAACGTTCATTTGAAGCATTTCACAGCATCAAACCAGGCTTTCACTCCACTTCCACCCCCCCCCCCCACATACACACACACACACAAACCAAAGCTGACATTCCAAGCCTCGTCTACGAAACACTACCTTTGCCTTCCCTTTCTTTAAAATACTATACAGTCAGTCAAAAATTCAGAGGGCGCTTAGCTGCAATGTTCATCCCCCTCCGACCTCGCCTTTTACTAATTAAGCCTGCCCATCTGCTTTCGTGTCTTCGTGTTACTGTGAGCGAGCGCGACGGCCACCTTAAAAGGTAACTGGAATGAAAAATTTGTTTTTTAAACACCCTGGTTGGGACGCGCCTTTCAAAATTAAAATCTACGCAAAAAAAAAGAGATCAATATTGACGACCCAAGATTTATTTACAATTCTGTGCGCAAAGTCCAGGATGTCATGGAATGGCCATACACTCTTTCCACCTCAAAGGGATGATCATACACTCTCTCCAACTCAACCTGATGACCAAGCCGATCCGCCTCTCCTCCACGGGCCCGAAATGCCGAGATACAAAACAAATGGAAATGAGACGACTCCTGACTAGATCGCTCGTTCCATTACACTGTACCAGAATCCGGGTAGCGGCTTGCGTGAAGCGAGTGGTGTAGTTCGCGATTGGTGTCGACACCGGCGCATTGGCAGTAGGGTCCCTCTGGTGGTGGTTGTGCGCGTGCACCGCCTTCACGCGCTCGTGCGGCGGCACGTGCGGACTGCAGCGACTTTCTGCTGCCCTGTTGACTGCAGCGCCGCGATTGCAGCTATCAAGCCGCTCGTGAAAGTTGGTATCGCCAGCTCGACGTCAGTGGACGGAGCGTCCAAGTGTAGTTTTGGGGTGTTGCATATGGGACAAGGGGTGTACCCCTACACGCTCCCTATTTCTAAGAGTGTACACGCGCAGCCTCACCAATTCCCATTGTATAGTCGCTCCGGTTCAAACACTCCCCCGTATTCTAGTGCACTGTACTTTCATTCCCCGTGGCAGAACGCACTGTTGCCAGAACATAAACATGCTAGTTCCTTTCTTATTCATTGTCTTTTTTTATTCGTCGTATTTCTATTGGAGGTGCTGGGTAACGTTCTCCCACGCTCAACGCTTCAATGAAGACGAGGAAAACGAACGCAAGTGGCCCAAGGCGAGAAGAATGACCCTCGATGAACAAGAAGCACGGCAAGCCACATCAAACGACGCGAGCTGTAGCGAATGAAGGCGAACCACTAGGACGAAAGACGACAACCAAATACAATGAGAAGCCACGACGACAAACCACGACCATGAACCTACGACGACGAACCCATCACGACGAATCATCGACGACAATCAACGACGGTGAACAACAAAAACAACGAAGGCGGTTATGAGTATAAACGACAACCAGTGCAGAAGGGAAACAACAACAAGCACGAAGTTCTCACGACAATGACCGCCAAAATGAAACGCCTGAAGAAGCTGTGACCGTGATAAACCCTGAGACTGTCATGACATTCTATTATTGTGGGGTACACTGTCACTTTATTTCGGCTGTCTTTCGATCAGCAGCGGGCAGCTGTTTCTAAAAGAGGATGTAACGCCGCGTGCGTGGCAACGCACGCGTTGGCAACGCACGAGGCGTACACGCGGTGAAACCAGGTTGGACCTCCGCTTGGCCTAGTTCTTTTTCCTTGTATTATTCAATGCTTTAGAGCGCTGCTCTTAAGCGCCTGTTTCCGGCTTGAGCGGCGTTGGCGTAACCGCGCGCGTTGCTTTGTGGGACATTTTCCGGCTAAATTTAGCGTAGAAATTTTCCCTCTAAATTTAGCGGGGAAACGTTTCCGCTAAATTTGAGAGAAAGTTTTTCTGCTAAATTTAGCGGTGAAATGTTTCTGCTAAATTTAGCAGCAAAAGTGTCCTGCTAACTTTAGCGGGCTAAGTTTCCCCGCTAAATTTAGCGATAAAATTTTCCGGCAGGCAATTCAGCGGCAGGAAGAGAGGCGGAGGAAAAAAGAAGGAGGAGGGCATACCCTTGTTTCGCAATACAGAGATTTGTAAACATCTTTAATTTTTTTTTTCTGGGAAGTTTTGACCTATTCTTGACTGTCATCAGGTGTTACGGTACATAATATGCTTGAAAGTATCTTGTGAAGAAAGACAGCGATAACGCGCTGCTTCGGGGACAGTCGCCCATCTAACTGCGATGCAAGACACTGGCTTCTTTTCTTTCTCTTTTGAAGTTTGTAGGCTACTGTGTGGTGTTTATATGTTTATTTATTTTCATTTTCGCATTCATCTTCTATTCTTATTTTTATAATAGGAAGACGTTCTAGTAATATAGTGAGCTGCCTTTTCATTTGAAAAAGACTATACTAAACTGTAGCGAGAGGGACAATTTTTTTTTAAATTCATGTTTATGTTTCATAATCTAAAACAATATTAAAAAAAAAGTTTCTTTGTCTTTAGCGATTGGATCAGTGCCCGCGAAGATCACGACATAAAAGAAAATTATAATACTTAACCACCACAAAATGTTTCACAATTCTTGAAGATCCCGGTCCTCTTCATCATAAACTATATCGAAGCAAGTAGACGAGCACATCTACTGCATGGTTTGTATTACAGGAACTATTCATCTTAGCTATCAGTCTATCGGTTCAGGGCCCCTTCGCGCCCCGTTCCCGGTTTTCACGCCATTTTTGAGTTCGGGTAGACACCAGCGTGGTCGAGAAGTGGAGAACCACTTCTGCCATTACATGGATAGTATCCACGTAAGGATAGCAACGCACGCTGCGCGGTGCATTGTTCGCTTCATCAATTTTTCAGGTGGGAGCCGTGGCTGCGGTGCAAGCCAGGCACAGGATCGGTAACTGGGGAAGAAAGAGGGGAGGGGGAAGACTGGAGATGCTCCGTCCGCTTTGTTTCCTACCACCAGGGGTTGTGACGTCATAGAAAGAAAAATCGATAAGGCACCGGTCTCAGATGGCGACCTGGTTGACGGCATTGAGTTCATTACCTAGTCGCAAAAGATAAAGGTGTTGGATAATAAACTTGAACCCAGAAGAGGACTCTTTTGGCAAACGTAAAATCGTATGGTGATTTTTGAACAGGGTCCAGATTACTTCGGAAATGAGCACGCATTTCATTTATAAATTTCTCGTGGAATATCAGGATATGTTGCTTGTATTTTCTTGCTTCGTTTGTATCTAAGGTTCCGCGTTTTCGCATAAATCCGAAAAACTACGAAAAACACCCTCCGCTAAAATTTTGCCCAATTCGGATTTATCCAATAAACTCGTTTTTTAGGAGTATCGATGCCTCCGTCCCCCCTCAACCCTCCCCCTCCTCCCCCCTTTCCCCAAGGTCAATGGTCCTGGCAAAATGCTACCATAGTTGTCTTTCATATGTCGGACCATTGTGGAAATGGGTCTTACCGCATACCTCGTCAAGGTTAATTCAAGACAAGAGGTCATTGTAATTTGGGTCAGGAGTCCTGACCCAAAAGTACAATGACCTCTTGTATTGTCGGAAAAGTGACTTTGTCCAGGACAAAGTCACTTTTCTTATTTAAAGTTTAAGCAATACTATTTGTGCTTTAGAGGAAGGAGAGGTTGTGTTTTGTAACAGTGAAAGCTATGAACCATAGAGATTACATAAAATGGGGAAGAGGGGCAGTAGAAACCTTGTGGGGATGAGGGTCGAATACGACGTGGCGGAGGGCACGTGACAGGCGGTCGGCTCAAGGCACGAGCTTACGCCATGCAGAGCGTGCTGCGCGAGGCTAAGGCCGGGCTGGAAAGATGGAGCCGTTCAGGCTGGTCTGGCCCATGGCGATTCCCGGAGCAGTCCACCAGCGAGGTTCTGACCAGGACCGGAGGGAACGGTGAGTCCTGGCCATAGCGGCCTGGGCTATGACGATCCCGGAGAGGTTCCGCAGCGAGACTTGGGCTGTGATTGCCCTGGACAGCTAGCCTACGCAGCGCGGGAGTGGGAAGGACGATCAACATGCCTGGACCCGGACTCCGACTACAAGCTCTGAACGAAGGGCGTTAACCAGGGTCGGTGGACCCGGACTGCCGGCTCTTGAGGACGTGCAACCGGAAGGTACAGTAAACCCATTCGCTGACTCCGCGTTGTGTGGTGTCACTCGCTGAGAAACGAGTGAAGAGGACACCGGTCGGGCGGCGAATATTAATAGAGCGAAAGTACCACAAAAAATACCACAAATTGCGCATCCAACGTGCGGCCCGGTGGGCATGCCTCTGCGTCTAGTCGTCCCCAAGGCGTCTCACTTATTCGTTGAGCGGGTTGTTTTCTAACGCTAACTATGCCCGTTGAAACAAAGTCTGTTGGAAATTAGGCGACTTGTCGCAAAGCAGAGCTCAGCAGGTGTTTCCTCGTGTCGAGTACCGAAAGGACTCAAAAGCCGAGGTTGTGAACGCGCTCTCTCGAGCACCCCTGGAAAGCGGTTGGGAGGAGTTCATGACACCGGGGATTACGAGGAGTGCGGGTAAGATGTAATTAAGTCGTCTTCGGAGGCAGAGGAGAGGCACCGAATCTTCGCTGGAAGGCAGCAAACCGACTGTCAGGAGGGGGAACAGTCAGAACTCGTTGCAGATTTAGGATTTGGTTTTATAGGGAATTAGAACGAGAAGGCAGATTTAGGCTTGGGGTGATGCGGATTGCAAGTAAGCGCTTGTCGAGCCCCAGGGTGCAGATGGGTTTTGTCAGCGGGAGTCGGAAAAATTGCGGGGATAGCCATTGACACCGGGAACGCTTGCAAGTGAGATAATGACAATTACGATTCGGATCTGCTGGACCAAGACAGCTTGTTGCTGCGCGTCATCCCAACAATCTACGAAGGACAGAGGGACGATTCTCCTTTCAAGGGGGTCGTTCCTAAAACGCTACGGAGGCGATATATAGGAAGCTTTTTCGATTCCACTCTGACTGGTCGCGGCAGTGACAGCAAGATTTTTAATAAGTTATGTCGCCTCGCGACCTGGCCGGGGATGGGGCGGTAAACATAGAGGGGGACTTGTAGCTTTCCAGCTTGCCTTGAGGCGCGAACTGTTCAAGCGGGCTTGCTCGGTGAGCTGCCGCCCCCTCCGAGGACCGATGAGTTCATACAGCCCATATGAACGTGGACGGAACGGGACGCTGACGCTTACCTCGAGACGCACACGGTGTGCGCGGCCGTTGCGGAGCGCGGGTGTGGTAAATGGCCATCCCGTCGCCGGCTTTGCATTCCTCGCTTGCGCAACAGATGGACTAGGTTTACACCATCGCTACCTGTCCTGAAGAAACCTCACGCTTTGAGTAACGCAGCTAGTTGTTTGCAGCATTGCTTGCTCCGAGATGAGAGGGCCCGAACGAGGCAAAGATGCGAGAGTCGTGTCTTACTTCTAGGCTTACTCGGTGAGATACAAACGAGGAGTCTGGCCCGGGTCACCTCGCTGACTTGGATGGATACTACCGTCGCGATGAGAAATATGATTAACATGAGGTTGCGGTAGGACACAGGAAATCCCCTGTTCCTGTAACCCAGGTGCGAGCTCCGGAATGCGGACTCGCCGAGTCAGCCGCACGGTAAAATAACCCATCATGAAGCGATTTGGCGGTGGACGCTATGGCCACTGCCACAATCTGCGGCATTGTGTTTTATCGCTGTGTGTAGTTTTAACACTTTGTTCCGCTCAGAACTGCTTCTTGGAAAAACTGCCATAAACGGCCCCAGGTAACAATTTATGTTGTGGAGACAGTCGGCGCAACAAAGTTTCGCAACATGAAAACAGTTTTATTGCAATCGCGCAACAATGTTGTAGCAACAGTCATAACACTGCAGAAGTGTCCGCTGCTTAAGCACTGCGGCAACTGTGTCGGTCAACCGTTGACTGGCTCATGCTCGCAAAAGTTACCGAAGCATTGCTTTTACCCAGCAAAATATGTGCTGTCCTGATGTTGCTAAACATTGCGGAAAAGACCAGCGCAGCTGTAGGCGAAACATCATCACGCAACACAAGCTCCGCCAACAACGTCACGTTTGCTTTTGTGAGAGTGCAGAACTGCTGTTTTGCTACTATTCGGCTGATGTTGCGGTAGCGTCGGGCCCTTTGATTCCGAAATGTTGTGGCAACGTAACTTATTTTGCTTTCGGAAAACAAAGCTTACAAACAGTCATCGCAACGTTCGTTTTTACAGTTAGCAAACTGTTCCCGTGGCAGATTTAAAAAATAGATTGCGTTTATACTGCCAGAATGCAGTCGCCAAACATTGCTTTCCAAAAGTGTTCCAACCGTGCGTCACAACAGTTTTGCGCTAGGTCGAGATAGATGTTTCGAGGAATTGTTGCGGAAACAATGGGCACCATTGTTGGTTGACTGTTGCTCAAACCTATTCGGCAGACGTTGCGCGCCACGACGGGACTGCAGCTGTACATCAGTTTTCGCCAACTGCTGCCGCATGCATCTTCTCAACATTTGCACTGCATGACGAGGCAGCGCTCCTCGCAACAGTGCTTCCCCATGATCGGGGCAACAATGTCTTGCTTTTGTTGCTAGAGTCCGTCATGCCACTGCTGCGTTGCATAGTTTTGCGGGTGTTCTTCACTCGCCTCGCAACAATTTCAAAACAGTTGGGAAGCCTTTTGGAAAATATTCCAGGCACCTCATCGCTGAACAGTAGTACAGTGAACGTTACTACAACTCAGTACACTGCCATAGAATGTTCCCCGAAGAATTAGCACAGATCCGTACGGCGGAAACTAACTATCGGCGATTGCAATGCCGCCATTTCTCCCGCCTCCGCCACTAAGAAAACTGCACAGCTGCTTGAACTGGTTCAGGAGTTATAGCGTCATTTGTTACTCTTCTATTTCGGCCGTAAACGGCAATCTCGGCGCCGAAGCATATACGGTAGATATGCCAACCCGTGCTCCCAAGCGGGCGTGTCGTGAATTCCTCCAGAAGTCAGCACGCACCCAGGTCAGGACGCGCTACCTGAAATCTCCGGTGAGACGTGGTTTTAGAAAAAAAAATATTAATTGTACCGCAAAACCTTGCGAACTAAAATTTTTAAAAATCATCACGTGTTTACCATTTTGTACCAATCTCCAATAAAAGCCTTTACAAAAAATTTTTTTTTGTTTGTTTTTATGCAAAAAACAAGCTTTCTAAAAGCGCATGGTAACCAGAGTCCAGATGCTGGCCGGAGAGGTTACTCTTTCTGTGGATGCTAGTAGAGGGCGCCACCGCCGCCTTGTTCTGGAGTTCTCCGGCCCCGCCATCACCGCTCCGTCGACTACCGGCCATTCTGCAGGGAAGATAAACGCCCTAGCTTCCTCCTCTCCTGCGAGGGTAGCGGAGGGTGGAAAGAAGGGACTAAGTGGGGAGAAACTGTCCCCGCATCGCGGGAGGAAACAAAGCTGCCGCGGTGCGTAGTCCGGGGAGGGGGGGATGTTGATGCGTGAAGACTGGACCTGTCAAAACGTGACCTCGGACGCCGGATGATGGGTAGGTTTGAGGATTTGGCAAACTTACCTGCGACTTGAGGCGGCACAACGAGACCGGACACAGCGACACATTCTTGGAGCAAGAAAGTTGAGCGAGACGTGAGTAGAGAAATTTGGTTTTCTCGTGCGATCTTTGGTATTCTGAGTATAATTAGGAACATCCGTCCAAGTTTTACCCAAAAAATAAAGCAGCTGACATGTTAATATGTTTTTGCTGTTTACTATCGAAAAGACGGGAGATGTTTTGAGTCTATTTTTTCCAGACATTTTGTAGCCTTCCAAAACGCTTGAAGAATAAAACTTGAAATAAATCTAGAATTCTCGGAATGTAACGATAGTGCTTTTACATTCGGAGAAGTTACAATTGTCACAAGATTGGTCGGTAAAATGATTTTTTTTTTGTTTTGTTTTTCGTGCTTACATATTAGAAAGGTTATAACTTTCGCTTCAGCCTGTAATAAGATATAAAGCATCGGTGACGTTCTGCTTTCAAAATAAAAAAAAAACAATGACCACCGTTTTTTTTTCGTTTATTTTTTCTGATTGCAGATTGGCGCTGTTACCATTTACGAAACAATGGAGTGCATGGAATGCTTTTGTCGCCCTTGCATTGTACTCCAAAGCCACGCGAGGACTGGCCAGGGTCAAGAGCCGTCGCCAAAAAATCCCGGTCTGCGGAAGATGTACTACAGGCTCTACTGGGGGTGCCTTGCCAACCTAGGAGTGTGGCGTGACCCGAGATACTTGGCAAGGAAGCGAGAAGGCGGGCATGGAGTCTTTACGAAACGAGAAATGATGCCGGCATGCGTTGTGAACCATATCCAAGCTCAGTACCCGAATACTCTTGGTGTCTCCTTCATGTGGCACAAATGGAATTAAACGTCAGTATTGAGCTATCAAACAACGCTTCTATTGTTTATAGTTGTTTTACGGATCTAAAACCTGCAAACTATGAGAAGCCTGCGTGTAGTTGTGGCAGAGAAGAAACCATGGCACGCGCCATACGCATGAACACTTACCACGACACCTAATGAAAGCATGCGCCATACACTGATTTACCTGAATAAACGCCACGAAATTGATACCCCTGATTAGCGGCGCTAAGGCATTTAAACAAAAGGTATACTTACTTCAGCACATAGCATGCACATGACGTCACGGTAGGAAAGAACGGGGCCCCGTTCAACGATGGTTGACTTAGCATGTGCCCTTACCAACGCGTAGGAGGAACGGCCCGGCATGCGTTGCCGTTGAAGTTATTTTCAAGACAAGTACATAGTTTTCGACGTGGGAGTTTGAAACTAGGTATCGAGCTTACGACGATGACGTTCAACCAGTACGTGCGAAAGTTTTCAGTGTCGGTGTGATGGCGCTACGCAAAAAGCTGTCGTGTCGGCAAAAAAAAAAAAAAAAAGCTTCATTACACGGTTGAAGGAGTATAAACAAGTGGAATCCCACATTTAGTGGACGAGCAGTTCTAGGAGCCGCTACTGAAAGTTCTTTCAGGTAGCGACGTTGTTCCGATTTCGCGAAGTACTGATAAAGATCGCATAGATCACCATATCGCGTTAGGCACAAGCCTGTGCTGCGTACGCACGAACGCTTGAACGCATGCCCAATCGATGGAGAGCACGTACAAGAAAGACACCTTGGGCTCTCAAAAATTCTTAATTACATTTTATTTCACCGTGCCGGATAATGATATTGAGCAGGATCCTTGGAGCTGCAAAAACAATAAAGTCAGCGTATCAAATATTAGACAGTATGTATGTAGCGTGCCAGAAGTAGGGTGCCTTCATGTGCGCTTTGCTTAGGGTGATGACATCTGAACATTTTGCTCTGAACGCTTCTGTTGTTTTTGTTTGTTTTATCCGGAGCGCGAGAAAGCGCGTCTCCCGGCACGACCTCTTCCCGTTGACAGTGCTACGACAGCATGGTGTAACCGGCTATTTCTTTGTATGTTGTTCCGAGAGCGCGTGTTGTCGGTATAAGTGCTAAAAAGAATGAAATTACTTAAATAGAAGGAGATTGAGGCACCCTAGCCAGAAGAATAAAAAATGTGTCCTAACTTTATAATATGCCAATGGTAGTCCATATTGTTACAACAGTTACTACTGTGTTTACAATACTATAAGTTTCCGTAAGGAGCACTAGCAGTTCCTTTGATGAAGTCAAGATTGGCAGTTGTTCCTGACTTACCAACATATCATACGGGAATTTAATTTCATTTATGCCTGATGGTAGAAAAGGAAACGGCCGAATAGCGCGCGCCACTACGACATTGCGCGCCACTGTGACACCGCGTGTTTACCATGCGACGCTCGTAATTGGAATCGCGAGTTCATTCGCCGATTTGTTTTATGTCATTCGAATAAACTTCCCGTCTGGCATGGGTATTACACCTCTCCCTCAGTGTTTACAACACCCTTTACAAATATCAAGGTTACGGGAAACGTACTTTGTGTTCAGGAGCCATTTTCGCGGATGGGCTCGTCCGTCACTTGACTGGTCTTGGTTTCGTCCAAGGCTGCAGTTTCCAGAATGAGACGGCGGATCTCCTGAATGAAACTAAGATGAAGAGAGTTTATTAAAAACCGTGACTATTGACACATTCCGCCAATCTACAAGTGTTTATTTATATAGGTGACAACCTGTTTTATTATGGGTGTTATTAAATTTTATTACCTGGGATAAAGCTATAAAATGAGTACTAATCAATATTTAAATCAGTTTGTAATAAATGACGACGGCTAAATTGTTGTCTAAAAACATTTTACTATGCAACGTACTCTGTAGCTAATAAAATTATTTGTCATTTAATTTTACATTACTCTGTTCGTTCATTTTTTTGAAATAATCTTCACAAGAAATGTGACTAATTGTTTACGTGAAAAAATAAACAACATTCCTGAGTCTCGGGATACCCTAGATCTCCTTTGACGCCGTAGCCAGAGCTCAAACATCTTCGTATTTATTAAAACCGTAATCTCCTGACCTATATCAATGGAAAAGGAGAAAACGAAGCGTTACCAACAAAAACTGTGCAAATACATTTGCTCTGCGCCACAGTTGTTGTAATATTAAACTCTGCATGCAAAAGGAGACACCGAGTGTCAGTATGCTCTGGGCCTAATAAAGTAATACGGAAACAAATCAAGTATTATTATAATGCAATTAAATGCAAAGGTGCAAGAGAGCTGGACAAGAATACTGGAAATAATCCCTGGAGAAGGGGAACAAGAGGGACAAAGGACAAACACAGCTATGGCTTACATTTATGATGGCTATTCAGTTACTCAGTTATTGAGTACTAAAGTAATCTGATTAATAATTTGTGATATGGTCTGATATCAAATGTGACAAATGATCTTAATTGGTAACGTTTGACCAATGCTCAATAAAATACTTCAACGCAAGATAGCACTAAGTTATTGCATGGTTCTACCTGAACGTCTTCTTGGAGTATTTTTTTTGCCACCCTGGCGATCAGGGTGACGGGAGTCCTCGACGATGTAGGTTGACGTGCATTGTCGTCCCACATGTTCGTTCCAGTTCAGAACTGCCAGACTTTGTCTTAGGTTTTACGAGTTATCAAAGTATTGAATCCTTTTGTCCAATTATATTAACATGGCGTTGGTGAATGATTCAACATAGTATGTGTCCTTTGCTTGAATGTAATCTTCGGCATTCTTGAAAATTGTCGTCGACCTCAAGAAAGAGGACAAAAGCTTCTCCGCAACAGGATCCTTAATCAGCAGCGCGCTGGGAACATGTCCTGTTGTCTTGCAGGGAGAGTCCTCCACGCAGTTTTCATGACGCCCACAAAAGTGGTCCACGCAGTTCAACAGCGTCGTCCTCGATTTCGTTGCGCTGCCTTCACATGTCGCCATCGCGAAGTATTCATGGTTTCTGACTAATTTACACTTGTCAGAAAGCTCAACGTGCCACGTCCTCCCTTCGTTTTTTTTTGGAACCGAACGCGATTGTTTTCATACCTTTCAAAGTTCCTTTGGCGGCGTGCCATCTGTCGTTGGAGTTTGTTGGTCCGTTTTGCTCCCGTATTAGTTTGTTAACCGTTGTGTTGCGGTCGTGTGAATGATAATTCACGGTGATATTCCTTTCTCTGAAATATTCGTACAGTCGTGTAGTACCAAGAGCTTCGTGCTTTTGCGACGAAGGCTCTTCCTTCTTCGTCACGTGAACAATTCCTACTACCTTGTGGTGCTTCTGCCCCAAGGCAACGACGTCAGTATAGAATGCGTTTTTTCGGCAGGCGTGCCTGGCGTCGGTTTCAATGCTCAGTGATGTCAGGGAGGAATCGCGCTGCTCTGTTGCCCTGGCTTCCTCATGTTGCGCTGCTGCTAGGGAATTCATTTTTAAAATCTCCACTGCCGCTCCAACGTGTGTGGCAAGCTTTTCCAGCGAGCGGCGAGAATAAGGAATTGCACCAAAGTTACAAAACTTCTCAAATTGAGTTCCGAGCAGGCCGCTGCACAAAAATGCGACTGCAATAAAGCAGTCAACGACGCGGATCTCTCCAACACTTGTGCTCGTGTCAAAAACTAGACTGTGCTTTAGACATTTGCACTCCACACGTGCTGCGAATCCCCAAGGAGTCACGTTCACAACGCCGAGATCTTCTGGACATCTCCGAGTATGGTCTCGGACAGCATTTATGATCCTGGAGAGGGCTGCCTTGTCACACAGTACGAGGGATGCGTCTTCACTAGCTTTCTCTTCACTTACTAATGCTGCCTTCTTAGTTCGCTGGTCCTTCTCTTGGACTAACATCCGCACTGCTCGTGCGATAACAGACGCCAATGGGTCGCCCTTGTACACGCACTTAGCCTTTTTTAGCAAGTCGTCAAAGTCGCTCATTTCTTCTTCGTTGGAGAAAGTTAAATTCAGTGTTCGACGGAAGCTTTTTCTAGAGCAGATGTATTCTTTTTCAGTTCCGTCACTCAAACGTTTTTTTTTTTAAATGAACTGGGAGTTGGCCGATTCTTCATCCACCTCGGCCATACCGTTGGTCAGAAGGGGAGCTGTTAAAAATTGGAAAAAAATAAATGTTTCTATTAAACTTCTTTTTTAATTATATGTTGTAAGCATTATTACCGTGTTTTCATTAAAAAAAAAGTCTAAGAAATGCACAGAAACAATGTATAACTATGGGATGCAAAGAATGCAGTTGGATAATAAATAATTGACGTCACACATACCTTGCGTGGTTGATGAGAGGTGTCTTTTTGTTCTTTCTTTTTTTCACCGCATTTCTCAGATGATGTTTCTAATAATCAAAAGGGCAAAATACTGGCTACAAAAAAAGTTTACCGAGGTTGTGGTGCACACGAAGTTTCATTTCATTTCATTTATTAGCCATTTAGAAGTGGGGTGGCAGGGACAAAAGGTACTTAATAGCACCTGACCAAGGTCCCGAGCCCCATACAGGTTTCAGAGCGGCAGCACAGATGAAAACAATAAAAAAAAACAAGGAAAAAACAAGAGAAAAAAAAAAAGGTTGTTTACACATTTTCATACAATATATTATTCATGCTTCAAAATATAATCCTTTATTTTTTTTTTGAACGTATCTATTGAAATTACTCCTTCAGCTATTTCTAGAATTTGAGGATGCATGTTTAGAAGTTGGGGAATTAGCTGTGTTAATGTTTGTTCACCATAGCTCGTACGTGTTTGACCTCTAGCATAATCCACACGCCTTAGGTTGTAGTGAGTTTCTCTTAAGGGAAATTGGGTGTGAAATGACCCCTTGTCAGTTTTGAGATAATGAAAGATAACTTTTGTAAGGTTGAACATTATTAACTGTTGTATAGTAAGCAAGCGATGTTTTTTTTAAAATAAGCAGATGTGTGATCGTTATAACTTAAACACTCGATAGATCGGATCGCTTTTTTCTGGAGCACTAGTAGTTTTTCAAGGTTATTTTTAGTTGTCGTACCCCAAACCAATGAGCAGTAATGTAAATGGGAGTGAACAAGTGCATAGTATAATTGGCACTTAAGCCATGTTGGTAATAAATATCTTAATTTGTGTATTGTGCCAATTGATCTCGAGAGTGTTATGGACAACTTGGACACATGAGTTGTCCAGTTGAGGTGTTCATGAAACCATACACCCAGGAACTTTAATGACTCAACCTTCTCCAATTTGTAGGAGTTAAACTTTATATCTATGTCGTAGTTAAGCATCTTATTTTTGGCCCCAAAAACAATATATTTAGTTTTTAAAATATTCAATTCAAGCTGGTTTGCAACTAGCCACAGTAATAAATCATTTAACCAATCATTAGCTGTGCTTTCAAGATACTGGAGGTTACTATCGGAAAAAAATACATTCGAGTCGTCTGCGAATAATACCATTTCTGAGCGATGCGAAATGTTAACGATGTCATTGATATAAATAAGAAACAACAATGGTCCTAAAATTGATCCTTGCGGGACGCCATACGCTATTTGATGGATATCTGATTTAACGCCGTTATAAATGGTAAATTGTAATCGACAACTCAAGAAACTATTAATTAATTCGTTCGCTATGCCCCTTACACCATACATGTTTAGCTTTGTTAGTAGTATTTGATGTTTGATTGAATCAAAGGCTTTTCGGAAGTCAAGAAATATTCCGATGGTAAACTGTCTATTTTCAATGTTTGTAATAATTTTATCTTTAATATTTAGGAGTGCCATTTCCGTCGATTTATTTTTTTGAAACCCAAACTGCTCTTCGGAGATTATATTATGTTTTGTGAAAACACTAGAAAGGCGATTGTTAATTATTTGTGCTAAAATTTTCGAAAAAATAGGAAGTACAGAAATCGGCCTGTAATTATTGAGGTCATTCCGTGCACCACCCTTGTGTACAACGCAAACGCGTGCTACTTTCATTCTATCTGGAAAGCAACCAGTTAACAATGACGTGTTGCATATGTGTGTTAGCGGGGTTAATATTAGACTGGAAATGAATTTAATTGGTTCAGCTTTGAGACCGTCTTCACCCGGGGCAGTACTGTTTTTAAGGCAAGCAATCAAGGTACTTATTTCTTCCTCGTCCGTAGGAGAAAAGAAAATTGAGCTAGTTACGTTATTACGTATATATGAAACGACATTAGCTGCATTGGTTGGGGGAGACGAGGATGCTCCCTGATTTTAGAAAATGAATATTAAACATGTCTGAGAGCTGTTTACCTCCATAGCTTTCGCCGTCAATTTTCAGTTCAGCAGGAGGTGGATCACTAGGCCTGGAAATCAAAGTTCCTACAGTGCTCCAGATTTTCTTAGGGTCACCTAGGATGCTTATAAATTTATTTATATAATATTCTCGTCGTGCCTTTTTTAGATCCGAATTTAGTTTGTTTCGAACTTTTTTGAACTTGACAATGATATCTATATCTCTTAGCTTGATAAATTTATCATATAAGGAGTCTCGATATTTTATTCTCTTATATAGCGTAGGAGTCACCCAAGGCTTTCTTGACTTCTTATGCTTTTTCAAGGTTCTTAGCGGGAAGGCATGCTCATATAAAGATATGAGTTTGCTCACAAAAAGATTGTATGATATGGCTGGATCGCTTTCGTTATATACAAAGTCCCAATTGATATTCGACACCGTGGAGTAAAACATGTCAAGGTTTTCTTTGTTGATAGGTCTGTAATTTATACAAGGAAAAGACATGGGACTCTTTCTAAATCTCTTAAATAAACAAAATGTTGGAAGATGGTCGCTTACATTCCATGTTAACACCCCTCCTGTGAGTTCATTAGGATTACAATTCGTAATACACAAATCGATTACAGTAGCTGTTTCCAGTGTAACCCTTGTAGGTATATCAATTATGTTATGAAAGCCATAGCATTGTACAATCGCCATAAGGTTTATACACGGTGGGCTAAAAGACTGTATATCAATATTGAAATCGCCAACTAACGTTAACTGGAGGCCTAAAGACGTAGCGTAATCCAATAGGCTCTCAACAAAGCCAAAAAAATCTACAGTACAACCAGATGGCGGCCGATAAATCACAGCTATAATCATCTGTCCGTATATAATGACCAAAGACTCAAAATCACAGCAGATTAAAGAATATTCAGATAAAACAGTGTAAGAAAGGTTGTGCCGAATATACAAAGAAACCCCCCCTCCTCTTTTATGTTTACGATATAAACTTTCAGTCTGATAGCCATCAAACAAAACAGCGTCATCTTTGCAGGTGTACCAAGTTTCGCTGAACGCTAGAACATCAAACTTAACGTTCAACTGATTCAAGGAAATATCTAACTCATCTTGTTTGTTCCTCAGGCTTCTTGCATTTAAATGGAAAAGAGATAGTCCTCGTTCATTGGTGGAAGTATTTTTTACAAAATGATTAAAGGAAGCAGAGTCATAATATGAACATTCGGTTTTGTTATCAGTCATTTCAAAATGAAAACAGATATATGCTATCCGCAGCTATTTTATTTCTAGTTTAACTTCTGAAGATCATCTTCATTTTCGATCTTGATAGCTCGGTCGCCCTGTCTCCTACGAACAAACACATTTCCTTCTTTTTAGTTGTGCTTTGCGAGTTTTCACCGAAATTCGGGGACCATATACTAAGTATCAGTACGTGGTGCATAACAGCTTTCAAACTGCTTTATGGCACCAGCATTGTGAGCTGAAGAGATGAGGCAAAACAGGTCGGCTGCCCACCTCCACCCTTTTCTCGTTTAGCGGCACGAAGAGAGTCAGCCAAAGAGGGGTCCCTGCTCTTCAGACTAAGCCGGATAAAGAAGCCGCCCTAATATCCCCTTCACTGAGTACTAATAGCTAACCGCTCGGGGGAAGAGGTAAATGGGGGAGAGAAGGGCGGGAGAGGAGGTTGGGCGAGAAAGTGGAAAGCGCGAACTGTACAGCGACGAAAATAATCCCTGGAGAAGGGGAACAAGAGGGACAAAGGACAAACACAAATCTCCAAACACAGCTAGGTGACTGGTGCGCGACCGAAAAAATCCGCCTGGTCCGGGTATCGAACCCGGGACCTCTCCATTACAGGTGGAGCGCTCTACCAACTGAGCTAACCAGGGGTTAGACGTCAGTAGAGCAAACGGGTTTTATCAGCCGCCACCAGTCTAACACCAACAAGCGTGAAGCTTGCAAATTAAGGTTATAATTATAATGCAATTAAATGCAAAGGTCCAAGCGAGCTGGAGAAGAATGACGAAAATAATCCCTGGAGAAGGGGAACAAGAGGGAGAAAGGACAAACACAAATCTCCAAACACAGCTAGGTGTGTGTTTGTCCTTTGTCCCTCTTGTTCCCCTTCTCCAGGGATTATTTTCGTCATTCTTGTCCAGCTCGCTTGCACCTTTGCATTTAATTGCATTATAACTGTACAGCGGCCTTTATGCGAAGCTCTGTGCGACGACCGTCGTTTTAATGACATTTCTTTTGAAAAGCATTGTTCCGAAATCATATGTTTGAGGAGTATCATGAAACTGCCTATTGTTCACGTGCTTTACTGCTTGCTGCCTGTGGTTCATTAATTGGGTAAGTGGTGCGAGTTGGACAACTCTATCCGGCAACACGGGGAAATCGTGTTGCCGGCGACCCTGTCACATCGAGGCAACAACAACAGTCCGGCAACATGTTGCTGCCGCCCGGCAACCGTGTTGCCCGATTTGTTGTCCGACAACCCTGTCACACCGCGCTGACGGCGGGGACAACACGGGGAACACTCCGCCATCTTTATTGTTTACCATCGTTCGTGTGCGGCGCGGATCGCTGGAAATGTGACTCTTAAAAGTGCTAGTGCTTTCGAAGGGCCGGAAATTACCACAGTACGACATCAACCAGTGACTGTGATTAGAAAACTTGACACGGCTTTCACCGTGCTTTTCGAGCACATCATATAACTTGTCATTCGCAAGTGATAATAAATTCCGTCAGGGCACTCATTGACCACGAACGCGAATCCAAATATTTGTTGACGAGCGCATACATCCGAGTGACGCAGTTCTCGTGTCCAATGCGTGAGCTCGGGTAGGCTGACGTGCTTTGGGGACCGTTGACGTGCTTTGGGTAACGCTGACATGCTCTGAGTACAGCGAATGTATCACAAAGAAAAGGCGGAGAGCTTTCAAGGGAAATGAGGTACAAAATAGTCCCCTATATTTTCAAATGTTCGTACCGAGAAGCTGGCTTTTGACTTTCTACCCTTTTTATTTTGGCCCACTAAACGATATGCGAATAGTAAACTATTCGCATAGGGTCACCTCGCCGACTTGGATGGATACTATCCGTCGCGATGAGAAATATGATTAACATGAGGTTGCGGTAGGACACAGGAAATCCCCTGTTCCTGTAACCCAGGTGCGAGCTCCGGAATGCGGACTCGCCGAGTCAGCCGCACGGTAAAATAACCCATCATGAAGCGATTTGGCGGTGGACGCTATGGCCACTGCCACAATCTGCGGCATTGTGTTTTATCGCTAGTGTGTAGTTTTAACACTTTGTTCCGCTCAGAACTGCTTCTTGGAAAAACTGCCATAAACGGCGCCACCCAGGAAGTCAACCGGGAGAAAACACGAGCCAATCCATTTTCCTAAGTTCATAGGGTGGCTGACACTTGTCCGGCCTGACGAACAGTTCAACCGGGCACTTCCACGCCCGCGGCGATTTTCAAGCGGAACGGGTCAAGTCCGTCCGCGTCGGGGGGAATAGCTTAGAGCAGGCCACCTGCTGCATTGTGGTGGGTGGGACAGCGAGTGACGGAAATGTCGACATTGTCTATTCACTTCGCTAGAAGAGCCAGCGGAGGCCGACACCAAGAAAGACCGACACCAAGGGTCCCACCGCGACCTACGCCGCGTTCGGGTGCTGCAACATGGCCACTCCGGCAACACCAACAGCAGCCGCGTCTCCGACACCTTACACGGCCCGACCAGAGCTTTCACATGTCTCCCGAGTTCATCTACGTGGAAGAACTCCTCCCTGAGGCCAATGAAATCCCAAGTACTGGAAGTTCTCCGAAAGGCCGGGCCTTGAAGGGGAAGAATGTGGGAGACGAGGGTAGAAGACGACGTGGCAGAGGGCACGTGACATGCGGTCGGCTGGAGCCACGAGCTGGCGCCAGACAGAGCGTGCTGCGCGAGGCTATGGCCGGGCAGGAACGATAGAGCCGTTCTGGCTGGTCTCGCCCATGGGGATCTCCGGAGCGGTCCACCAGCAAGGTTCTGACCAGGACCGGAGGGAACCGTGAGCCCTGGTCATACCGCCCTTGGCCATGACAATCCCGGAGTGGTTCCGCAGCGAGACTGGGGCTGTGATAGACCTGGACAGCTACCCTACGCAGCGCTGGCGTGGGAAGGACGAACAGCACGCCTGGACACGGATTCCGACTGCGAGCTATGAACGACGGGCGACAACCGGGGTGGGTGGGCCCGGATTAAAAAAGAAGGGATGACGAAATGTTACGCTAGGTGGCGCAAGCTGCCGCCCGTTACAAACGGTATAGCCATTACCATCCATCCATCCACTGCCGGCTCTTGAGGACGGGAAACCGGGAGGTGCAATAAACCGTAAACCCATTCGCTGTCTTCTCGTTGTGTGGTGTCACTCCCTGGGAGGCGAGCGAAGCACCGACCGATCGGAAGGCAGTAATTATTAATAGAGCGAGAATACCAAAAAGAAGACCAGAACCTTTGTATTACATCCTTTATCACTCCACCTCGCGCGGCTGTGGGGTACGCTTATGGACTAGGATGGTATATAAACCAGCTTCCCAGCGACTACCTCCAAGAGTTTATTTATTTTAAGTTATCGACGTTTATCAAAGCAACCCTTGTGCTCCACATTTGTCGTGGGACAAATTACTATTGCCAATGGCAATGGCACCAACGCTAAATCTAAATGAAGAAATACTAATTGATACAAGAGCGTTTTATTTTTTATCTAGGCGAGGTTTACACCCGGACATTATTTATTTATTCATTAATTTGTAACAAAAAACAAAAAGCAATAAACTCAGAACTTTAAAAAATTGTGAACCAAACAAAATAAACCATGCATAAATTAATACGAATTAAGCTACCAAAACATGGAAGTCTATATATGCCTTCAATTTGGTATCACTGAAAGTATACTTGCTGGCTCTTCCACACTTCTGTTAAGGATTTGGCATATACGTCAATTTACAAAATTTAATCTAACTATAGGCTCAAAGTTTTTGTGTTAGATTAAAAAAAAACACATTAAAATTTTTCTTTTGAATTTCAAAACCTGTGTCGGTAACGGGTAAAACTTAATAGCTCATCATTCAACGGGCGTGTAATTGTATTACATAATTGTTTCCAACAATTATATAAGTCGTATCAGTAAATGCATGCATACCTAACATGATTTAATTTTGGCAGCAGGCATATGTTGCTTAGTTTTGTTTTCTCACATAAATGAAAACAAAACGTTTTTAGGCCAAGCAGTGGAACAGTTATTTGAAATCTGAATTTTACATTTGCTTGCTTCGCAAAACAAACCTTGCTAATGCAATGGCAAATTCATTAGGAGAAATATACGAATTATGTCAATGTAATCTTATGAAAGTTTCTGAGTAGATCAAAGGGAAATGTTGAGTTCTTACGAAAAAGCAAAAAACAAAAAACAAAATCACACTGGAATTACCATACAAAGCGCCTTTCGAGAATCGTAATTAGCGCCTGAATGCATATAAGTTATCGAATTACTTTACGTTTTGCAATTTTATTCTTACAAAGCGTCTATATTTAATTATTCATCTTCATCTAGCATTAATTATTTAAAAAAAAATAATGGAAACTCCTTTTGCTCGTAGAATGTAGACCGATTTGATAAAATATTTAGGTCAGCCTTAGTAAAATCCGCGTTCACCTTGTGGCACGTGATCGTTGGTTTCGTGATAAAGTTTTATTCGAAAATTAAATCACACGAAATAAACAAATTGTAACACTTGCGAAAACGTGTCGAGGTAAGAAGCACTTTAACATTTTATTTTATCGAGTATCACTGAAATTTCAGACGCACAAGCCGGCTTCACGAATTTCTGCATACCAATTCTAGTTTCATTCTGAAAGCAGCTAACCGCAGAAAGCACCTGGAAACTCTTTGACAATAATATGATCTGCAATGAGCCCTATATTTTGGCTGCGATGATTCTAGCGACCTAGTAACAAACGAAACTGACCTGAGAAGCTTATAAGGAAACTTAAAGGAACACTGACACCCTCCCCTCTCTCCACCCTCCCCCCAATTTTTGTTTTAATGTTATGTTAGGCAATTTAGTATGGTGTCAGAAGATAATCAATATTTTGCTTCGGAATCACGGATATTATTAATAAAGAAAAAAACGCATTTGCACGAGATTGAAACCAAAACATGTTCACGGAGACTCGGAGAAGTCAGTTGCCGGAAGTCACGTAAATATCGATTCCTACGTGGTTTTTTTTTCCCTTGGTTATTTGGGCTTGTGAAGCAGACGAGGAGAGTGAGTACATTGCTTGAACCGTTCGCCGAGCGATTGTTTTGCACTTATATCGTTTACCTTCCCTCTTCTGTGCTTGAAAATTGATTGGCCGGTACCACGAACCACAGTTCCGCAGTAGCGGCCCCACGTCCGTCGTAACGTTCGTTCGTTGTGTGACGCCATTGCATCGTCTCGCTCGCGGTACGTCGCCATATTGAGAATGGCGTGTAGTAAATCTACCTCCTGTTATCTATGCAATATCTTTTCCTATTTTTTCGATCATCCTTTTTGAAGCAAAAAAAATTGGGTTCAAACTCTTTTCTATTTTTAATATTGGACGTCTGCCTTAGATGGCGCACGAGTTTTCATATATTTGGTATGGATCGCTTTAAATGGTACGACATCGTGGAAAGAGAGTGAGAGCGCCTGAATTCGGTCAATCCACGACCGCCGGTTTTCGGGCGTACAGAATGCGAATTTTGGGCCGCAAATTTTGTTCCGTGTTGTAGGGCTCTTGTCGGCCACGATCAAATAAAATCCTGGGGAAGCATAAACACTCTATCATTGACCCTTTAACTATTATGCAAATATAAAAAATGGCAGCGACCTTTAACTTAGAAATATTGTGAAGCATGAAATGAAGTATTTAGGAGAAAATTTTTAATTTATTTGAAGACATTAAACAGCCATTCCGCGAGTAAATACCCTATATTTTTATCACTCTTTGTGATACTGAGTTGGTCGTCACGTGACCAGGGAGAGGGAGGGGGAAAGGAGGCAATTGGGGAGGGAGGGGGAGCAAGCCACCGTAGGAAAGAGAAGGAGGCAACAGTGGACTTTGTGAGAGGTATAGAATGGCAGAAGAGAGGAAATGAGGGGAGGACGAGGGAGGGGAAGGGAGGCAGATGGGAAGCGGCAGAGGGCATTGTAGGAGCAACACTACCTAGAGGGAAAGCCGGAGCGCTTGGAGATATGTGGTCACCAACGTAAGAAACAGGAGGCACTCCTGCAAGTTGGGCTTTTCCTGGGGGCCTTAATAAGTAACTTATTATTTTCACCTTTTTTTCTGCGGTCAATGGGCTATTCGAAAGTCGAAGTAGTCTGAGTGCCGTATTGAGCATGATACAACCCAGGTAGCACCGAGTTCTGGGCCAAAATTTGGCTTTTGTCTGGGAGTTTAGGGCATTAAAAAGCCCGAAAAAGCCAAAGTACAGCCAAACCTGACCTTCCTTGGCAAGAGTCTGGGTATTTTGGCCCTAATTCGCCAAACAAGTGCCAAATTTAGGCTTCACTGCCTGGTAGTTCGGCTGTCATCTGGCATATTTGGGCCTAAATTGCCTAACAAATGCCAGAGTTAGGCTTACTGCCCGGTAGTTTGGCTCATATTTGGCATTTTTGGGCCAAAATTGCCAAACAAATGCCAAAGTTAGGCTTCACTTTTTGATAGTTCGGCTGTCATCTGGCACCTTTGGGCCAAAATCACCACAGATGTGCCAGAGTTAGGCTTAGTGGCTTGTAGTTTGGCTGACATCTGGCATCTTAGGGCCAAAATCGCCAAACAAGTGCCAAAGTTAGGCTTCACTTTCCTATAGTTCGGCAGTCATCTGGCACCTATGGGCCAAAATTGCCACAGATGTGCCAGAGTTAGGCTTACTTCCTTGTAGTTCGGCTGAGATCTGGCATTTTTGGGGCAAAATCGCCAATCAAGTGCCAAAGTTAAGCTTCATTTTCTGATAGTTCGGGTCTCATCTGGCATCTTTGGGCCAAAACCAGAGAAAAGCCACACTTTGGCACGTCCCAAATACCAAAATTAGGCGTTGCTCTGGCAGTTATGGCTGAAGTATGGCACCAAATTTGGCGCTCCTCTGGCGGACCAGAGAAACGCCAAACCTTGGCATGCCCCGAATTCCCAGATTAGGATTTACTATGGGAGTTATGGCTCAAGTATGGCACCAACTGTGGCACTCCTCTGGCGTACCAGAGAAGAGCCAAACTTTGGCATGCCCTAGGATCGCCCAACTAAGGCTGTAGTTAGGCACCGTACTTTGGCACTGATGAGTGCCATGGTGCAAAAACCTAATTGCGCCAAAGTTGGTCCCTTATGTTTGCCAGACCTTTGCCCAAGTTGGGCATTCCTCTGGCGTGCTACCTGGGAAAATACAATGAAAAGTGTATCGCTTGTGTATGCTAGCATTTTATAATAAAAACATTATACAATATCTTTAACGTATTTATGAGGCTGGGATTGAAGGTTTTATATTATCTACAACGAAATAAAAAAAGCTACCGCATAATGACCCAGACGTTAACTTTCGTGGGGTCACCGTCTTGGGCTTGAAAGTTGAAACTGCATTTTTAATCATAATTTAAAGCCTTGAGACAAGGAAAACCAAGAGGAAATACAAGCCGCCATCTCATAATCAGCACATCATACAGCTGTCATTTGCGGTCTTCTTTGTCATCTTCCATTTGAACGATACACATGCTAACGAATCTCAACTCGGGATATTCAATCGTTTAAGGTCACCGGCGAGCCCATGCACGACGATGGCGTCTTCGGTTATGTAACGCGTTCAAAGAGACTTCCGTTCTCCAGCATTTTTGGCTTGCTTCTTTGAATAATGATATTAGTACGTGATCGTGATTTGCTTTTCGCAACGGCTTCTGAGTTTCGCCTTGGCTGTGGCGAATGACTTTGACAGAGTCCCTCGAGCGATGTCGATAGACATAAATCGGTAGTTGTCTAAGGTGGAAGCACCCAAATATACGTATTTCGTTGGTTTGATCGCAAGTATACCTTCGAAGTTAAAATATTGTATTGCATTTGCTTGTCAAACGAGATGCTACGCTTGCCGGATGAGGCAATTAAGAGCATAGGTTTCGGGGTAGGATCACGCGTACGTACCTCTGTCTATCAAAACTTTCGTCTCGACGGAGTTACCAGCTCAGGAAGAGTATGCTGTTCTCCTCACACAAGCACATATGTTCTTAAGTGAGACTGTTTTGGAAAGTGTATTTTGGAAGAAAACCTGAAATAAACTATTAAACTTTATTCGATTCAATTTTATTGATGTTTGAGTTGCGGTGCAAGATAGAAATTTGACTAAACTGTTGTCGGTCGATAATTGACAATCATTACAAGCGTTCATAAGTGTCTGAGTATTAAAGCCGCGGCAACTTTGATGAATTAAATCGGCTTTAATTAAATAAAAAAACTAACACGGAAGATTGAGTTAGAAATCAACTTTTTTCAAGGAATAACTTTCTGCAGTCATTTGTCATTGTTTTAATTCGCTCCAATAAAGTTACGCTTATGCTGTTTTATTTAAGACAAATAAGGGAAATGTTCTAAAATGTATATTCAGTTGGAATTGAAACGATCTGCATTACAAATAAAAAGTTTAAGGCGCAAGGAGGAATAGCCTGTTGAAATGTCGAATGGCATAATGTTTAAAGTTCAAAAACTATTCGTCGCATATAGTTACACTCTGCTCTAACTCCTAGGAGAATAAGCTTTTCTTAGCATGGCATCTATACATTTAACGAGGGAAAAATAAATACTAAGTTCATTCCATACATGTAATCAGTTATTGTTTTTAATTTTGTATTAGCGCACGTTCAAATTAAAATTAAAAATCTAAGCTTTTTATTTTTACACTGGAGCATCTTCGTGAAAAAAAAGGAACTAATTGCAGTTTCCTTTTACACAGCATGGGAGCCGCTAATTAGGCAATGGAATCAGATATATTTCTTAATGTTAACTTTGTTGCGGTGCTAATCTGCCGCTCCACATATTGTTTATAAACTTGATTTAACTTACACATGACGTTATAAGGTGGCGTTTCCCATTACACACTCAACACAACGTTCGTGGTCATTACCTTTCTTATCAATTATTTAGTTTGATCGGCTGCTGTATATACCAAGTGTGTATTTTATACTAAAATGAGTTGTCAACTTTTTATGAACTATTTCAGAGCCTTCCCAAGATCCACTTTCTACTTCAGTGCAGACCTGGATCTGGATTCAAAAAAATCTGACGTACTGTTTTTTGGCACCTCGCTCAACTCATAGATAAAAACATATTACCAATATTTTTATGTTAAAATTTCATAGTCTAGTCATATTATTTCAACAGTAACGCGTGTTTCAATAGAAATTAAGCAAACACTGCATATTCTGACTGCTTAGTAGTATATTCTACTGCCGACTTTTCGAATTTATAATAATGTAATCTCATCATCAATCGCGCATAGACTTTAATTCCTTAACTGTTTTTAAGTGTGCGGAATTTCTGACCCTCAACTTCTTAATTGTTGTCTTAAAATTACATTTACTCACTTCAAAATAATATTTCTTGTTACAAAAAAAGGCTGTGCTGTTTTTTGGGGGCAGAGCCTTAAACTAATCCATTAGCAAGCCTGGGTCGTCCAAAAGTTTAAGTGCGTGAACCGGGGAATGCAGACGAGATATACTCGCCCTGAACGGTTTGGAGACGGCTATACATTGACAATCTGGGCTCGTCAAAAGCGGTTAAAATGTTAACCAGTCCCCATTTACCATCCACGCATTTTATTAGTTAGAGACTAGAGAAAATTCGTAACACGTGCTACACTCATTTTTTGTAACTACTGCTAGAGATACCTAAGATTATTTTTGCTATATTTGCGAATCTGCGGACGGTAATCGTTTCAAGACAGATGAGAAGGAGTTGGGGTTTTCTCGATCGAAGTTACACAAAAAACGCTGTTTGAATGCCTTATCTAGGAAATGAATAAACGCTTCGGAAAAGGGCCGCGGAGAGTAAGTAAGCTCAATTTGTCCGACTGAGATAGCAGTTCACGAGTCGTTTTGATTTATTGACTTACATACAATCGATTATCATTGTTGGTCTTCCAAATTTAGAAGGTTAGGTACTTTTGGCAGGTCGAGACGCTGCTCAAGCAGCCGGGACTTATAAGGACCCGTAAAAAGCAGACGATAAATTGTAAGCTTTAATACTCGAGCTTTTTAATTGTTAATACTTCCATATCTCCTTTCCGAACGTTTTTTTTTTGTTTGCGTTATGAGACAAGATAAAAAATTGAACTATGGGCAACCACAAAAATGAAGTCTGTATATTTTTGATCATTCATTTAGCGACAAAGCCTATGGGGTGCGTGCGAAACCTAAAGTTGACGTGGTACTTTGCCTTAAAAACATAATAGCAGAGCCACCAATGGCGGAAGTGAGTATTACTCTGCGTGCAGAAGCTGGCGTCTGCTCCGTCACATTCTAAAGTGATAGACGCGTCCATGTTCTCCCGCGACTCCGCTTCCTCTATCTTATGTCGAATTGAACATTTCGTACTTTGACAGTCTTAAAATCTGCCGGCGTTCAGCGCTTCCGTATTTCTGTTCTCGTGTAATACAACCGGCAGGACTGGTTCAAAATTCAGATTCACTCGTGTTCTCGCAGTGTAACCTGCAACGACGGCAACTATCCGATTTTTTTTTCTCTCTGGTATATGGGCGCACGATTGCTGTCTAGACATAGTTATCAGATGACGGTCTGGTAAATACTACGGAACGACATTCACACTCAGAAAAAAAGGGTAAAGTCTTACACCCATTGTCCCATATAATACAGCCCCCATTTTCAGGTCAATGTTACAGCGCACTGACGTCAAACCGACGGCACCAACTTATGAGCGGCTTGATAGCCGAGTGGTTTAAGTTAATGAAGTAGCTAATTTATATGTGCGACTGGCTACAAAAAAAAATCGGGATTTTCTTGGCCCTACAGCAAAACGTTAGTGTTGTTTGCGTAGTATTTGATAACTAATTTGGCTCGTTAATAAGTTATATCGCACCGTAATCCCGAGCTATGTAAGAATTGGGGCCGCCAGTTAAACTTTAGAGCGCTGTACGTCGAATTGGAGTTTTGTGGTGTGTTTTATGGGACAAAGGGTGTAATACTACACCGTTATTGTTGCTTCTTGTTAATGTATATTATTAAAATGAACATGATGGATAGTTTTCTCTTCTTATTTTACCACAATCATCTTGGCTCGAGGGCGGATGGAGCACAGCCTACTGCGAATGAAATGATTGCGGCTGCTTTCTCCAGCAACGCGTCCCGTGGCACCGCGCCTCGTGGAGAAATAGTGCAACCAGCCTCTGCTGCGTTGTCCTCGCGCAACGCAGCAGAGGCTGGTTGCACTATCTCTCCACGGGGCATGGTGCCATTGGGGACGAGAAGAGCTCCGATTGCAAACTGAAACTTAAAAACCCGTTGAAATGTACGTTTTTTTCTAAAAGCCGTAAAATGCCGCTCGTGCCTTCTATCGTCCTGTAATTTATTGATTTGGCGTTTTTCGATGATACTCAGGAATTATCTAATTGCAACCAAGCCCTCAAACACAATATAAAAAAGTTAATTGCACAAAAATATTGAAGAATCTAATTATCCCGGACTTTAATAAGTTTCCTAAATAGGCCCCTGGCGCAAGGCCAAAACAACAAAGTATTTTTGTGTTGCGACGCATAGTTTTTGCAATGTCGAATTTGTCCACTTTTCGTGCATCACCCTGTCTGAAAGAATCCCCACGCCGTAACGGAGGTATATAGCACTAGAGCCATCGTACTCCAGTCGAAATGCAAAGGGCTCCCTGCTGTACGCAAGGACATATTTTTCCGTCTACGGTAAGACATCATCAAGCCTTGAGCCCTCCTCCTTCAAGAAAGACAGCGCCTGCCAAACCTCTCTCAATTCAACGCGCATCACTCTCTCTCAATCATTTATATGCGTTTTGAAAAGTGCGGCACCGCTTGGGGCAAGGTTGCAACCTACTCAGAATATTCTGGCGGGCTAGTTGGTTACACATACTAAATTACAAATAGCGCTAAGACAAGGACAAACAAAGACGTGGACAGGACAGGCGCTAACTCACAACTGACGGTTTTATATAAAACGATAAAGAAGAAGGTGAAGGAAGTGGCTGGTATTGAAAAAAGAAGAAAAAAGAATTATGTTGCACGAGAGCGTGTGAGGTGGGGCACCGGGTGGGTCTTCGCGCTCGAGCCGGTATAGCTTTGGCTGGGGTGCCTGTTGGATGTAAAAAGGAAAATAGGCTGTACGAGGCACTGATCGGCGGCCTATGAACGATCATTTATTCATTTTTATTCTTTTTTATTCCTTTTTATTCTTATTTTGTCTCTCACGGTCTAGAGGTTATTTTTCTAACACTTCAAAATATTATCGTATGTAGTTCAAATTCATTATAACTTTGTTTAATTTTTAATACCTTCTTGGAGCGCCCAGGCTAGAAATAGAATTATTTCTTCTTTTTTCAACACCAGCCACTTCCTTCACCTTCTTCTTTATCGTTGTATATAAAACCGTGAGTTGCGAGTTAGCGCCTGTCCTGTCCACGTCTTTGTTTGTCCTTGTCTTAGCGCTATTTGTAATTTAGTATGTGTAACCAACTAGCCCGCCAGAATATTCTGATTCAGTTCATTTCTTCTCCACTGGGTCCTTTTCCGTGTGTCTCCTGCCCGGACCTAGTGTCCTTCTATATTAATTTAATCGCCATCTGTACCTGCAAAGCAAGATTCTGCTCCTTCTCGATCAGGCATAACGTGGTGCCAGAAGACGTCAGTGCGTTGTTCGGCCATGCAAGTCCATCACTGCAGCACGCCAGACGGATCAGCAAGATCATGCGCTCAGAGCTGTGGAGGCAAATGCGTTTCTACAGGACATGCCTTAGTGTACTGGCTGGCTCTGCGAGCCCCAATAGTGGCCATTCTCTACGCTATTCCAGCTATCTACACACTGCAAGTAACATGACCGAATTTCTTTGGCAATCCTACGTTCCCCATCTTAAGCGTCTTCGTTCGCACTATAAAGAAAATCAAGGTGAACATATCACGCTATTGGGGGATGCTACTCTTCCGGACAACCTCTCTAAAGTGCTCGAAAAAGGTCCCAAGTACTGCACTGAACCAAAGAGACAGGGAGTGCAGATGTTGGGTATTATTCATGATATTGCGGACAAGGTTACTGAAACGGACAGAACCCGATGCATCAATGAATGCGTCGCGGTGGTTTCACGAACACGTCCAAAAACTGAAAATACTACCAGCATCCAAAAGGTTGTCGATTACTTCAAGTGCAACAATTTAAACCTCATCATCTCTGACAAAGAAGGCGGATTCGTTGTAGCACCTAAGGACATTTACCTAGAAAAGGCAAGAACAGCCATTCAAAAGAACTTCAAACATATGAAGGAGTTCAATGCAAGGAAAGTGAAGACCAAAGCTATTGAATTATGCCGCAGACTTGACCTAACACAATTGAGGAATCAAATTACAACTTCAAAAAAGGATCAGCTAGAGATGTTCTTCACCGCCAAGACACACAAGCCAGCATGCCCGTTTCGAGTAGTTGTTACTGAGAAAGGAAGCTGGCAGGGGAACATGTCTCGATTTCTTCTGCGCCAACTGTCTACCCTCAAGCTGGATGATCCTTTTCTAATTCCCAACTCTGAAGAGGTAATCAAGCATTTAAAAGAAAACCCCATTAGAGTGAGATTTGGGTTTTCTTTGGACGTGGAAGATTTGTTTTATTCTATTCCCCATGATAAACTGTATGCAGCAGTAAGCGATTGCATTGATGCCAAAGGGAGGGTTAATTTTCAGAACAACTGCGGAACATCAGTTGAGGCATTTTTAGAACTCTTGAGATTCTACCTCTGTTCCACTGCAGTCTCCTTCAATGGAAATTCCTACTTACAAAAGAGAGGAATCTGCATTGGTTCCTGCGTTGCACCAGTTTTATGCGACATTTATTTATCACATTGCGATCAGGCTATTGCTAAAACCATATCAACCAACCAAGTCTCGCGCATCTTTCGATATGTCGACGATTACCTGGTCCTCCTCCCTTTTCGTCCTGATGAAGGTGACAGTCATCATATCGACAGTGTACGTGCCACGTTTCTGGAACAAGCTGAACAGCTCAACTTTACCATTGAGGTACCAACGGACGGCATCCTACAATTTTTAGACCTGCAGATTACTTTCAACGAGAACCAGACCTGCTGGATGTACCACCCACGTTCTAAAAAACGGCTATTACGCTATGACTCATCCCATTCCAAACTTGTTAAGCGAGGCATAGTGTCTAATTGTTTAAGTATGGCGTTAAACAAATCATGTGAGCACAGAGCGAAATCAAGCTTCGAATCACAAGTGACTCGCTTGAAAGCTTCGGGTTACCCATTTCAAGTTCTGACTGACATCGCCGAAAAGTTATTGACAAAGAACAAAAGAAGAGAAAAAATCAAAGAGAAGAGATGCCGTCCGGCTGAGGTGCCTTACATCCACAAGATTTCCCACAACATGAAGAAGATAGCATCCACGTTTGATGTCCAAGTGGTAATATCGGCACCGGATAAATTAAAACGAATGTGTCCAAAAATCAACAAAAAAGCAACAACATCATGAATGCGACATAAACCACAAGCACCGGTATGTCAACTGCAACAGCGGAGTGGTGTATAAAATCCCTTTCACATGTGGGAACGTGTATATAGGACAGACTGGACGCTGCATAAATACACGACTGAGAGAACATGCTCTGACTTTGAAGTCAACACCTTCTGGACATTTAGCAATGCATGTGCGAGATTGCTCCTGCACACCTTTGCTATCGGACACAAAAGTGATCAGACGTTTCAAAGACAAGAGGAACAGGGAAATCTTTGAAGCACAAACCATACAAGCCAATGGAGGAAACTGCGTCTCCACACCATCTTTGGCGTTGACCGAGAAAGAGGTTCAATACTTAAACCACTATACATGACAATCTTCAGAATTATGTTGCACGAGAGCGTGTGAGGTGGGGCACCGGGTGGGTCTTCGCGCTCGAGCCGGTATAGCTTTGGCTGGGGTGCCTGTTGGATGTAAAAAGGAAAATAGGCTGTACGAGGCACTGATCGGCGGCTTATGAACGATCATCTATTCTTTTTTATTCTTTTTTATTCCTTTTTATTCTTATTTTGTCTCTCACGGTCTAGAGGTTATTTTTCTAACACTTCAAAATATTATCGTATGTAGTTCAAATTCATTATAACTTTGTTTATTTTTAATACCTTCTTGGAGCGCCCCGGCTAGAAATAGAATTATTGCTTCTTTTTTCAACACCAGCCACTTCCTTCACCTTCTTCTTTATCGTTGTATATAAAACCGTCAGTTGTGAGTTAGCGCCTGTCCTGTCCACTACTTTGTCTGTCCTTGTCTTAGCGCTATTTGTAATTTAGTAGCAACCTACGTCCGTTCTGATACCCGCAAACGCATATTGATAGCTTGCAGTTGTGCACACAAAGGCGGTAGGTGTTAACCGTCCTAGGACGACGCAAAAAAACTACAAAAAAAACGCGATTTCAGTATTGGCGTGTGGCCAACCCGAGAGTACTCGGCTTACCTTTGGCTTGCTCCAGCACCTATGACAGCACCATCTCTATGTGCCTCTACTTGTGGGCGGCGATTTTAATGCCCCGCACACTATTAAAGGTTAAAAAGCCGACTCAGCTCGGGGAAAAGATGTGCACAACCGTTTGGAAGACTCCTCTTAAGCCCCGCTCAACAACCTTCATGTCTCCTCTCTTGCGCTCACAGCCCCTAGTACAGCGGGTTTCACATTGTGGTATATACAAGATTATCCCTGGTGAAGAATTAAACGCGACTGCTGGGTGCGTTTATCATACGCCCATTCACATTCACCTGTCCCATTACGTCGTCTAGATGCAGCGCCAAATTACTACATTGACCAACTGGGCGGAGCTTCGATCCTATACCACCTTACAGGGAACCACGGCGTCCTTCATCTTGTTTTACCTTTAACAGGCAATGCATTAGCATACCACCGAACAAACAGTGAATTAGGACCAAGCAAATCCGGATCTTTACCACATTCGTCTGTGGCACTAGCGTAAACAGGTGGAACCCAAACACACAGAGGAGCTCCAGCGGGAGCTTAATGGCTTAGCCGCTGAAGCAAAGAATTATGAGACGCCACTCAGTAGAAAACAATGTAAATATTGGAGTGTATCTATCGGCTCCTCTTTTTTCTCCAAGCAACTTTGTCGCACATACAACTTCATCGAAACCAATAAGCCTGCTAATCCCCGGCCATGCATCATACAGCCGGCCATAAGACTATCTAACGAGGATTTTGCCAGGACGCGGCCATAGCCTTTTCTCGCAACATGATAGCCCTGCAATAACATGCCTGGTTTCCTACGTTTTAGATGACTGTGGAATTACATTGCCAATCAACTAGGCCGAACTAGTTGCTCTCACGAAGCAACAAAGTAGAAACCTGCCCTGGAACATGCAGGCTTTACATGTGAAGTGTTCAATGACCTCGAAGGGTCGGCGATATACAACCTCTTAAAGTCCTTAAAAGAAGTATGGGCGGATGGGAAAGTCACATTTGAGTGGAAACATTCTATAGTTGTTCTGATCCCCAAAGCGTTAAAAGGACCTAAATATCTGGCAAATTTAAGCCCCATATCACCCACGTCTACAATAAGTAAATCATACGAATACGTCCTTGCCATACGCATCAACTTGTGGCTCGAGACAAAGGACTCTACAACGAGACCAATATCGGTTTTGAACATCTGGTGGGTGCGGAGGACGGCCTATACACATTTTCAAAATACACTCCTAGGCTGCCGCCAAGTTGCTGATGTGGATGCGGCTAGTGAGACTATCGCGCCTCCTAAAAGCAAGAAATTTTCTGCCACTCTTTTGGACTGTGAAAACTCGCTCAGCGCTATTCTTTACCTATATTTTGCGGTTTTGCATTCGACGTGTTCAGGCCCCTCTTGAAAGTTTTAACTTCATTTTTCAGATGCATGCTGCGTACCTTTTCTGCGTTGTCTTCCTCTTTGAGAAATAGGGTTGGTAAGTGCCTGCCATTTAAGCGTTTTTGCTCAACATTTGCGGGAAATGAAGGAGGGGAAGGACGCTAACTCCCCTCTACACGATTTTGCGAACAATGAGAACTGTTTTCCCCCCTTCCAGAGATAATCTGCGAAGAGGCTTTCTCAGTCATAGCCAAAAATAGTTGTTATGGTTGGAATCAGTCGCACCTGTTCCTTTGCCTTGGCGCAAGTGTGAAAGAAAGCTCTCCCCAAAGCGTTCCCAAATAACGAAGTCATTTTGAATTCCCCCAATCGTCAAGATGTGACTGTCGTCGACTGTGACTGTGTTATTTGAGATCTTTCTCAAATAAATTATTTTCAGATAGCAATGAATCGTGTATATATTGTTCACGTAAATATATTGTTCGAATGTTAACACTTTCTGAATTGTATGTCCGTACCCTGTTCATTGGTAAACAGATTATTTGTGAGTGTGAATAATGCATGCTTTTCGGCGATTTTCCGTTTTAAACTACTTTCGACAGCTAAGCGCTTTGTTGTTTACGCGTGGCTAATCAGGCACCGTTGTCAAAACTTATCGTAAAAAAACAACTATCGTTCCAGTCGCATTCGTTCTATCCCGCTCGTACCCAACAAAAATAGGTAACAGTTTTTTTGTTCCTTTTTTTAGACGTAGTATATTTTCTAAATGCCTTCGGGAAAATCCATACAACATGAAACAAAAAATGCAGCAGCAAAATAAGAGAATGTAGCCACCAGCAGTGTTTCAAACTGCGCCTACGGAGGCTGCTTCTATCGAAATATCAGTCCACTCGATTAGGCTTAGCAGGGAAGCCGTTGAGAGTCTAGACTCAAACCCAGTGGCGGGCCTCGAAAACGGTTCGTTGTGTCTGGGTCGAGTGTTTCTTGGAAAGGTGTATACCGAATTGCTGAAGACATCCTAAAAGTCCCTGGACGCAGTCAATAGATCCGAACCATTGTGGGGACCTACATCTTGAAGGAGTACAATAACATTAATCATACCGCAATCTCAGTCGCTATGGTTGTCTTTCATTTTCTACAAAGCCGTCAACAACGTTTCGCCCCACCGCACCTTTTCGGTGCGATTGACAGGGAAGAATTCAGTTCCGTTCCATCCAACTGTGCAAATGCAAAACAAAAATGTATGGTCGGCTAAAGAAAAGCGTTTGTATGGCCCAATATAAATATTGTCCCAATTATCAAAGCCGTTTTTATGGCTGCCTTTAGATTTTTCATGGTCATTCTATTGGAGTGTCTAGCTTTTTCTATTGATTATTGCTGGTTAGCTAGAGGGGTCTACAGCTTTTTTAATGTTTAGCTTTAGAGTGTTGTATGGTTTACTCAACAGGTATTTTTATACGGCATGCTATAGCTGGCAAGGGCGGTTTTTATGGTTTCTTTTTCCATCTATAGCGCTATGTATAATCTGCTTAGAGATGTCTGTGATTTACTTTAGGACCCATGGAGTAAACCGCAGTAGAGAGACCCTCTCTACTGCGTGCTATAGTTGCCTATATCTTTACTTTTTTTTTTGTTTTAGCGATGGATACCACTTTTTTAAGCATGCAATAATCGAAAATATGCAGATGAATGAACCGTACCGAAGCCACTGGAAGACAAAATCTTTGGCGGAGACCGAATTTGAACTCCGGATATCTACATATCCCGTTGCGTCTCTTTATCCAGCTTGTTAAAGATGTCTATTTCTTTTTATTTGATTTCCATAGCCATCTATAGCTCTTTGTGTGGTCTACTGAAGAGTGTTCTATGGTGTGCCCCGTGACTTTCTTTAGTAAGGTTATTTTAGTCGTTCACTGTTCGCGGGAAAAAGAAATACATGAAGCAGTTAATACGCCAAAAAAAAGAGTTATTGTGAGTTCATGCCTCTGCCTATAGTAGCATATCCAGAGGATCGAGTGCTTAGTTCAGACAGATCTACCCTATAATGCCCATTATTTATTTGTTACGAAAACGTCAGTCGAGACTGACAATTTCTTTGTCATAAAGAAGGTATCTTAAATTTGTAAAAAAATGTCAGTTATAGAAGTACGCCAAACTTCATTATAAATATAAAGAGCGGACTTTTTTTCCACGCGATCGAGTTTATTAATGTTAATCTCAATGAATGAATTCCCGAAGGATAGCCGCGTAATCTAACGTTTGAAGGAGTAAAGCTTTATAAAAGTGGAGAAGCAGAGAAGGGGCAGAAAGGTTTAGCGCCCTTCTAAGAAAGGACAAGTTTCGAAACGCGTTAGACGTCACGTAATAAATCTGCCTTGTCGTAGTAAGATTTTGAGTAATCCACAGTCCAATATTTTTATATTGTGTTGCTTCAGATACAGACATATTGGTAGTATTGTACACAGACTTCAATTAACATTTTCTATAGTAATTCTCATAAAAACTGTTTTCTTTTTTCAAAGTTAATGGTCGCTTGCCACTCCGTACAACATGTCGCAATATTTTCAGAAAACCCTGTTTAGCGCTACCTGATCTGAGGTACAACTTATCTCTGAGTAAATTATACAATCATCAACATATAACTTGATTTACACCGGAACATCTTGTACAATGTCACTGATAAATAACAAGAGAATGAGAAGCCCTAGTACAAAACCCTGGGGAAAGCCAGAGTCAACGGAAAGTCAGTCAGGACAATGGTCACCGAAAACTACGAATTGTCTATGGTTTGAAAAATACGATAAAATTCATTTGACTAACTGTGTTTTCTTACATATTGTTTTCTAATTTGTACAATACATTTTTATGTGTAACATTATCAAATGCCTTTCAAAAGTCTTTAAAATAGCGTCAATTTGTTTACTGTAATTTATTGCTGAAGAGATATCTTCCACATTCTTACTTAAGTGCGCCCATGAAGATAACTCTTTCCTGAATTCATGCTAATGTTCAGTCAAGATATTTGCTGGTGTAAAATGTCTGATAACCTATTAGGTATTATATGTTCAATACGTTTACAGGCAGTTCAAGTTAATGAAATGGGAGGGTAGAATTTAAGGCACTTTTTGTTGCTGTTTTAATAAGGCGGTTTAACTCTGGCACTTATCCAGTCGTCTGGAATTCGACCCTCGAACAATGATTTTGAAAAAAAAAAAGCATTTTGAGACCTTCTTATTCAGTATACAATATTAATAATTAATTGGGGATATTGTTTGGACCTGGAGATTTCTAAACATAAAGTTTTAAAAGCATATTCATTATACCTTGATCACTCATTCGAATATTAGGCTTAGGTGGGTGGTGCGCATCAAAACATGGTAATACATCATTGTCTAGGTAAAAACAGATTGAAAGTGCTTATTAAAGGCATTAGAAACTATTTTTGATCATGCGTTATATTTCCACCAGTTTCGAAACTCACTCATCCAAGAATTTGGGGATATCAATAGCCAAAATATTTCTGTTGACGTTGATATAATGTTCGGCAGAGGTTAACCGAAATAAATACTTTTATCTATGGTTAGTTAGGCGTGAAGTTGTGAAGAGCAAATAAAGTTTTCATTAAACATAAGGGGTTTTTGCATGTTTGCATTGCTTTTAATAGTTTAAATTGCCTTTGCAGCTCCTGGAAATTCAGGCGTTCTTATTATTATATTCCTTTAAAAGTAGTGGTACAAAACGTTCGATAAATTCATCTACAGTATCCTTGAATGAGGTCCAAAGGTTCTTTACATCCCCAGTTTTATTTGGAAAATAATCAAAATATACAAAAAAGCAAATCAATAATTGAGACATTGCCTCCACGAGAAAAGAAGGGCAGCACTTCAACTAGTTTTTGCTTTCAATTTAAAACATATTCTATTGTTAATGGTACCGTTGTGTGGTCGGAAATACCAAGACATACTTCATATTTAGCATCAGGAGAAATTGTATCACTTATGAAAACAAGGTTATAGATGCAGAGCTTCCCTGTACTCTATTGAAATCCTCGACGACTTGTAAAAGGTCCTACGCAAACATTATGTCCAAAATTGCCAAAATTGCCAATACGTTTTTTTGTTGTTGTGAAAAAGTAGGCCAGTCAAACTTTTGACAGTTTAGAATATCCAGTCAAAATAATGCGATCACCAGGCTTCACATGCGTACAGAATTTTTCGTTTTTTTAAGCTTTCCAAAACTGCAATAGAAGACGAAGGGAGCCTCTAAAATTTTCCAATAATGTATCTACGTTTGCCTTGGTACGCTTTGCAACAAATACACTTCACGTCAGGTATTTCAATTTCTCCATTCTCATCTGCAAGCCCTAGCGCCCCGCCCAACTCCGTCGCCCTTTCCGGGAGGGTGGGAGCACTTTAATGCCACATGTTTTATTGCCTCCTCTTCCACTTCGCATGAGGCACTGCGCATATTTATTTCGTTATATTTTCCTCTATATGGCCTGGTCCTCAATACTTCTGTTATAATCTAAAATAACAACAAGCTTCCCAGTGATTTCGCATACCAATGTTAGTTCCTCATTTGCTGTTTTCGTCACCTATTTATTGTTAAAATAGGTTTGTGCTGCATTCTTTCCTACCGCATTTTCATCTCAAGATAATATATTTGTTTTCACAGCGGTGCTCTGCTCTGCCCCAGTTCTCTGCTTGTATTTAAATTTCAGCTCTGGGGTTTGGTCTGCCCGTTTAGTGTTGAGTCTTTTTATGCATAAATGCTTATATACCTTTCTCACCCACCGTTCGTGTCGATAACTTTGGATAAATACAGACGTATATATCCGGCCAATAACAAATGCTATGTAACGAGTTTTTATCCTAAGGGCCATAGAAATTTCTATAGCTGGCTACAGCTAATCTTCTAGGTTTTAATGGCCGACCAAAGAAGGCCAGAGGATTATAGCTAACCATACGATTGTCTATATACACCCATAGACCTTTTTTAAGGGTAGTTCTTGGCTCATGATAATTATCACTAGCTCTTTACTCATTAAATCGTATGTGGTATATCAAAAGTAAAAATAAATTTGAATAATGTATTTCTGGCTATATCCCCGCATATCACGGATGCTTATCATTCTCTGTGAGTAGAGAGGAAGCATACCTGGTAAAGAACACTACCCAATTCAGTCTTTGCTGGGAAACTGATAACCATGCGGAACATCTTCAGGGTCACAGTTTGCACCGGGTCATTCGCCTCAAAACGTTTGTTTTTGAATGTTTGGTTGACTGGAAACAAATCAGTTTTTCGCGTAAGTTTCGAGTATTTGCATAAATTTCGAGTAAATGCGCTTAATAATTGAAGAAAACAGTAGAATGGGGCAAAGAAAATGACGATCAAATGGTATTTATTTAATCATGCTGCCTATGGCTGGTTTTGCGGTTTACATCTAGCCCATTGGTCTCCAAACCTAGTCCCGCAAAAGTCTTCCGACCGGTTTCCAGCTGGTCACAGACTTTCTAATTACGCCCAGCACGCGGTTAGCTTTGAGGAGGCCCGCTGCTAGCGGTGCAAATGAAGTGCGTGGAAACAAGCGCTGCCGCGACGCTCTTCAAAATCGGAAATAAAGGGAACGACAAAAATTAGTGAAACTGCATCCCAATGCCTTTCGCGATAGTATGAATTAAACATTGCCACCGCCAACTTTACCAATCTTAGTCCCCTGCTTCCTGTCTGTGTGAAGATAGGTCTGTTCGATTCGACTGAACTGCCCCGCAGGGGGCGCCTACACCTTAGGTGTTAGGTGCTTGGTGAGTAGCGAAACCACGGACCCCAGCCACGTGGGCCACCATACCCGCACGCAGGGGGCACCTACTTTATAGTAGGTGCTTGGAGAGTGGCGTCACTACGAACCCCGAGCCATGTGGGTTTGCCCACCCACGCCTGGCTGTGCGTGGCTTAGCCCGTGTCCGGGGAAAATGGGACCCTGGTGGTTGAGCTGATCTCGGGGTGTGTTTGGACCCTTCGGGGCCTCCCGGGCGAGGAAATACACCGCTTCGGCCCCTGCTTCTCGTAGACGGGTGTCCTGGCATGGCCCGACCAGGGATGATTCAGTCAGTCGCCTCTTCTACCCTCTTCTTCCTTCTTTCACTTTTCCTTCCACCTCTTTCTCTTTTCTTCTACACTCTCTTCCTTCCTTTTTCACCTCCTTAGGCGGCAAGGGCCAACCTTGAGTGGAAACAGGACCTGTCCCTGCAACCACACTAGGGTATAGTGCCCGGGCAGCACTGGTAGCGTAATTGTGTCAGCCAAGCCCTTCTTGCTATGGCACATTACCTACCCCCTTGTTGGGCTCCGTGGTGGGCGGTGCACCCAGGCACTGAACACTCTTTGCCCTCTTATGGCGCCGCACCCCTCCAAACCCCGTTCAGGGCACGCCCTTAAAAGGCGCTGCCCTGAACAAAAAACCATCGACAAAGAATGTGACGTAGAATCATTTACGAAGTTTTTCATCGTTCATTCGCTGGATGAACAAAAACCTGTTTCAAAGCTCTCACCTTTTATGTAGCAAAGGTGCTAGAAAACCTTGTAGGGTTTTTCTACAAGGCTAAAAAACAGCACACCGGAGACCTTCTCGTGGAAGTGAACACAAAAAAAACAAAGTGACGCACTCCTTAAACTGACTACCATCGTTGACGTGAAGGTGCCGGTGAGCCCTCATCGCACGCTAAATACTGTCCGTGGAGTCCTCTTTGAGGACGACTTCTTGCACACCAGTGAGGAAGAACTCCTCGAGGGACTCCAAGGTGCCGGTGTCGTCGCCGTAAAGCGCATTATGTTTAAGAAAGATGGCGAACAAATCCCTTCGAGACATGTTATACTGACTTTTGAAAGGCACACTCTCCCTGAGACAATCAAGGCAGGATACTTGAACTGCCGCATCCGCCCTTACGTCCCCAACCCCCAGCGGTGCTTCCGTTGCCAGCGTTTTGGTCATGGAACACGCAGCTGTCGAGGGAAGGAGACGTGTGCGAAGAGCGGTAGTCAAGATCACGTTTCCGATACTTGCGAGGCGGCTGTGGCCCACTGCGCTAATTGCGGCGGACCACATCCTGCTTATTATCGTGCATGTCCCTCTTGGAAGCTAGAAAAGGACATCCTTACCATCAAAGTAAAGGAAAACATACCGTACCCAGAAGCCAAGAAGCGGTTCTCCTTTTTGTCTAAGGGAAGTTTTGCCGAGGTGGTGCGTAGGGGCCCTGCACCACGCTCGGAGTCGAGGGCCACCCAGGTCTCTCCCGAGATCTTGGCGGCCGACTTCAGGGCCCCAGTTCCCCGACAGGGGCAGCAGCTGCTTCCTCTAGTCCCTGGTGGTAGCAAGCGTGCTGCTCCTGCTTCCAAGGACAGGCCGGCAGCAGCCGCGCCTGCCCCCTCTTCTAGGTCCCCTGGGGAGACGGAGCGAGCTTCTCGCTCTTGCTCGCTAGAGAGGGCCCCCCTACTGAAGGAGCAGCATGGTGCCCATGCAGCTCCGGTGAAAGGAGGGGACCAGACGAGCTCGGACGACCCGTCGCCCAGTTCGTCTGCAACCCTTCCAGCCGGTCGTGCTCGGGGTTTGCCTGCCGCATGGCCGGACTAGTGCTGTTCTTAAAGCAACGGATACCTCTCAGGAGGTGGAGATGTCAACAGATGCTGAGAATCTGTCCACTCCTGGGTCCGACCAGGACAGTATGGAGTGGGAAACGCCCTCCGGTAGAAATAAAAAGAATAAGAAACCTGTAGTCCCACCCAAATGATCATCCCAATGTATTCCACCTAGTTTGTGTTGACTTACAGTCTTACGTATTTTACTACGTTTATTTTTCAGTTACAGATTGACATACCTTTTATAAATGACCAAGTTACATTTTATGCAATGAAACTGTCGCGGTATTTTAAGAAATATTGATGATGTCAATTATTTCATGGATCAGCTTCGGCTCATCGCTCTTGCCTTGCAAGAAACCCATCTTCATTCTAATTCTTTTAACATTTTAAGACATCATCAGGTTTTTAGAAAAGATCACCCCTCTTCCACCTCTTCTGGTGGTGTTGCAGTGGTCGTGCAGAATGGAGTTGCTTGCTTTCAAGTCCCCCTCTGCACGCCACTGGAAGCTGTTGCAGTACGTCTCCTTCTGGACCGCCTTGTAACAATTGTTTCTTTATACTTGCCACCAAACGTTCCTTTAAATCTTCAAGAGCTGCAGGGACCTATAGGACAGCTTCCTGAACCGTTTTTAATTTTGGGGAATTTTAACGCTCATCATCCCATGTGGGGTAGTACCCGTCAAGACTCCCGTGGCGGTGTGATTGAACGTCTTTTATTGTCTTCGGGGCTGTGCCTTCTTAACGGAAGAGAGCCAACTTTTTTTAGAGCGGCACACAACTCATTCACATCCATTGATCTTTCTATTGCTTCACCTTCATTACTTCCTTGCTTCTCCTGGAAGGTTCTTCACAACCCTTTTGGAAGTGATCATTATCCAGTTGTTTTAGAGAGTACCGTTCCATTGCCTAATCTTTTAAAGCGGGTTCCTAGGTGGAAGTTAGACAAGGCAGACTGGGCGCTTTTTAATCTTCACTCCACTTTAGATCCTGCGCTTCTTTCTTTTATGTCCCCTGAGAACTCTACACTTCATGTTACTGAGCAGATACCAAAGGCTGCTCAGCAGTCCATTCCACAAACATCTGGTAATATACCAAGAAAATGTAAACCTTGGTGGAATAAGGAGTGTGCAACAACCCGGGCGGACCAAAATAGGGCGTGGTGAAGATTTCGCCGATACCCCACTTCAAGCAACCTTGTTGAGTTCAAGCGACGAAAAGCCAAGGCTCGTTGGACTAGGAAGCTGGCGAAGCGGAAGTCGTGGATGAAGTATCTTTCTTCTTTAACCAGCTTTGTCCCGGCCAAAGAGGCCTGGGACAGATATCGGAAAATAAACGGAGATTATTGGTGCTTTGCTATTCCAACGTTTAACGCTCCTTCTTCATCACTAAGAGACATTGGTAATATACTCGGGGAACATTTTTAAAATACATCTAGTTCGGTCAACTACAGTGTTACGTTTGTACAGTTGAAAGCTCGTGCAGAGCGACAAAAGCTTGTCTTGTTGGGAGGAAATTTAGCACCCTATAACCAACCATTTACGCGATGCGAGCTTGAGATGGCTCTTAATGTGACAAAGCTCTCTGCCCCTGGTCCTGATGGAATTCATTATAAAATGCTGCGCCGCCTTTCTCCAGAATCCCTTGAAAACCTTCTCCTGTTTTTTAATCTTTTGTGGGAAAAGGCATGTTTCCCTCAGGCCTGGAAACACGCACATATCATCCCCCTTCTAAAGCCTAACAAAGACCCCTCACAACCATCAAGCTACCGCCCAATTACACTGACAAGCTGCCTTGGGAAAACATATGAAAGGCTTATAAATAGGCGACTGGTGTACATGTTAGAAAGCCAGAGGGTCTTTGATAACAATCAATCTGGATTCCGCCAAGGTCGATCTACCCTTGACCACTTAGTTCGCCTGGAAACTGTTATACGTGAGGCATTTGTAAACAGGCAGCACTGTGTTGCGGTTTTTTTTCGACTTAGAAAGGGCATACGACACAGCGTGGAGGTATGGGATTCTCCGAAACCTGTATGCCTGTAATATCCGTGGCCGCATGCTGCGAAGCATAAAGGAATATCTGACGGACAGGACTTTTCAAGTTCGTCTCGGCTCAGTCCTATCTGACACCTTTGTTCAAGAAAACAGAGTCCCTCTAGGGGGTGTTTTAAGTGTGACTTTGTTTTTGCTAACAATGAATTCACTCGCACAACTGCTGCCACCTTCTATTTCATATTCTCTTTTTGCTGATGATATACAGATTTCATCATCATCTTGAAACCTTTCTAGTTGTGAGCGTCAGTTGCAGTTAGCCATAAACAAACTGTCCAAGTGGGCCGACGAAAACGGGTTCAAATTCTCTGCTTCAAAAACAGTCTGTGTACCTTTTTCTTTGCGCCGCGGGTTGTATTTGAATCCATCCCTGGAATTAAATGGAACCCCTATCCCTGTTAGAAAAGAGCACCGATTTCTTGGTGTAATATTTGATAGAAAGGTTAATTTCATTTACCACCTTAAAGCGCTGAAGCAAAAATGCCTTCAGTCGACAAACCTTTTGAAAGTTTTATCTCACAAATCTTGGGGGTCTGATAGAAAATGTATCCTGCAGCTATACAACGCTCTTATACGGTCCCGTCTTGACTACGGTGCAGTAGTGTATGGATGGGCTCGGCCCTCTGCCCTTAAGATGTTGGACCCAGTTCACCATCTCGGCTTGCGACTGGCAACAGGAGCTTTCCGGACGTCCCCCGTCCTCAGTTTGTATGCAGAATCTAATGAGCTGTCCCTGAATAAACGACGCACATATCTCAGTCTTACATATGCTTACAAGATTCTGGCCGACCCTCAGCATCCGACTTACTCTTCACTCTCGAGGTCAAGGTTCTTTCGCCTTTCTGGAAATAAACCAAGTATTGTAACACCGTTAAGCTTCCGCATGGAACATCTTCGCTCTTCGCTGCACCTTTCTTTGGACCAGGTCGGCCTCGTTCGGAAAGTCAAATGGTGTTCCACCTTGGAAAACACAGCGGGTTGAAGTTGACTGGTCTCTTGCAAAGTTCAACAAGCACGGCATTTCCCATGCTGTTATTAAGCAAGAGTTTGGTGAACTGGAAAATAAGTAAGATGGTTATCTTCATATTTATACAGATGGTGCCAAGACTTCCTCTTTCGTCGGTTGCGCTGTATATTCTGAAAGCTTCTCCAAGGTTCAAAGACTTGATCGTATTGCCAGCATTTTTACTGCGGAGCTCTATGCGGTATCAATGGCGATTGAATACATTATCAATAGGAAAATACTGAGGGCGGTCCTGTTTGTTGACTCCCAAAGTGTGATTTTTGCAGTTTGCTCTCTTAAAGATACTAAAAATATGCTTGTACAACAAATTCAATACAAACTTAACTCTGCATTGCATGGGGGTCAAAATATAAAATTTTGTTGGGTACCCAGTCACATAGGCATACTAGGCAATGAAGAAGCCGACAAGCTTGCAGGATCTGCCGGTAACCTTCCACAATCGGTGAAGTCCTCGATTCTTCATTCCTGGCAACTGGAATGAGACATGGAGTCCAATAACAAGCTCCATGTTACCAAACCTGTTTTGGGAGTTTGGGAAAGTTCTTCATGCAGGAGCCGACTTCATGAAACATTGTTGTGCCGTCTGAGAATTGGACACTCTTTTATAACTCATAGGTATCGGCTTTTGGGAGAAAATCCACCAGTGTGTGATCAGTGTGGTGACAGGCTCACTGTTTTGCATATCTTGTGGCTGTGTCCCGGCCTTGAGCCCAAGCGCCGCATTCATTTCCCTGAATTTTTTCAACATCATATCCCATTTCATCCTGCTCTCCTTGTGGGAGAGAATCCTCTAGTCCCTTTTGAACGTGTGATAGAATTTCTTAGTAGTATTGGCCTTTTACACCGACTCTAGCCTTTTGGTTAACCTTCTGTGAAACCCGTCCTCTAGTACAATGATCCTTACAATTAGTTTGGCGCAGATGGCCTTGTAGCTTTTGCGCCATAAACCCCCAAAATAACTAACTCGACTGAACTGGCTGAAGTAGTTCAGCAGCGCAGAAACTGGCGCATTCGACTTAAACGGAAGTTGCACGGTCGCTACACAGGCGCGATCAATTAACCTCCGTTCCGAGCGAGTTCAGACCCAACCCTCAAAACATTGCACCGGCTCCGAAGTACACTCAGCGTCCGTGCAAAAGCAGACGACGAGAGCAGACGACACTCGTAGTGCTATTCTTGGGAGCTCTTGCTCAAATGTCTTTTAAGCTTAACGATTACGTCGAGACAGCAGATACATTTCCGCAAATTTATAGAAATAATGTACCCCTGGTGAATGCGGCAGCTAGATCCTAAATAAGGAAAGGAATTACCCCCACTATTATATTTTTAAAGCGTCTCAGGTACCTGCTCGTTCAGGTTTGGCTCCCTGTGGTAAGTGCTGAGAGAGTGGCTCGTGCAAATTGCTGTTGTTTGTGCTACGTTGTACCATGCTGGTATTCCTTCTCAAAATACACAGCAAAACTATCACACTCTTGATATCCCCCGCCTTCGGTAGCTCTTGGATGAAGTCTGACGAGTCAGATACATTGCAGAGGTCTGTGATTTAGTACAGTGCACTCACATGCCTCCGCAGGTGAAAATACTATGCACATTTTGTCCGCTGCTATCTGTGGCCGCACAGTAACGGGCGTGGGAAAAAAACTCCGAGCATCGGTATTGGCATGGCATTTCCGCGTGGATCGTTTATGAAGATCAGATTAAACGCTTTCATTTAACGTCAAAGTGACGGTCGAAATTTGTTTGGCCAAAGCGCCACTCTGGTCAGGCCTCTGTCTTCGAAGTGAACCCAGACGCGGGCGGTAACTCTCGATGGCAAAATCCTCCTGATGACGCGAACCTATCGTGGAAATGTGGAACTCGAGTGACTTGGAATTAATATACTATTTATAAATGAATGTAAATTTGATCGTGGCATGCGCAGCCTATGGACACGAGCGCTTATAGAAAAGACAGGAAGCGAACGGTAACCGTTAAAGATGCATCCAGAAACCCATTTTCTGCTGAAAGCGATTTTAGTAAATCCACTCTGATAAAGAAACATTCACAGAAAATATTGCGTGTATATACTTCAAACATAAAAATAAAACGCAAGCGAGATCATTAAACCTCGAAGACATCAATGTAACAAACGACGTGGCGAGGAAAAAAAAGAGCCAACAGATGCAGATGACTCTCTACGCTTCCCCTCCGAAAGCCATTCACGGCGCCAGTTCTAACGTGGTGGCTGCACTAGTTAGGCGCCTCCGCTCCACCACTCCTGCTTTCCTCTGAGCTCGGACAAAAATCAGACAGCCATAAAATTATTAGAGGCAAATGAAATAAATAGACAGGATCGAAAGCAACTGCTCAAGCCAGACTTAAATTTACTCGCACAAAAAAAAAAGAGATAGCACTAGGACACGTGTTGACACGATGGGGATTTGATGGTTTACATCGTTTGGTGGCTTTCAAGAAATATGTATTCGCCATTTCAGCGCTTGTTCCTTCTTCTCACCTCTCCTCGTTGTTTTGCGCGATGTTTTATTTATTGCTTAAACATGAACCAGCTCAACCACATCGCCACTCCAACTCGGACAGAACTATTTCAGAACTTCCTGGCCGAATCGAACAGACGTTACTTTAATATTCTATTGCGTTCTCACGTACAGTCCCGAACAAAAGAAGAGCACACGACGGAGTGACAAACGTTCGCCCCCTTCGCCTCACTCAACGGTTGTCAGCGGAAGCCCTCGCGCACCCTTTGTTGGGCGTCGAGAATAGTGACGGTGCTAAGTGGCCGACCCTTTCGATAAATTTAATTTGCGCCTTTTTGCCTCAGACTCTCAACACATAAGGCGCTAATTGCGTAGTTGAAAATGCAGCATGCGCGTTAAAGGTGCCCATAAAATAAACCAGACTAATATTGATATTAAGATATTATCACGATTTGCACAGATGTGTGCAACTGATAAAATAATATTTACGTGTGTCATCACGGGGCATTCGAAATGCCTCCGCTGCGTTGTCAACATGACTAAGGCTCAGCGATTAGCACCGCACGTTGTGGTAAACTGAAACAAGTCAACGCAAATTCTTTTTACTGAACTGGTAGGCCACTCGCCACCGTCACAACTCTCCAAGCGTACCACAACCTCCGCCAGAGCTTCCACTGACGACCGTTAGAGGCGCGACGAGAGTGGGAGCCTGTCGCTCCGTCGTTCGCTTTGTTTAGATTGGGACTGTGGACTGCGCTAGCATGACACTGGTATATTGTCACCATTAGTGTTATCATTCTCGTTAGTTTTTTTTTTTGCCCTGCGGGAAGGTGTCAGGTCCCCGTGCGCCTTTTTTTGTCTGAGCTTCCTTGGCCACAAGTGTTGTGTATATACTTAGCCTAATACTATATTTAAAATTCAAATGTGTCTATTAATCCACCTTAGTTTTCTTTTCCATATTATAATGTTAATATTTGTGCTTAAATTCTGATCTAGGTATATTTGTTTAGTTTTAATTCGTTTATTCTTTTTCCCGGCCCTCAAGATTGCAATTTTTTACTAATCTGGCCCTCTAGATAAACACCTTGGGGACGCTTGGTCCAGCCCACTGTGTTTCGACTCTGCAAGAGCAGCGCCATTGGCGACGTGCTCGGCCAAAAGCTTCGCTGTGGTCGGCATTTGCGATGGGCCAAACGTTCACTATGACGTCTTTATTTTTAAAACTTTGCTTTCGTCCATGGAAATTAAAACAATGCCAGACAAACAACTTTGACGATAGTGGTTTAAGAATGGGATGACTCCGAGTTTCTTTGTGCTTTTTACGCACGCCTTCTAACTTGTGACTGGCAACTGATGATAAGTACCAAGGATTAAAACTTGTGACTTCACGGCGAGGCGAATCGTGGTGTGACTTCACGGGAGCCACAAAAGGACGCCACCAAAACAACTCGGTGATAATAATGGCATGTAAAAAAGCTTAATTGCAGACCACCCAGCTCTCATCAGAAATTATTTTCAAAGCATTCACTGCATTTTTCCAGATTCTAACGTAACATGTGTCTGAGACGTCGAGGGTGAGGACCACTTGTGAAAACAAACATGCAGGTTTTGTAGTGAGGTATTCTGGTTAGCAGGCCTCGCCTTCACACTTATGAAAATCTTTGAATGCTATAAATATTGATGGAGCAGTTATAGACACAAAGCGAATCAGACTCTTCTCGGGAAAGTCACTAAAATGATTCCTGAAGATGAGAACCTTTCGAGTTTTCAGAGATGTTTTTTTTGGAAATGCTGCTGATTCCAGTCTCCATAGCAAAAAAAAACAAAAAAAAACACAAAATGTATAAATCGCACTGCTGATCATTGTTTTGTTTTTCTAAGTTATTACCAATCCCTTTGATCCTTCAACTAGAGTCAAGGAAAAAAATGAAAGACGTTCGCAACTCACTGTAATGTAGAATTAGAGCACAGCTCTTAAGGAGGAGGAGGGGAGGGTACGGATGGGAGGATACGGGGGAACGCCCGGGTCACGAGTAACATCCACCCGTTGCATCATGGGACCCCTCCCATAATGCAACTCGCGGGACCCTCGTGACGTTACTCATGACCCTCGTGACGTCGCTCGCGGCGTCACCGGTGACGTCATTAGGGGAAACGTCCCATAATTCAACAAACGGGACCCTCGTGACCCTTATGACGTCACTCGTGACTCCACGTGTGACGGCATTTTGAGAAACATTCTAAAATGCAACGCCCGGGTCACGAGTGAGACCCGCGCGTTGCATTATGGCACGTTTCCCATAATGTACCCAACGTCGTCAACGTCAACGTCGCCGTCGACGTCAACATTCACGGCGACGCCGACACCGCTCAAGCCGAAAACGGGCGCCCGAATACTGTATACACATATGTATACACATAGCCACACCGTCTTATTTTTGAGATGGTATGTGCTTCTCTTCGTTATTTTATTTACACCTTCTGCCGGGTTGAAATATAAGAGTTATACATCGGCTTGCCTGTGCTCTTAATGATTTATAAATAAGGCGTCCTCACAGCAATATACCACGGTTATAGTTCAACCCTTTCACAATGGCTTTTCTTGAAGTGCATTCCTGGCTATCATATTTCAAATTGCCGTTTCTCTACTATGCTTCATTTCACCTTAAGTCAGGGCATTGCCGAAGCTACTAGTCGATGAGGTTAATAAAGCCGTCCTAAAATCGCAGTAGTGAGTTTTAGTATTGCGTGTACGAGTAAACACAAGCACTGTGCGTTTGCGTTAGCACTGCGTGTTCTGATAGGCAATACTGCAACTCTCTACTGTCACAGAGTTCGCCGTGCTTCTGTTTTTTTTACTGCGCTTAGACATAATATGAAACGAAGTTTATCTAATAAGTTCCAAGATGAATAGCGTACTTCAGAGTATGTGTTAAAGGTTTACTTGATAAGTTTCTTTCTAAAGCTCTCGTGAACATTCCGTGTTGTAATGTCACGAAAAAAAAAGCAAAGCTTGAACTCTGAAGAAATCCAGTCGGCCTATTTTTCTATTGAAAGTCTGTCACATACAAGAACTGCTCTCTTCGGGGAAACCTAGAGGATGCCAAGTAGACCACACATGTTTGATATAAGCAGTAAATAATCCGTGTCACCTTAAGCTGCCATTTTACAAGCACGCGTGATGCACAGTAGCAGATCGCGAGCATTATTTCTTTGTCAATGAGTTGTTTGGTCCAAACTAGATGTTTTGACCAATTTAAAGGAGTGTGCATCTAAGAGGAGAAGTGTATATAATTGTAAGACTAATGGAAGTGAGTAAAAAAAAAAAAGAAAGGAAGCAAGAAAGCAGCATCAGCGTAGTTTACGAGGAGTAACATACGTTTCTTTCTTAATAGTCTACAAAAAGCGATCTGGCCTTTGTGGCTAGATTGTCTAGTCGCATCCAGAAACCAAGACTTTTTTCTCTTTCGCTCCAGGCGCTGAGTTGCTTTGGCCGTCCTGGGAAATGAGACAGTTGACTCAACTTCCGCGTCGAGAACATGTCCGACTTGCGACGGCTGCCCCTCTTCTTCTCCCTCACCTCGCTCCCAACTGAGAGCTGTGTGTCTGTGATCGCTTCGCCGAACAAAATCGAAGATCCTACGGAACTCATTGCGCCTCGCGAGGGCACCGGAATCGAAGAGCAGATCGGGAAGTTGGCCGGACAGGGGCTGAAGAGAAGAAAGCGACATCGTTAAGCGAAGCGAGCAACTAAACACACTCCGACAAAAAGATACATAAAAGTATTTATAAAACAAATAACATTACAAAAATCAAAGGAGTCGAGGAAAAAGATTTATATTGGGGGCGCCAGCGCAGGAAATTCAGCCTTCGGGCGTAACAGTGGCAGCTGCTGTCGTCTTCTCATTTTTAAATCTGAATGAGTTAGAAACAAAGCAAAGGATAATGCAAACTTGACGAGATATAAAGAGATTGATTTAAATTTATAAAATGATGTTGAAAAAATAGGCCCAGTAGAAATAGTTTGTAAACTAACAGTTTAGACCACAAATCAGGTGCGACATTTTTAAAATGACTTTAACCTCTAAATTTCTTTTTAAAGCTGAAATCTTGAAAACTGGGCGAAGGAAAATACAGTACTATAAATTGAAATACGCTTTCCGTCGGAGAATTGCTATTCTTTGCAATATTTTATCGTTAAGTTTAAATAATTTCGGCGTTTTCTTTGCATCCGGGAATGATGTCTTGATGAAGAAACGTTTTGTTTTCTTCACAGTAATCAGTATTATCTCGATAATGCGATTTGAGACACAGTAATTTCTAACAGATCCAAACTAATCAACCCGAAAAAAATCTTAAAATATATTTTGTGCTATTTTCTTTAAATCAAGCGTATAATCTACTGTACAAATAAAAATAAAATGTCTCTACCAAATAATAATATTTAATTACATATTCTTGTAAAGGCACGCCTTTCTTCATCTGCCTGAAAAAACTTCAATAAACAGCCTGTAATAGTAAGCCATGTATGAATAGAAGCGGAAATGTTGAATAGTATTGCATAAGCAAGCAATAGATTAGAAAAAGTAAAAAGACAAAAGATATCAATTAACAGAATCCTACAACCACTAGGCGCTAAATAGGCATGCAAGTCACTTAATAAGTAGACTCACTCGGTACGACAATCCAAAATGTGTCACTTTTTACCTGACAGTGCCGAACAAACACTTTTGTAAAAGTGATTAGTTATTTATTCTTGACATCCAATGATAAATACGATAAAAATCTCATCTGGCCATTTGCATTCGTCGCACCCTTGGTATAGCCCTCTTCGTTTTTGTATAATAACAACAATTCTTTTAAATTCATTTGTACTAAAACAGTGTACATTGTAGTGGCTCTACAGCAGAGTTAGACAATATACCTTACATAATCTAGATTACATCAGCTTGTTATAGTTTTGCATCACATTTTTAGGAACGTGTCTCCCATACTCAAAGATACTTTTATTTTTTTCTCTGTCCTACAACTTGTAAACTACCTTTTTGACGTAGAGTGTTTATAAGTGCAAATTAGTTAAAAAACCGAAGGATTTTAAAACTATGTCAGGAAATATTATAAAGTAACCACAATTTCAACATTTATATCTTCAATACAGCTTGCGTTTTAATGGAACAAATTCACGCTAAGACGAAGATGTTGGCGTATTAAGTTTATATATTCTAGTATTTGGTAACATCTGTATAAACCTAAAAATATCCTTGCACATTATTACCATTCTTGTAAAATTAAGGACACTTAAAAGACCCGAAAATGTTTTGCGTGAACTGACATGTGATGATTCAAATTTTTCAGAGTCTATTGACAATTAAATGACGCTGCTTGTTATCATGGTGGACGTGCCATTGTTCGCTCGTGTTTGATAAATTAGCATTAGTGTTACGAAATTTGTTTTCATATTGCGTAAAGTTTCTGAACTGCTGTTGTTTTTAAGGATTTCACACTTTGTTATTTGTTTACGTTCACCCTACTTTAATATTAACTGGGTTATGTGGGTATCACAAGAATACTGTAACGAGAAGAGAAAAGGCAGACTTCTGAGACGTCGAACGGTTAAAGCATAATGGCACACCACCAAATGGTTCTGCCGAGCGTTCTTGGGGACAAGAGGAAGGCACACTCCTGTGGCACATGCTGGATGGAAAAGTGGACCGTCTAGAAGCTGGCTGTTATTTTACAAGCTATAAAACTGTTGTGGGGAATTAGAGGTGAGTCGTTGTTTACTACTGTAAGTAACTGAATAATCTCTAATGTTTTGATGCATTTGACTGCATCGTCTGCAGGTCTAGAAGAGTAAATACAGGAGTATCATGGTCCTCGTATACTAGCTTTTGAGAAATAAAGTAAGAATGTTTATTCAATTTCCCACTCCAATGAACAATATAGTAGTCGAACCCCTGCAGCTTCATTTTCCATCCTGTCAGCTTCGGTGTAATGTCGCCCTTTGATTCACGCCATTTCAGGGCAGAATTGTCCGTGGCTACTGTAAAATGCCATAAATATAACGCCGATACGTTTTTGCTGTTCATAACCACAGAAAGAGATCTCAGTTCCGAAGAATGGCGTCGACATTCGAAATCGCTCATTTTTCATTCGGAGTTTTGCGCAGAACATTGGCCTTTTCACTCCCCACTCGTGTCTCTAGACCTGGACGTACAGAGCAGGACGTACCCAAAGAGTTCACCGCCTGTTTTCATGTGGATTTCAATGGAGGCGTCCTTTGGGAAAATAGTCAGGGTTTGTGGTTGGAACAGTGCTTTCTTGATATTGGCTATCTGAAACTTCATCAATGTCTTGAACTGAGTAAGGCGACCAACCACGCGGTAATCAAAGGCACCCCACCCCCTCTTACCCACAATCCCGTAGACTGGCGGTGTCCACAGCACTCTTCTCAACAAGTCGGCTGACCAGGCGACTTGTTGAGAAGAGGATCAGGCGAACTTGCCCATCCGAGCGTGAGATGTGGTAGGGTGGTCGTGTTTTGAATCCAAAGGCTGCACCAAAATGCTAAAGGCGCCCTGGTAGCCTTGTCCGGACGTCCTACTTTTACACTTTTCACCACACATGATTCGTCTTTGCCCTTATAATATTCACTTATATTAATAAAATGCATTTCCCATTCTTACTAAGCTATGCTATTTTTGATTAAAAAAGCTAAGGTGCAATTTGAGGTGATGCATGTTTTTTCATTGTTAAATTATTCTGAGTATAGATCTTGGTGTTGCGCCCCTAAATCAATAACAAATTAAATGAAAGGGCGCAAACGAGCTGGTTTAGGTCCAACATAGCATAATCCTCGAGACTGCAAGTAAAAACAACACAAAATCTAAAAGGTTCGAGATTTTTTTAGTGTTTCTGCCATTTTTACCTGCAGCGTCGAGGTTTATGTCTTGTTCAACAAAGGGACATTTGTCTAGGGTTTTTTGCCCCTGAGACCAAGTTGGTGGTCATGGCAGCCACTAAAATAGAGCGAAACACGTTAATAAATGTGAAAATTAGGCAAAAAAATATTTTTATTTTTATATCTTTATTGCGAGGGGTTTAATGTAGTTGTAGAACTCACGCAATATCTTAATACGTTTTGCCGTGGAATAAGCTTGATAATAAAGAGGTAGTTGTGAACTCCACAGAAAAAAAAACCCACGGAACATGACTTCTAACCGAAACTACCCAATGATGAATCCCAGTGATGGTGACTCTTTCACAATGCACTTTGTTTAGGTCACCTGCAGCACCGACACGTGGGTTGTGGAATTCTCGCAGGCTTCAGTCGCAGAGCTGGTGGAGGTTAGAGAGATCAAGGTCTCTTGCGCTTTTTGCGGGCTTTATTTCCGTGATGCCTTTGACAAGGTTCGCCATGCGCTGTTGGTCGACAAGCTCAGTCACTAAGACATCGAAGGAGATCTGCTCTGATAGCTCACAGAGTTCATGACTTCTCGCCAGTAACAAGTTCTCGTTCATGGTTGCCGATCCCTTTCAGGTTGGGCACCTCTGGTATCCCCATGGCCCTGTCTTATTACCGGTGATGTTCAATATGTTCATTAATATCACCACAAATATCAAGTCTCAAACCCCTCCTTTATGCTGACGACCTGAAACTTATACATCTGGTTCCACAACAGGTTCGCACAACCAGCTTTAAGAAGACATCGACAAAGTTACTACATGGTCAGTCCACCATCGGCTGCATCTAAAGCTCTCGAACCATTATGGTCATCACCAGCAGCCATTCCAAGCACAACGACCATCACTGCCTGCAAACTGCCCACCAGCCACTAACATGAATGTCTTAAATGGACATCCTGGGAGATAGTGGGCCAACGGCTCAAGTCTGATTAACATATTCGGTCCCAGCTCGTGCTTGTCGTAGATTTGTTTTCTACAAACGTGGTGCTGGAGCAGACGCTCTGCGTATGTTTTACACTGCGCTCGTGCGACCACCACTCGAGTGCTGCACTCTAATCTCGATTCCTTGTCAGAAAACTTGTGTGACAAGACTGCAGAGGATCCACAGTCGTACAGCCAGGTAGGGGTCTCCAGGGTGCACCGCCCCACTCGTTCCCACAGAGATATGCGAACTCCAGAGCTACTCCGTGCAATTCGCCGGCAGCCCCTATCCTTGCAGTATGATACGGCATCCCACCAGCTCTTCTTGCCGACGTATCATCCTTCCGGTGCCTTTAATCCTTTGGCCTCCCAGATACGTACGACACGAAACGACGACCTGTCCTTTGTTCCGGCACGCACCCTGCGCCTCCGGCAATCATTCCTTCCACGCACAGTCCAGTTGTGGCGTTCCCTTCCACGTTCCATAAGAGACTGCAGACCTAGTGACCCAGAGGACATAAGGACGATCTGTCGCTAAGCTGCGCAGCATCTTTCCACATAGTCGCTGAGCCGAACATAACTTCTGAGTATAGTCGCCCTACCGCACTGCCTCTTTGTTGATAGTCCTGTAAATAGCCTTACACTGGGGTATATATTTTAATCGAAACATACTTTTCTAAAAAAGGCGTATTTCCTGCTTAGTGAAGGCCGTATTTATTATATATTTCTTAAGCTCGGCGGACATTTGAGGGGCAAAAAACCATTACAGTCTCGTGAGAAATTCAATAAAATGTGTTAATTAACTTTTTAGTTATTTAAAATGGACATGTCGTTCTAATAGAAATTTGCTGAGAGTCAATCAAAACCACTAAATTAGTAATTTTAGTAAGACTGAGCGCGTGCAGAGAGTAATGGTGCACAAACGTTACCACTGGTGCAGCAGGTACAAGTGTGGGGCTATAATCAGACATGGAAAAATCGCGCGTGCGCCTTATCGCATGGCAGATTTGCCGTGCGATAAGGTAATGTGACTTGAGCACATTACGTCGTTTCTCACACGCTCAATGTCTTTCTGAAAATTACTAATTTATCGGTGTTAAATGACGCTCAGCAAATTAACGAATTTTAGTTAACCAACTACCAGACTATGATGGTTGTTCGCCTCTTGAATGTCAGCCCAGCACAACAAACATATAGCGAAGACGGCATTCACACAGCCATAAGGCCCTGAGCAGTGCAGTAGTGCCCCTGAGCGTCCGTCCACGAATTTGGAAACAAAATAACTCACTGCAACATCTTATTTGAGTTGAGCATGAAATCAACATGCTCAACCTAACAAATAGAATAAGGCCTCAAAAGGTTTTTAAACAGTAGGGTAAATGTAAGTAGTTAAATGGACTATAAAGGACGTTCAACTGTTTTCTAATGGCGGCCCTAATCAATCACATGTCCCCTGGCCCCCAAAAAATTGCTAACGAATTTTTCTCTTTTAAACATTATTGACAAGCTAAAACAACGCCCTGTATAGAAATTGTTCATTTTCTTTAGCAGTAGCATTTCTTTGAACCGCCAGGAACCCACAAACGCTCTTTGTAAAGGGAGTTATATGGCTAGGGGACATCATAAAGGAGATAATCGTCACGATTCACAAAAATCTAATAATTGTTATGTAACATTTTAATTATTAAAAAAACATATGTTTCCAACTAAGTTTGTGGATATACAAATGTTTAAAATAAAAACATTCCATAAATTTCGGTATATATGTTCCCAATATGGGCAATTTATGGAGCATCTAATAATAATAATAATAATAATAATAATAATAATAATAATAATAATAATAATAATAATAATAATAATGGTTTAATGGTTTAATGGTTTATTTATTTTTTCGGATGCGACGAAGTATGATTTGGGTCTGCCGAAGCCAGAATTGGCTTGTGTGGCTAAACCACCAGTAGAAAAGTTGTAAATCAATTAATTTCAACATTGTGAAGAGTGCATCAGCACATAAACACACACACACACACACACACACACACACACACACACACACACACACACACACACACACACACACACACACACACACACACACAAAGTTTAAAAAAAATAACATTGAAGCATTGGTAAAGTTAGTGTCCAGAGTTGTTGGTATGTGGATAGTCACATTACATAAAGAACACACACACACACGTCGAAATTAAAAAAAAAATGAAGCACAGGTCATGTCAAGTTGCCATCGTACTTGAGTTGTAATAAAGATCACATCACTGGCCAAAGAAAAAAAAATCTTTAGAGCGCAGTTTAAGACGTCCCGAAGATGAATCTGGTTCGTGCAGGCACACTTGATTTAATAATAATAATAATAATAATAATAATAATAATAATAATAATAATAAATTTATTTGTGAAGGAAGAGCATAATGGAGGCACAGTGCAGGTTCGCCAAAGCCATCCAGGGCTTGTGCGGCAAAACCAGCTATGTAGTTGCATAAAATAAACGAATCAGTTCTAGGTAAAAAGTAGAATTATCACCAACTATTTACAGAAGTTCCAACTACAAACTAACGCAAAAAAAATCTTTAATTCAGAAAAGTATAGAAGAAATACACAGAGGCACTAGCGTCACTTTTCACCATTGAACGTTAAAGAAAACCTTGTCCAGTTCTTGCGACACGGGGGATGCAGATGACTTCCTTTGTTGCCACATAATAATAATAAAAAACACGCATAAAACAGATATAAGATAGGATAAGCTTTAAGGCTGTTTCGAGTTCAAGCGATGAAATGATAATAAAAAAATAAACAAAAATCATCGATTAAAAAAAAAGAAGAAAACACAGACACACGCATAAGTCGGCTAGTGGACTGCCACGACCATTTAAGAAACAAAATCGTCGAGTAAGCAGCGCATTGTTGACAAAGTCTTAGGCGTGGCTCAAATTGGAGTCTAATGCCCTCGATATTGGAATAAATTTGAGATGTTCAAGGCAGGTGAGAACAATCCAAACAGAAATTCATAAGCACTCATGAGGGAAAAGACTTGAGCTCATTGAGTCATGTAGCAGTTCGTGCTAACGTGCGGGATCAGAAAAGTACTCATTTTCAGCACAAAATACCAAAATGAAACAAAAATCTATATCGCGAGGAGGTCTTGGCTAATCTCCAAGATCATAAAAAAAAAAGAAAAAAAAATTAGGTTCCATACATCACCATTCGGGTGACTATCATATAAAGTCACACATTCGAAAGGCAGACCAATCAGTATCATTCCAAGTGAACATAAAGAAAATAATAAAAAGAAACATAAGGACACAAGAGGACAGTAGTTATTAAGAAAAAAAAACACATGCACAGACTCGAGGCTTTCCAAAAAATGGCAGAAATAATTAATTAAAGTTAACAAACCATCGTCACTGAACGTGAGATGACGAACCGCACTCTTCAGCTTTTTCTTGGAGGAGAACTCATAAACATGTCCGGATAAGGTGTTAAAAATTTGAGGTACATAGAACGAACACATGTTCTTGCCACATCGGTTGTAACAGGAAGGAACTAGGAATCGTGGAACCGTTCTTAGATTACGCACATTTGGCCGAACTGTTTTATATTCATCGTTCCAATAGTGCCTTAGTACGACCGTTTCCAGGAACAAAGATTGAAAGTTGTGCATATCCAAAACCTGAAAAACGTCGAAATTGGAGGACATGAGTTTGTAATGAACATTACGCAGCATTCCTCTCAAGATGTTATTTATCTTTGTGCGCCATTAACCAGAGCATTTGCCAAAAGTAGTAATACCGTAGCGGAGTGTGTTATACGCCAATGAGTGGGCTATGAGTTTTCGAAGATAAAGAGGTAAAAATGTATTTATGTTGAACAGCAAGCAGGAAACACTCCTTAACTTGGAACATAGTTTTGTCAGATGGAAATTCCATGAAAGGTCTGAGTCAAAAATAATGCCAAGATAATTGACAGTGTCAGAGTAAGGGATGGGAGTACATTGGCAGGTGTGGCAGTTTGATGTATGGAGAAAAGTGGGTAGTTCAGCACCGTAGTTTTGAGGGGGTTGCGGAAGCATACCAATTTTGTTTTGGACACATTAATGTTTATAAGGTTAGTAGCAAACCAGTTCATCACATCTAGGGAGCAGGTCTGGAGCATTTCTATTGCTCTAGAATAGCAAAGATGGCTTGTGAGCAAAAGAGTGTCATCTGCGTACTGAAAGAGCATACAGTTAGATACAGAAGTATACATATCATTGACATAAATATTAAATACAATAGGTGAAAGAACCGAACCCTTGGGTACACCTGATTTTAAGCAGACTTTGGCGCGGCGAATTCCGTCAATTGTAACCAGTTGTGAACGATCTTGTAAAAACTTTTTCAACAGATAGAATGGCTAACAGTATCAAATGCTTTTGCTACATCTAAAAAGCAGGCACAAATATATAAATTATGTTCGAACACTAAAGTATGTAATCCGAGAGTGATTCCAAAAGTGGTTGTGTTCCTCGTCCAGGAACGAACCCGTATTGGGTGGGGGATATTAAACTGTACTTTTCTACGAAAGATGACATGGATTGATAAATAATTTTTTTCTAAAATTAGAGCAAGGCATGGTAAAATAGATATTGGCCGATAGTTCTCAACCCGACCGCGTTGGCCGCTTTTGAATAAGGGTTTAACAATAGCAGTTTTAAATTCGATGGATTGTTGCCCGACTCGATTATCTCGGTGAAAATAAGGAGGAGCGTATCTTGAATGTGTCTGAGGTTTCTACGGATATCGCTAAGGCGTATATCGTCATATCCCGGTGATTTATTAGGTTTCAGACTTAATACTATGGATTGCAAGTCTTGAATAGTCATTTGAGGGAGAAATGCGGAGTTTGAGCTATAGAGAGGAGTGTATAATGTACTGGCTTGTCTTAACTTGCCTGAGAACGAGACAAAAAAATCATTGAATCTATTGGCTGTAGAAAGGGGATTGGTACAAAACGCATCATCAAAAGCGTTCGCTCGCGACCGAGGAGAACCAACACCGCGCAATTCGTTAATCAACGACCAGGATCTAACTGGATGTGATCGAGATTCGGAGAACTGTTTCTGAAAGTAACGCCGTTTAGCCGAGCGAATAACTGCGCTCACTTTCTTCCTAATACTTCGGAATTCAGATAATAAGCTCGAGTTATGAGGCGACCGACGGCACCGTTTCCAGGCTATTTCTCTAAGTTTAATACCGGAGAGAATGTCATTATTTAACCAGCGGATACTAGATTTTCTTTGTTTAATTACGATTACTTTTTTGAGGCTTCAGAGAACTGCTTGAACAACTGAACTATAATAATAATAATAATAATAATAATAATAATAATAATAATAATAATAATAATATACAAAAACAACAACAACAAACACGCCATAATTTGGCTCTGGAGAGCCACGGCACCGCGGAAAGCCAGCAGCCCGTACCATAGAGGCCCGCGGTGCCGCGTCTAATGAACGGTATAATGCGATGAGCATATAATGAAATGTCTCATAAATAAAAAGCACGCTCATCAAGCACAGGCGAGTCTTTTTTGTATTTAGGAAGCAAATCTAGTAGTCTCCACCGTGTTCCCTTGGAATAAACCCATCATTCATTATTTAGTGACGTGTCTTTCGGTATTGGGCCCAAGAGTGCCCGCTCCAGAGCCCAATGGATTAATTTGCAAACAAATATGAGTATTCTTAGTCTTCAATAAGGTCAGGAATGATTCCATGGAATGTCACTGTTGTTAACAAAACAAACAAATAGTGGTAGGAAACAAATAAATCTTTTAGAGCGCAGCCTTAGGCGCCCGTTTCCGAGTTTCGCGGCTTCGCCGTCGATGTAACCGCCCCGATAAATTTAGCGGGAAATGGAATCGGTGTAGAGGTCCCGAGGCGTAAATTTTCCCTGTATATCTAGCTGAGAAACTGAATTTGTTCATAGGTGACGTGACACGAAGTCAAGTAAAGCCAATTTCCCCGCTAAATTTAGTGGAGAAAATGACGTCACAGGGTTTCGTTCTATGTCACCCTTGAACAAATTCAGCGGGAGGATGAGAAAAGGAGAAAGGGAGGAGGCGAGGAGGAGAAGAAGAGGAGGGGGAGTAGAGGAGGACGGGGATACCCTCCCCTCTTTTCCCATCCCTTTCTGCTCCTCAAGAGCTGCGCTGTAGTTTCGCAATACAAAGATATGTAAACGTCCTTCATTTTATTTATTGTTAAAATACAAAAAGTTCCATTTTGAATCATTAGTAAATTGCTCGCCAACTAAGCTAAGTATGATTTAGGCGTTATAATATATTTTACGTTTGGTTGAAGTTGGGAAGCTTGATAAACATTCGCTAACACCGCGACACTTATTTTGTTTAAAATGTCGAAAATCATTCAGTTTAAGTGAATTTTTTTTTATCTTTACCATATTATGTATACACCTCGTAAAACATTTACTTTTGCGCCAACCTATTTTTTACCTAATTACCTTCGCCATCTAGATGTTTAATTGCCTAACATTATGCTAGACACAAAATAAACATGCAAGGTTTTCTCACAAATGCAAGGATTCTGAATAAACAACGCTTTTAAACCGGCTCTGAGCGAATCTCTCCCACTTTGGTATCCTGCCACATTCCTCCGCTAGATCCGACCACATCGGCCTGTTTTTAGCCCGTCTTGCTGAAGCTCCCGAGGGGGCCGTGAAAGATGGCGCCGGCCCCAAGCTCCTCATTCGATTGAACTCGTTCTCCGCAATTGTGCTAGAGCCAAGTGCAAAGGCAAAAAAAGGTAAGAACGGTGGTCTGGGATGAAGTTGCCAAGGCTAATTGAATTCTCCTTCCGAGCCCGGGAGTGGCTGTCTTGTGTCTTCTTTTACTCGAACTACATGTGTCCCGTATTTTTTTTTAACGTTGTTGCAGGGTTTTGCATTCATTACATTTTTATTTTTTTCCTGCCGCTCAAAGCCTTGTCCAAGCCGGGCCGCCGAAATCAGCCGCCTCCAAGAGCCTGTTTGTCAGCCCTGTTGACGGCAAACCGCGGTGCCAACATTGTTTGCAATGCGACGGCCGAACCAAGCTCCTCTTCCCCTCCTCAGGCGCACCGCTCCATCTTTTGCTTATTTCGGTCGAAAAACAACGAAGGTTTGGCTGAGCTAAGAAAACAGAAAGCAGTGCTGATTCAGGAAAAGAGACGCTGTTCCGGATCTCAAATGACGCACAGCTCAACGTTTTGGAAGCGTGGGTTTAAAAACAAACATCCTGTCGAAGGTAACTTGGAAGTTGTACGCCTGAATATGCGATTTACTTCATGGTGATGTTGAAAAAACAAATGCGTGCCACTGACACTGGAATTTAGACTGAAGCAAATGAAGAGGTTTAGCTACAACATGCATATTTACGAACTCGCAAAATTCGCGAAAGACCTTCAGAACCCGGTCGGTTTATTATGTGATTTTCGCTATCTTGCAGGCTTACTTTATATTTGGCACAATAATAACTTTTCTACTAACATAGACCTTCAGATCAAAAAAGTTATTAACAAAATGATATAGGCTTTTTTATTTTTGTACGAGTCTAGGCCTGTAACATTCCTCCCGTAAAAACATGTAGTGTTTTTTTACGTATGTTGAGGTGTCTAAAGTCGATGACAAAATAAAAGTTCAATAACCGCTCCTGTTACTTTTTTTTTACTTGAGCAGGGCAAACGTTTGAGCGGAGGTCGGTACCGCTGTAGCGTTTGCCGTACATAAGGTGGAAGGAGGTGGGAGAAGGTTCCCCTGAATTCTTAACCTGTCATCGAATATAGTATGACGACTGTTGAAGAGCGCAGCTCTTAGGAGCCCGTTCCCGCATATAGCGGCGTCGGCGTCGTCGTCTCCGTCTGCGTAACCGCTATATGCGCGAACGGGCACCCAACAGTCCCATAATGCAACACTGTGCGTTGCATTATGAAACACCACAGATCTACACACCATTCCGATTCCCCGCTAAATTTAGGGAAAGACCTATACACCAATGCAACTTCTCCGCCAAATTTTGTGGAGAGGCTGAATTCGTGTGTAGGTGTGTGACGCCTTATAATGCAACAATGCGCGCGTTGCTTTATGGGACGTTAGAGGCCCCGGCTTCACAAAATGCGGCATCACGCCTCTCTCCGCCCGCAAACAGGTCCCCCACCCTACCCTCCTCCTCCTGTCCTGGTTACCCTCTTGGCGTAGCCATTGACGCCAATCAGGGCCTCTCGCCGCCCCCAAAACAGTGCCCGCACCTTACCATCTTCCTTCTCCTCTCTCGCCCACCTTCAAAAGCGAAACAAACAAAACGTCAAAATGTCAATATATATATATATATAGCGAAGACGACGACAAGCCTGGAGACCAGAAAAAAGGGACGACGATCGCGCGCGTTTTATATAAAATCTGACCCGTATCAGTGCCTTCAGTTACACCACTTTTTTGTCTCGCTATTCTTCTTCGCTTCACTTGGTGTAGGTGCGGGTCTTTCTCCATCCCCGCGGCATCAAGTCTGGAGCTGAGAGCCGCATTCTCCCATTGAAACCAGCGATGACACCACCTACTGCCAGTGCGAGTTCAGCAATGACCTCAACGGCAACCCAAGCAGACATCGGATCCCAGTCGGTACTCACCACTCGCCAACGTGAGCCTCATATTTTCTCCGGTATTGGTGACGCTGACGTCGACGACTGGATTGACACCTACGATCGCGCCAGTCGTTACAATCACTGGAACGATGCCACCAAATTGACTACCGCCATTTTCTACCTGTCCGACTTCGCAAACTCTGGTTACATAACCATGAACAAGACTTTGAAAGCTGGCAGATGTTTGCCAACCGCTATAGGGAAGGGTTTGGAAGACCTGCGATGCGACAGATTACAGCAGACCGAAAGCTTGCTTCGCGCGCTCAACAGCCAACTGAATCATTTACATCCTACCTTGAGGACGTACTGGATCTTTGCCGTCGAGTAGGCATAAAAATACGGGAACACGAAAAGGTGCGTCATCTCTTAAAAGGAATCGCCGAGAACGTTTTTTAAGTCATGCTCGTGCATAACCCGACAACCGTGAAGAATATTGTAGAAATATGCCAGCAGTTCCACGAACTCAAAATCCAGCGCTTGTCTGTTGCTGCCACAGTCCAACGTCTCCCTGAGGTGAGCAGCATATCCGCCCCACCAGTATGCCCAGACATCAATAGCACCAGTTTGCGCGAATTTATTCAGCACATTGTTTGAGAAGAGGTGTCTCGAGCTCTCCACCCGACACTAACATCACCTACATCAACAGTGTCTGCACTGCGGTCACTCGTCCAAACCGAGCTGGCTTCTTCTATTCCATCGCAGGTTCCATCGCCGCTGCAAACCATGCGGCCGCCCTATGCAGAAATAGCTGCACCAAGATTTACCACCAACTACCCTGCGGGCGGCATGCCATATGTTCAACCGTTGGCTACCCCCAGCCACGCATGCAGTCTGCTTACCAACTAATTAATAGCCGCCCTGTGTGCTATTATTGTGGAATACCGGGTCATGGTTTCCGCGTGTGCCGTCGTCGCCAAGCTGACGTGTCGTCTGCAAGCTTCTGACGAACTGCTGCTGGGAACTCTGCCCTTCGCTACCAGGCTTCTGAGTACGGTCGATCGTCATCCCCAGCGTCAAGGTTCCCTGAGAGTTCAGCAAGCCTACCACGTCGACAGTCGCCTTCACCACAGCGCCCGCGATCGACATCGCCTATGCAACGAGCAGAGCCCACTCCTCGAGCACAAGGGGGAAACTTCTAACCGCAGCTTCTGAGGCACCAGCTGCGACATCATCACACCGTTCAAGTCCTCATACATCCCCATCGAACATCGTCATAGTTCAAATTCAAGGTCAAAATGTTCAAGCTTTAGTTGATACGGGTGTTGCAATTTCAGTCATGCATTTGGATATTTGTCGTCGTCTCAAGAAAGTCGTCACACCGTATCAAGGTAACCTCAGAACTGCAGGATCCGACCTACTCAAACTCGTTGGGGTTTACACCGCTCGTATTTTTTTACAGGGTGCGTTGTACTTAGTTCAGTTTGTCGTACTCTCATCATGCACGCATGACGTTATTCTCGGCTGGGATTTTCATTCTACTACTGATGCAATTAGTTTTTGCGTGAGCGCACAGCTCTCTCTGCACGAACTGCCTGGACCCGTGGAAGATGCCTCTCTACAAGACAACAAACTCCACTCATTACAAGAAATTATAATTACGCCTCATAGTTCATCGTTAGTTCCCACTACGTGCTCTTCACTGCCACCAGGGAACTATTCCATCGGGCCCACAGTTAACTTATTGACAAAAAAAGGTTTGCTGGTTCCCCATGGCCTCGCCGATATTGGTCTCTTGCCAACGTGTATCTTCGTAATTAACTTTACGTAAGAGGCTGTACTGATCCCGGAGCAGACCGTTCTGGCCACCGTCACATTAGCGACTGATATTAATACAGTTTCCCTCGACGACCCGTTCAATATTCAGACCAACGCTCTCTCAACAGACTACACCAAGGAAAATGATGCATCCGGACGGCTTTCCGCCACCATCGATAGGAATCTTACCGATCTTCAAAGGCAAAAAATGATAACTCTCCTAGACTTGTACAAAAACCTTTTTGACTTACATGAAACACCTTTGGGCGCCGCTTCAACCGGTCAACATTCCATCGACACGCAAGGCCAAGCTCCTATTCGTCAACGACCCTACTGTGTTTCAATGAAGGAAAGGCAACTCATAGAACAACAAGTCGCAGAGATGCTACAACGAGGAGTAATCAGAGACTCTTCAAGTCCTTGGTCCTCTCCTGTTGTTCTAGTAAAGAAAAAAGACGGCAGCATTCGCTTTTGTGTAGATTACCGACGACTCAACAACATAACCACCAAAGATGTATATCTATTGCCACGCATCCCTGGATTTACAATCCGGATATTGGCAAGTCCCAATGAAAGAAACCGATAAGCCTAAAACGGCCTTTACAACACCAGACGGTCTCTGTGAATTTAACGTGATGCCTTTTGGACTTTGTAATGCTCCAGCCACGTTTGAAAGGCTAATGGATACGGTTCTCCAAGGTCTGAAGTGGCAAATCTGCCTTTGTTATCTAGACGACATTGTCATTTTTGCATCGACGTTTGAAAAACATCTCGAACGTGTGGCCAATGTTCTTGGTGTATTGCAAACGCCAATTTGAAACTGAACACCAAAAAGTGCACTTTTGCGACAAAAGAAATTCGAGTTCTCGGACATCTAGTATCGAAGGAAGGTGTCCGACCCGATCCTGACAAAATTCGAGCAGTCGCAGAATTTCCCATCCCAACTACAGCTAAACAACTTCGCAGCTTTTTGGGTCTTTGCTCCTATTTTCGCCGATTTGTCCAAGGATTCGCAACGATCGCCGCCCCTTTACACGCCTTACATGATACCAGACTTGTACACGTTACTGAAAAATAGTAAGGAATTTCATTTACAATTACTCAAGGCTAAATTGTTATTTTTTTAGAATTACAATTACCTTCTCATAAAAGTAAGGGACCGATACCCCCAGAAGTAATCCGTTACGTTCGTGGCGTTACTTTCAACAATGCTTTTCTCAATTAAGAAATAAAGGGAAGAAGGCTATTCAAGTTCTTATTGTTGCCACGTGTTCCATTTATTGACCTTGAGTATTTTGAGCAACAGCTGGCTCTCGAAAGTCTCGTCAGACATTTTGCATAATTTCTTACTGAAATGTCGACTTTAGCAGTCGACATTTCAGTAAAAAATGTAAGAACACCCTTTGAACTGAAACACTGGATTGGAGTGCCATATTGTGCCTCACGAATATTTAATGCTCTGCACTGAGCTTTCTCAGCGAAGCAATGGAAGTACTATTTAGCTCGAAGATGGAGCAAAGCTTCCTTGTTGCAGCCGTTGCCTGATATTCGAGAGTTTTAGTAGAGTTGGTAACAGTAAGGTGATAATTAAATAATCATTAAGGCTTGGCTCGATATTCTTATTTCTTTGGTTCTAAACAGGCCGAGCCTCGGTTGACACGTTGGTGAATAGGAGGTTCCAATATATAAATAAAAGTAATCGAGAAAAAGAACACCAGGAAATTCCTAACAACATTTAGAACGTCGGTTAAAACAAGGAAATGTAAACGCACGTTTGCCGTGTGTACCTTTCTTGGTGCCGTTCAAAAACGCACGGAGCACGGACCGACTGCAGTTTGCTCCGGTGTTCTCCAGATACACGTCCGCTGATGCCGCGGGCAGTGAAGGGAAGAGTACTAACTTCTAAGTAATCCACACTATGGCCCCACTCACGAGTTTCACTCTCTCCTCAAGCCCAGAAAATCAAGCCTAAGTCAGCCACCATTATGTTTTCTTTTTAAAAAATATTTGCTTGAGATGAAATGCGTCCAGCTGGGGTAAAAACAGGAAGAAGAAAAAAGAAAGACTATTACCATTTTCAAAGTGCTCGCAAGAAGCTTACTCACAAAAAGGGTGACTGAGATGCAGATAACTTGGCTGGAATTCACAATAAAGTGGGCCAACCCTACAAGTTCGACTACAAAAAAGTAAATAGCTTTTAAAAATGGGTCAAATAAGGAGAAAGAAGCAGAAAAAAATACACGAGGATGCTTGTGGCAATAACACCTTCACATAATATCACATCCCTTTTAGTAGACTTTAGGGTAGACGGAGCGTTGTCTCGAGTTGTGACATTATAAAATGGTCGTAGCAAGTATAACCGTGAAGGACATTGTTAATCATTGTCTGCGCACTTACCGCCTCGAGCTTCTCGAAGAGGCACACAGTCACTTGGAGTCCTCCTCTCCCCGCCTTCGATCGCAAATAAAAAAAAACAGACACTAAAGAAAGTGGATATAACTTGCCCCCCCCCCCCCTTTTTTGTAGAAAATTTTATTTGGATTTTTTGACATCGTGGTTAGGGTGTGAAAAAATAGAATCAGGGGCTTGGTGTTGCAAAAAAAAGCTTTGCGGAACTGAAGAGAGCCAAGCCTCCCTTTTCTCTGGTCAATTCGCATGACAGTGTCACTGCACTCGACTTTACCATAATAAAAACTACCTTTTCTTTAGAAAGGGGATGGGGGGGCTGGTCCTAAAAAAATGTAACGAATTACAAGAAATCCGTTACGTAAAAAATGTAAGGGGATTACTTTAAAATTACTCTAGAAAATGTGTAATTATTCCGTTACTACATTACCGATAAATGTAAGGGATTACAAGTAATTTCGTTACATGTAACGGATTACATACAAGTCAGCATGATACAACCAAGCATTTTCATTGGTCTCCAGAATGCCAGTCTGCCTTCAATCAGCTAACTGCTCTCCTGACGGGCTATCCGAATTTATGCCACTTTGACCCATCACTTCCTACAGAGGTCCATACAGACACCAGCGGGTATGGACTAGGCGCAGTCCTAATACAACGCGAACCACCCCGACCCGAGAGAGTTGTGGCATACGCCAGACGCACCCTGTCAAAGTGTGAACGTAATTACTCTACAACCGAAAAAGAATGCTTGGCGATTATCTGGGCTATTTCTAAGTTTAGACCATATCTGTACGGACGCCATTTTAGTGTCATCACAGATCACCACGCTCTCTGTTGGTTAACGTCGTTGAAAGACGTCTCGGGGCGTTTGGGACGTTGGGCACTTTGCCTCCAAGAGTACAACTTCTCCGTCACTTATAGGTCCGGACGCAAGCATCAAGATGCCGACGGCCTCTCACGTTGCCCTCTGCCAACGATTGCTCCTGACGGGGACGAAGATCCGATTACACTCGCTGCACTCTCTCTGGATGCTGTGGCACAAAACCAGCTCCAAGACCCCTACACCCAGACCCTGGTGCAGCATATTACAGGCCTTTCTATCTCCAATACCCGCAAGTTCTGCAAACGAGCACGGCATTTTTCATGTCCGAGATGGCCTCTTGTTTCATCGTAACTATTCAGCAGTCGGTCAGCGATGGGTGTTAGTAGTGCCACCTCAGCTTCGCTCCGAGCTGCTAGAGTGCCTCCCTTACGATCCAACGTCGGAACATCTCGGGGTCTTGAAGACTTATAATCGTTTACGTGGCCGATATTACTGGCCCGGCATGTGTCGCTTTGTGCAAAAATATGTCAGCTCCTGCTTTTAGTGCCAACAACGAACAAAACCACCTCAGAGTCCGCCGGGTTTGCTCCAACCCATACCTTGTCCCCACAAGCCCTTCGAACGAGTCGGAATCGATCTGTATGGCCCTCTACCGAAATAATCTAAGGGAAACCGTTGGGTGGTCGTCGCAATTGACCATCTGACGTGATACGCCGAGACTGCTGCCCTGCCCACCGCAGGTTCTCATAAAGTTGCAAGCTTTCTCTTAAACAATATTATACTGCGTCACGGCTCGCCTCAAAAACTACTCAGTGATCGAGGAACAGTTTTTTTATCACAACTCGTCGAAGACATTTTGAGAGAATGCAATGTTATTCATCGTTGCACGTCTTCTTATCACCCCCAAACAAATGGACTTACGGAGCGTCTTAATCGTACCCTTTCTGACATGCTTTCGATGCATGTCTCTCAGGGTCATGATAACTGGGATCGAATTCTCCCATACATTACTTTCGCTTATAACACCGCTACTCAAGCTCCGACAGGCTTCTCACCTTTCATGCTCACGTATAACCGCGAAGTATCATGTACGCTCGATACTATCTTACCTTATCGGCCAGATATCACGGAGCACATAACCTTTGACGAAGCAATCAGCCGAGTTGAAGATTGTCGTCAGTTAGCCCGTGTTCGCACATCTGAGTACCAGAGCGTCGAAAAGAGTCGTTACGACGCCCGTCACCCCTCTGTCACCCAACACGATGGTGATTTGGTGTGGATCTGGATGCCCATAAGAAGCCTGGACTATCTTCAAAGTTTCTTCGAAGATATCATGGCCCATACAAAGTGCTGACAGCTACCTCGCCGGTCAACTACCGCGTCGAACCTGTTCCCCTCCCCACCGATCGCCGCCGTCACCATCAAGAGACCGTTCATGTGTCACGAATGAAACCGTATGTACCGCCCGACCCGACCGCCCCCTCTACAACTACTGCTGCCAGGATGGCAGCCCCCTAAGCGTGGGGCAAATGTAGCGAAGAAGACGACAAGCCTGGAGACCAGAAAAGAAGGACGACGATCGCGCGCGTCTCATATAAAATCTGACCCATATCAGTGCCTTCAGTTACACCACTTTTCTTGTCTCGCTATTCTTCTTCGCTTCATTATATATATATATTTCTTACCAAAATTATTTGCCATTACCATACGAAAATAAAAAAAAACCTAAAAAGATTCGCTCTAAGTTTTGGTTAGAGAGAATCAATAGTTTGGACATTGAAGGATGAGCGGTTATCTATAAACACACTTTGGAATGAATTGCAATTAGATGTTTTAAATAATGGTTATTTTGGTAAAACGCTGAACACTTTTTGGCAAAATTCTTGACGCCTCCGTGAGCTTTCGGTGAAGGTAAAGAAACCAAAACATAAGAGGTTCTGACATTTGTCCCTCCAAGCCCTCGAACAAACGTTGCATACCCCTACACTGACGTATGATCGCCCCCCTCGCCTCCTTTTCACCTCCCCCCTCCCCCCAGCCTCCCAATAGAAAAATAAAGTTTAACTCGAACTATTTAATGTGCTAAAAAAACGACTCATGAATAAAATACATCCCAAGGATTAACGGACAGTAAATTTACACCAGTACCGGGCTTCGAAATTTTAAATGTTTATTTTATTCATGTTATACATATGATCTTTTCTAGCTCTTGAAGGTTTTCGGTGCGCGGAAATATTACAAACTAAAATATTAACGATAAATTAAATTGGAGCATCATGGGCAAAATGCCTACACAAAGAGTTAACGCGCAACTTGACCTTATTAAGAATATACCCTTAAGCAACAAATAAACAGTAAAAATAAAAACAAATGGGTGGCTCCCACAGTCTTCCAATCTGCTGCAAGATTAATTTCCCTCCTGACTACCAGGGTGCAACCTTCCCACACTGTGATAAGGATCGCCGCACTGGAAACATAGGGAAAAGCTGTGCTTGATTTTTCTGCCGAATCTGCCATCGAAACAGTAATCACTTTCACTTCTTTTCTTTGTTTCCCGAAAGCAACAACAAATATTGTTCTCGCTCCCACCTGAATTGGAGGGTCAATTTTTCAACCGTATTGGGAATAGAAGGCAAATTCTTTTTTTCTTCTTTTTTGTCTATTTTCTCGAGCTAAAAACCTGTCTTAAAATTAAACCGCAATGTGGTCACTTGAAAGCCATTGAAATTTGCGTTATATCTGCGGCTAGCTATTTCCTATTACTCGCCAACTAAGCCTTGCTTAAGAAAATGAAACTAAAGTACATAACCGTTAAAGCTCTACATTTGTGAACCCCTCCAGAACTGATACCGACAATCTTTTTTATCAATTTATCTCAACAGAAAAGTAGCGAAGTAAATGTTAGACTAGTAGATATAGGTCATTAGCGATCTTCCTTATTCATGAAGCGTTTAGAGGTTATGATACAAAATCTCACAATACACGAGCTTCGTATCAAACTTAATACGAGTGAAACAATTTCTGTTAATCAGCTGGCCCTACTTCTTTGTATAAGTATTACAAATCATCGATGTTCCCGGGGCCACCCTTGCATCACTCGCATCACCGTTAAGCTATTCGACCATAGTATTGACCAACGCATTTGATGCGAACCAACGCGTGTTTGTTCGAAAGAGGAGCCTGAACGCGTACAGAAACTATCGTTGCAAGAGGTGACGTTGCTGCGCATGTGTTGTGCAGCCAGTAGCGTCACCGCTGCTGAGCGACTCGGAAGCAGGCGCAGGAAAGTCTTCATTGTCAACCGTGTTTTAAGTATTCTGATTTGTAATAAAAACAAGGCGAAAACATATACAAAAGATTGACATTCATCACATTTAAATCAAACTTGTTTGATTTAAATCCGATTGCCTTAGCTTAGATTACTTTAGCTAAATATAATGATCATTTATTATCAAATAAATTTTTATACATTGCAGATTAATTAATAAATTCGTGAGATTACTCATAAGAATGCAGAGGAAAGAATTATTGCGAATATAAAATAATATTTAAGTAACAACTTATAATTAATGTAAACCCCGCTATCTTTGAACAGAAAATAGCTCCATGTTTATGGTTACCTAGAAACCTTTCGTTCCCTTTTTCATGTGCATTCTAATTTGCAAGCAATAAGACATTACCTTTCGTTTTCGTGTCCCATTTGCCTTCTAAATTCTTTTTTTTTTGCAATAGGACATTACGTTTTTTTTTTTTTTTTTTTTTGCAAACGAAATGGAAGCAAGGAAGAAAGCTTAATCCCCCGAATTCCCCAGAAAAGAAATAACTTTAGCTTGTGTTCAGCGTGATATAAATCTGTATGGCTTCATGCTTTTAGTTCTCTGGACAAAACAAATGAACACAGAGTGCATCGAATGATAGATAGATGGTGAATAAACTGACAAATACTGACAAAGCCTGGAAGATCACCGCGAGAAGCGGCCTCCGAAATGGAAGAGGTGGAGTGGCAGACAACGGTTGAGAGGACAGCCACGTGACTGGCGCCCCGCTGCGGCGAGACTTTGAAACACCCTTCTCACGAGCGAACAAGTGTGTTTCGTGTCCTCGCCGCTGCAAACGGTGTGCGCTAACGTCCAGGTTCCCCGAGAAATGGCTCTTTGGTGTCCTGTGCTAGCAGATCCTCGCGCTCCAAATCTGTGACCGGGCACTCTATGCCTCCGTCGTTGAACTGCCAGGTTTTGCGAGTAAAGAAGAGGCTATTGTTCAAATTACACAAGAAGGCGGTCTCTATAAAACGTAAAACGACCCTTTCAGGAGCCATCTATTGGGCAGGAAACAAAACGATTATACCCTAGGCTGCTGTCCATCTGTGAGGGCGACAAACATTAATTGCCCATTTTTTTTTCTGACAGACCGTTCCGCTGGGGCTCGTGTTCACTCAGTGATGCACCGATCTTACACCAGTCGCATACGAACGCTGATGCCGTACTCATGTCCAATCTGGGCCACGCACTCGGCCGAGGTAGATAATAACAATAGCTATTTTAACCATATACAAGCATGGGGGGGGGGGGGGGCTGGAGCAAAAAGTCTGTTCATGCTCCTTGCCTGGTTCTCTACCCTCTCTACAGGATCACAGAAGTGGTGAGCAAACGACAATAAATTAAAAAAATATATGGTACACAAGCAAATATATAAAATTTCGTACTTCTATCGTTGAAACAAAATAAATAAACAGTACTGAAAAATTCTAAAGAAGGAAAAAGACTGTGCGTTTAGACGCAGCGTCTCGTTTCATTATTTCGGTGCATACTGTCTCCCGCATACTTTTGAATTGTTGAATGCCTGATAATGCCCCGCGTAACGTTTATTCTCAGTAAATAAATACAAGTTATTGGGGCCATGACAATTGTTCATCAATATTCGGACGCGCATTATATTTTTTGGCTTTTGACTGTTTGCCATTATACGGACGGTTTTCCGAAACGTCGCCGCAGTCGTTTTTTCGACAAAAATACATATATATCACATAGAAAAATAGTTGATATATTTTGGTCTCTGTCGAAGGGCATGCTTAGGAAAATAATAACGTTCACAATACTTAGCTAAATAATGCTTTTTTGAATATCTATTTTATAGTCACCGAATTTGAATGTACGCGGTGCTGCCCAAAAGTTCAAGGAATGTGAAGAACGCGCACAAAACTGGATGTTGGGCGCCCTATCGTGGTTAGGTGTAGCGAGAATTGCGCTTTCGAAATCCGACTGCAAAGAGCCTTGCGGCTGAGAGGGCGCGTTGTTTTGTTCATTTTGATTTGGTAAAAATATGCGTCAGCGAATTTGGGATTTTTGTTTCGTTTTCAAACGATATGACGAATGTTAAAACAAAAAAATATCAATATTTTTTTTTTCAATCTTTAAAAGTATTGTTGCACAAACCCATCGTATGCTGCAGGGAGCTTTTGGAAATAGTGCCCCGAGACTAAGCAAAACGTTTTTATGGTACAAACGCTTAAAAAAGAAACAAAAACTTCCGACAACGACGATGAATGTTTCGGACGGCCGTCAAAAAGCACAAAATAGGAAACCATAAAAAAAGTTCACAAGGATAACCTCGCAGATCGTAGGTTAACATCACACGATGTTTGTGAGATAGTTGGAGAGTCATAAAAGACAGTTCAACGCATTTTGACGGACGTTTTGAACATGAGACACATTTCTGCGAAATTTTGGCAATGCAACGAACAAGAGGTGCATTGAGTTCTTGTCTGTCCGGAGCTCAAGCTACAAGTCAGAGACAACCATAACTTTATCTTTAGTGTAGGGGTATAATCGTGAGACTAAGCCGCTGTGGTCAAGGTGGAAATCACCAAGTTCACCGCGGCCGGAGAAACGCGCCAACGTTCGCAGCCATGTCAAGTCCGTGTTAATAGTTTCTTGACCATTCACGCGTTCGTCCACAATGAGATCTTACCTCTTGGTTGAACCGGCACTGGGGAGCTCTACTGTAAATTTTTGAAACGGCTGATAGAACCCTTTAAGGGCAAATGTCTAGGCAAGTGAAATAACAACAGTTGACTTCTCCACCAAAACAACGCGCCCGCTCACACATCACTTGCTCTTCAAACATTTCTGACTTCCAAAAACATCACAGTGCTTTAACCTCCCCCCCCCCCCTCCTATTCGCCTTACCTTGCTCCTTAAAATTTTTTGTTATCCCTGAAAATAAAATTATGGCTGAACGGCCGTCGTTTTAACATGACTGATGAGATCCAGGCAGAATCGCAAGAGCTGCTGAATGCACTCACACTTGTGAAATTCCAGGTATGCATAAAATCACGGACAAAACGCTGAGATCAACATAGACATGCTCAAGGCGATTACTTAAAAGTAGGCGTGGAAACTAAGAGTTTCAGTAGGCAACGTTTTTTAACCACCAAATTCCACGAACGTGTAGGTAGAATTGCGTATGCCATCAGTGACAAATTTACGGGGCATCGTCGACAATTCAAATTGAAATTTAAAATGTTGGCTGACATGGTTGGTGTATTTGTATTTCAACAATACGGCAGAAAACCAACCCGTTCAAACGTTGTCTTGGCCTTTATTTATGCATGTTTTTTGTTGTATCCGAAGTTACCATCCTTCCAGGCCTAACTGATCATTGTGCGGTTGTGGCTGAGCTCTCTGTGCAGGAAAGTGTAAATGAGCGAAACAACCTGGAAAAGCATCTCTGTGAGACAAATGGAATTACGATCCTATCGCCGCAGACTTAGATTCCTATTTTTTCTATATTTTACATCCTATCAGAGAACAGTGACGTCGAATCCATCTGGTGTGCTTTTAGAAACAAGATGCTGAAACTCGTTGAGGTAAACATTCAATCGAAACAGATAAGATAGCATAAAAAACAGAAACCCTAGCTGGTTTAATGATGAAGTTCGTAGACTAACTGGGAAAGCAAGACGAGCTTACAAAAAGCTTTCCTCAAATAGATACGTACTAAATGAGGAGAAGAACAGGACCAGAGAGATCCACACTAAATGGGCAGAACCAAAAAACCTTTATAGACTACATAAATACAAATAAAGGTAAACAAGCAAATGTTCCTTGAAACTTTTAATGAAGATCTCGAACGGAATCCTAACGCAATTTGGAGTTCCATTAACGCAAATAGAAACGAAGACGTCTCTGTTCCTGCGTCGATGGTGGATGAAAATGCAGTGGTATCTGATGATGATGAGATAGAATGTTTTAATCGGTATTTTAAGCCAGTAACTTCGAAAGATTTCCCGCACTTGGCAGCAAACCATGATTTAGTTACCCGAAGACACCCTGATGCCTAGATTTGTAATCGACATAAACGGTATTGTGAAGTCGCTACGTGGGATTGGTGCGACCAAGGCTGTTGGACGGGATGGTATCTCTCCTGTTATTCTTCTTAAGTGCTGCAATGCTGTCGCCCAGTATCTATTTGTCATAATCACTGAAGCCTTGAAGACAGGATGGTTCCTACGGATTGGAAATTGGCAAACGTCACACCTGATTTTAAATCAGGATCTATAGTCAATGTTGGGAATTATCGCCATATTTCATTAGCATTGATCTCCTGTAAGCATTTTTAGCTCATCATTTATAGCAACTTCTACAGCTTGTTGGGTTCGATGTGTGTTTTTTTGCCTTCAAAGCACGGCGTTCGAGGCGTGTATTCTAGTAGTACACAGTTAGTGGAACTTTATGACCAGATATTCCGATCGTTTGATCAGAGGAAATATTAGACTTTGGGTTTTTGGACTTCCGCAAAGCTTTTGACTCGGTGCCACACCAATTATTACTGTATATATTGACCTTGCTAAAGAAAGATGCCAATGCTCTAAATTGGATACAAACCAACTTAATAAGTCTTAAACAACATGTTGTTTTAAACGGTAATACACCCACACCAAATAGGGTTACTTCGGCGGCAATACAGGGAAGTGTACTAAGGCCTTTATTGCGTAATATACAGTTTTTTTAAGCTTTACAGATGTGTTTAAAAAGCTGTAAAACCTAAACTTATGAGGTTTGTGCAGGTTTCAAATAGGGCCAGGGGGACATAGTATATGGGACTGAGTGTAGCGATCAGTCGGCTAATTACATAAAATTGTGTAAATTAACCTTTTAATTGGGAAAAATATTCACATGGTTTCAAATAGAAACTTGCTGAGCGTAGTTCAAAACCCCTAAATTTGTAATTTGTAGGCAGACTTTAGGCGCGTGAGAAGCGCAGTAGTGCGCTAAAGTTACCACTCATGGAGCAGGTACAAGGCTCTGGCTCTCATAAAAGACGGAAAAATCACGCGGGTGATTTACCGCAACCGCTAGCTTCATAAATTCTGCACGAGAGGTAACTTTACTGCACTACTACACTTCTCACGCTCTCCAAGTCTTTCTGGAAATACTGATATAGTGGTTCCTGATGAAGGTCTCCAATTTTAATTAGAACCCTATGTATATTTCCATTAGATAAAGTTATATAGCAAACTTTACATAAGTAGCGAACTGATCATTACGATTAGCACCCTATTCTATGTCCTACTGGCCGTATTACTCACCTGCACGAACCGCATAAGTGTAGCGTGCACAACGTTTTTAAAACAAACCAGAAAAGCTTAAAAACATACTGTAAATTGAAATTATATTGCTGAAAAAATACATTATCATATTAAACAATTCGGCGACGACTGCGTTTTATACATGAAAATAAATTCGCCAGACGACCTAGATATTTTGAAATCCGACATGAACACTTTAACCAAGTGATGTATACATCAGTATACATGTATACTGATGTATACATATATATTTTTCGAGAAGTCAGTCGCACGTTTTCCAATGCTACCAAATTCAATGTACTGTCCTGAATTATTTCTTAGAGAATGCCTACCAGGAGTACTATTTACAAACTCTTTCAAATGGATCAGTCCTATAGAACGTACAATAACAAAAAGCTACCAAAATGATTTATGTTATCCATCGAAATTTTAGATCCACGTCACGAGAGGTTAAAGAAACACTCTACTTTTCCTTTGCAAGAACCATCTTAGATTACGCCTTTGTGGATGGGATCCGACTTATGACTTCCATATAAATTAGCTTGAAACAGTTACAGTTCAGGCAGCACTCTATGTACTTAACAGCTATGATCCCTAAGCTAGTACCACTGGCATAAAGGCTGTGCTGGGATGGGAAGCCCTCATAAATGTAGGAAAAAAAAACTAAGGCTGAAGTTCTTCTATTATGCAGTTTATAACAGAGCTAGGATCGATAAAGGTGCCTATTTCTTTGGAGCCATATTACGTCTCTCATTGTTGTGATAATTCGAAGAAGTTTGCTGTACCGAGTTACAAAACCGAGAGTTTCGGAAATTTGTTTCTTTTTAAAACGGTGAGAGAGTGGAACGATCTTCCCGATTAAGTTGTGTCAATTGATGAAAACAAAATTTTATCTTCTTTCTTACCACAGTGCATTTGAAGAAAAACAACCGACAATAGTGCACACAGCGCGCTGTAGGTATCTTGTGAATAAATAAAATACTTAATACATAATTGAACTTTCCTGGTTTCAGTACTAATGTTCGACTGTTACTGCAATTACTGCCTAATTTAGTATTTTGGTGCGCGCCTTTTTGTGTGGTTATACATCGTACACACTATTTGTTACTTAGCTGCTTATGGGTCAGTGGACGCGCCGAGCTTCATATTGTTTTTTCTTTCTTTCGCCATCGTTTCTGCAAATGGAAAATAAACAATAATTTTATTACTATATTAATCATTTGTTTCTAATTAAAAAGATTTAGGCTCTGGGATTAAGGTAAAACACGCAGGCCAAGTTTGCTAGTTCTAGGGAAACCTTCAGCCCAACATTCAAGTAAATGAAACAGCAACGTTAAAAACAGGTAAAACTGAAGCGGTGACTGTTGTTGACAGGTCGTTCTGGTATAGGGCTCAATGCTGTTCAGTGGGACTTAAAACTTTGATATTCTCTACTACAAATAATTTGTGTCACTGCAGACGCCTGATATAATATTGGCATGTTAGCATTTATGTTTCAGCGTCAAGGGGCAAAAGTAAAACACAAAACATATTCTCAATAAAGCAGAAATAAAGATTTGCACACTGAAGTGTGTGCCTTGTTTCACTGGTGGCCTAAAGAGAATTTAATTCCAAATCAAAATTAGCACAAAATAGTGCTCAAGTCAGGTACTTTCACTAAATTTACGAAACTTTTATTGTTTCTTAAGTGCCTTATATCTTGAAAACTCGTAAAAAAGTTGCTGTTATTCGGCAATTTTGGGCGGATCGACCTAAATACTTGTTTTTTTATTTAAATATTAATCGAAGCAATAAAATATGTAACCAAGGATGTACCAGTTTTCGTTATATTCGAATTTGTTTTCGCTACTATGAATAATGAAAAAGTATCGCGAGCATACTTTGCTTAACATCTGTTACTATACTATGCAAATCGAAAAACCTGCTGTTCTAAGTCAAAACTTCCACTGATATTCGGCACTTCATGGGAGGAAAACCAAACGAGCAAAATAAATGAGAGAAACAATTATTATGTACCAGACAGAATGCAAACCTCAAACTGGTGCCACCTTGGTGTCAATTTAAAACATATAAACATCTATAGGAACACGAGTTATATACACGCCAAATCTTGCGTGGCTACAGGGGTCGGTCAACTGAAGGGTTTTAAATAAAAGAGGTCTGACGCTGATGTACTGAACGATATTTATTTGACTATATTTATGTTTGATCCTGCAAACATGACGATGCGTTTTAGAATGCGTCAAGACGAAATTCACAGGCCCAATCAATTATATACAGGGTGTCGCACCGATACTCTTTACGGTTCAGTTCAGGTTCAGCTCCAGAGCGGAAAAAATGAAGGCTTGAAACGGTTTAAACCGGTTCAGACGGGTTCATTAAATGGTTCGAGGAAAACTTAATAAAACTGATCGAATATTAGCACAGTTCTACTGGCATGAGGTAAATTATTACTCTATAAAATACGCGCTCATTAATTGATTTTGTGCAATTCGCCTGTCTATTGAATGATCTGCGAAAATTCAGGACGTGGCGTATTATTTATTTTTATATTATATTTATTTATCTAACATTTATCTGCGACCTCTGTGAGGTCATTGCAGGAGCGGAATAAATGCAGAAATAAACACAATCAAACAATACAACATACAACACTTGAACATAACAGAAATGAAAACGATGACGTCACGCGTTACTGAAAAGAATAGGCAGAACCGCGCTAATAAAATCACTAAAGGGAAGAGTACGTATTTTCCCATCTAGATTATTCCAAAATCCAACTATGTGGAAAAACGAATATTTAAAGCAGTTAGTAAAAGACTGAAAAGGAGCAATATTAATGAATGAGATCGTCTGGTGC
>JABSTQ010010504.1:0-169586 GCA_013358835.2 Ixodes persulcatus
TCGTGACGTCCTTTTTTTTGATAAATTTCGCGGGGAAACTGAATTGGTGGTGAGGTCACGTGACGTATTTCCCCGCTAATTTAAAGGAAAAATTTCCCCGCTAACCTTGGCGGGAAAATTTCCCTCTAAACTTAGCGGAAAACATTTCCCTGATACATTTAGCAGGAAATTTCCTCCCTAGCTTTAGGTAGGGAAACGTCCCACAATGCAAGCGCGCGGTTACCGCCGACGCCGACGCCGCTCAACCGGAAACGGAAGATTAAAAGCTGCGCTCTAAAAAAAAAAAAAAAACTATTATTCTCAAGGGCCTTGTTGCAGAGTTTCGTTAGTTTTCCTCTGAAAGTAACTATCCCGTTGCATTGCCTTTCCGGCGTTTCATGCGGTACTCTAGAATATTTGCTTGAAGGGTCAAAGTTTATTTCAGCTGACAGAGGACAGCGGCATACCGCTTTGAAACAGAAGCAATGAAATGACACCAAGGAATCTTGAAGGCTGCACCTAAGCTGGACTAGAGCTGGTACGGAGTATCGAGAGGTGTTAACAGTAATGTATATTTATATTCCCCCAAACGCACTTATTTGAGTCCGTCTTTACTCCGCGAAGGCAAAGTGCCTTGACAAGAGCCCGTGTGGCTTGAAGCAGGAGGTTTCCAGCTGTCAGAGGACCGCGGCAAAAATCGCGAAAAGCCAGAGTGCAAAGAAATGACACGGAGTCAGTAGAAGCTTAGCTTTGTTAAACAGTAATTTCCACTGAATGTACTATCGGGTTTGAATTAAATGCGAACAGTGGCGGAACTTCCAGCGCAACACCGGCACAGCGTGGAAGCTTGGGTTATGCTGGGCGAGGTGCGAACACATCGGAGTCGGACACACACCCTCGCAGCGCCCTACTCTCTATCTCACAGTTTTGTAAGTTTCCCGTGGCCTGCAGGAATCGCAGCAATTGTCGACGGCCAGTGGCTACATTGTTCGAATTTTATTCCAGCGTGATAGTACCTACAGGTCGTATCACTCTAAATGTGACATTACTTTTAAAACAAATGCGGTGTTCAACCTCAAACAAACATTTTGCGTAACTTGCTGCGACCTCAGATGTTTCAAGCTTTCAAGTACCTGCATAAACAAAACTCTGCCTACCAACCCTAGTTTACGAGTATAATGGTTTATGAAGCGCGCGAGAACACAGGAATAGCAAAATACGAGATTACATGACCCAAAAAATATTTACTCAATCGCAGGTCACTTCTGCCCAACAATGCAGCCCATCGGGCAATCTAAAACCGCATTGTTGAATCGCGTTTTCTTTTTTTCCTTTTTTTTTTGCGCTTCGTTGTATTGAATGGAGCAGGCGATGACACGCGTTCAGCACACAACGAAAGAGTCTGTCGTTTCTGCATCAGAAAACCGGATCGAGGGGAGGGGGTGGGGATAGGAAGGCTTAAGACAAATGCCGGCCAATCTGAGTGACAAGTGTCGAGGGCAGATCAAGTATACGCTGCCGTGGGTAGGATTATGTTGGGGAATAATTAGGCAGGAGGTGGAATAGGGCGACCTCTAACGGTGGGGCTTTTTGTTTTTCATATTCAGCTCTAAAAACAACAAAGAAAAACAGCTTTTTTTTTTTTTAACAGCGTTTGACTGGGTCTTTTGTTTAATCATTGAAACACTCGATAGTTGAGCTAACATTCCTAGTGAATCTACGCCCGGTGCTCCACTGACGAAGGAAACATAAAAGTCAAGTTCGCAGGTGTTGAATTGTTTCAATACCGAGCTGGTCTGGACGACACGCAGTAGTCACCAGCATTCACTGAAGTTTCCCAAAGAGAAAAACGTGTCGAACAAGTATGGTGTTTCACGGTTCCGGATTGATTTGTGATTGTATCACATGGTACTTTGATCCTTATGGCTGGTTTGGCTAAATATGTCACGTGTTTTAAAACTTAGTTACATTCATTGGTCTTTTTTTTTTTTTTTTGTGGCGACAACAGGAGGAGACATCTCAGTTCTGCGATGTCCTGACATCATGGAATGGCACACCGGGGAAGATGGAAAATGTGATTACGTCGAGTGTCTCTAACAACGTAACTGCGCTGTTATTTGGAGAACGTTTCAGCTACGATGATCCGAGGCGGAAGTCCTCTACAAAGCAACAAGTACAGTTTCAAGGAATGCTAGATCCACATCAGCCTTGGACTTCTTGCCCGCCTTGCGCAAGCTGCTATCGTACTTTCCATCGTCCAAAACCAGTTTCGTCCGTGCGCATAGCGACAGTATACTTGCTTTGTCAGCAAGTATATATCTGTCTCACGGTCATCACCCAGGCAATAAATGACGAGTGAATGTGGTGTGAACGCGTGCGTGGCCTCTTATACTTCGATGGGGAGGGCAAGTGCACATGTTCAAAACGCGCTCCACAGCTTCGTAGAGAAAGCTGACTCCGCCCAGAGGGCGGCTACTGGAACAGTCTACAAGATCCACGCACACAATGAACCAAACAACTTCTTTCATGTATACTGCTTATTCTAACAAATTGCGATCGAGACAGTATGAGTACATTCTCGTCGTTTCTGCATTTACTTTAACATTTCTAAATTTTGTCCAGATTGGTATCACCGTGAACTGTCCAGTAAAATAAGGTACCCTAACTTTTACTTTCAGAAAAGAGGCAGACCAACGTTCGAAGAAGCTGAGTTCAGACGTGAATAGGGACTTTATTGATGCTTACCTGAAGAAGATAAACGAGGGTAACGCAGCCAACTCAAGCTTCAATCGTGAGTGCATTCTTACTTGTGTTAGTGTCACGGACAGCTTAAAGGGCCCCTGAAATCAAAAAGAAGTGTTTTTTTTTTTTTCTTCTTCTAAACAGTCTGGTTGGAACACGCGTCTCGAGAAATAAATTTTAAGCGTGAATATTAAAAATTTAGAGCAATATTGACGGTGCGGGATGTGATTTAGTCAGTAGTAATCACCTTTCCATTTGTTTTCTCTCTTGGCGTTTCGGGCGCGTGGAGGAGGGTTGAATCGGCTTAGCCATCACGTTGAGGTGGAGAGAGTGTATGACCAACCCGTTGATGTTGAAAGAGTGTATGATCATTCCGTAAGGTCATGGACTTTGCGCGCAGAATTTAAAATTAATCTCCCGCCGTCAATGTAGGTCTACATTTTTTTTCGCGTAAAATTCATTTCTCAACATGCCTGTCCCAACACGACTGCTTAAAAAAAAATGTTTTTCTTTTTTCGCGGTTTTTTAAGAAACGCTGGGCGTTGCGAATCCCAAAGATCTTATTACCGCTCCCCAGCCGATAAAATTGAGGCTCAGTCAATGAAAACTCTAGAAAACGTTTCGCGACTCAAGAAAATTAAAGGAGGACGCTTAAGCTCCGCCTTCAAGATTCGAACGCTAGCATCTAAATATAAACCTCAGTTCGTTCCCAACCTGGGAAAGCGTGTCTGAGTGGGCTGGAGACGCCGAGAAAGTCGGACGTTCGAAAAAGTTTGAGCTCCCAAGGAACGTTTTCAACGGCCGCACACGGACGCGGATCATTAATTGTCTTTTCCCTTAAATGGTGAATACGAAGGTCTCCTCCTGCCACATCTGATCACGGAAACTGCTGCGCTAAACTCAGTCTTTTCACACTCTGACTTCCGAGGACGACCCTACCGTATCGAAGGCTTTAGAAAGGAGCTTAGAAGGTGCGATGTCTTGAAGGAAATCGCAGCCTTCGGGTCCTACGAGATGAATCCCGAACGGATGCTGACCTTTCGATCTGTAGTGGCAAAACAGAGGGTGATGGGAGCCAAGGAACTCAATGTAAAGAACCTGAAGTGTTTGGTGCTTGACCGTAACAGCACTGAAGTGCGCCTCAGACTACACTGGGTGCCCTTCCATTGTCCTGACGAGGTCGTATACGTAAGGTCTTGGAGCCCTACGGGAACGTGACTGAACTCGCAAGGGAAACATGCATGCATGCTGAAGGTTTCGAAGGTGTGGAGTCGACGACCAGATTAGCCCGATTGGAACTGAAAACAGGCGTAAACTTCAAAGACGTACTCCACCAGATGAAGATATTTGGGAGAATATCGCTGATTGTCATCCCTGGTCGTGCACCACTCTCTTTACGCAGTAAACGCACAGGACACCTAATATGGGAGTGTCGAGTTCCGCAATGTCCGAAGTGTTTCCGATTTGGACATAGTGGTGACGAATGTGAGAAAACGTACGCCAGAGTCGCAGAGCCATTCATTGCAGACGAGGAGCCAAACGAACGTATTACGGACGCCACTGAGGCAGAACATGTCACAAGGGATGCCATGCCGGCAACCAAGGAAAACGAACATCGTTGCATGCTACACTTGCCACGGAAACAAAGCGGGCGGAAGTACCAACACCGGAGAAACCCGCCCCAAGCTCCCAAAACAACGAGAGTCGGCTGGAGGTGAACAGAAACACTTTTTGTGAGAAAGACCATCAGGAAGCAGCACAGCAGATCGCAGTCGGCATTGAGGGGAAAATAGACACTGACATTCATTACATTGAGTGTACTCTTGAGCAGGCATTAACAGATACAGAAGGAGAAGATGACGACTCGCAGGCTTGGATGCCAGTCATAGCGCGAGGGCGAAATCGGTCATTGTCTGGCACCTTTTAAACGGAGCGACGAAAAGCGGACTTGAAGTAAAACGGCTTTTGCTCAGTATGAGGTTTGATACGATGAATGTCAGAAACATTATATCGAAATATATAGAAATTAATGGAAACAAATCCAGAAAGTCTTCGCTGAATTTCAACCAGTCTTCGAGTAGCCGAGTTTGCTAAATACCCACTTCTAAAGGAAAAAGTTTTCGAATGATCGACATGAAAGATTGCAACTGGCTTGATTTTTCAAAGTGCGACTCTAGTAAGAAATATTTTGTTTGGGAAGTCCAATAGGCGTATGCAATTGGATGAGAACCTGTGGGAGCATGAAATAGCCTTATAGAGGCATAAAGAGGCAATGTAGTACTATATGGCCAGTTATAAGAAACTAATAAGCAGTTTCTTATAACTTCTTATATAATCTTGTATAGTTGGTTCTTGCGTGCTCTTCTGTGATCTTGTTTAGTCATATTCCCTTCTTGGATTGGGAAGTTTCGTGTACTTATAACATTTTTATTAGGGGACATAGCGAATAGAGAATGTGCTTAGAATTCCAAATTAGATTCAACATTGAAAAGTTGTATGTAGAATGAATATGCAATGTAAACTGTAAATTGAACCATAAGCTGTGCTAAAATGTGTTTAACACGTAATACAGAAAAAAAAAACAAGTGTCTGCGTAGCCAAGTGGGTAGTGTGTCTCGCTCGCAACCGAAAGGTCGTGGGCCTCAGCCTAAAATTCATTGGATTTTTTTATTTGAGGCAAATGAATTACTTTATGAAGTGAAATCATGTGAGACATGCGGCAACCTTTAATTCGTAATACGGGTCATGTTTTAACCACACTCATTCCACGCGTCACGTCACGTTTCACGTGAGCGTTGCGGCTCTTTTTTGTTTTTTCAAATCCCCGCACGAGGTCACGTGGTTGTGACGTCATGACCCTATCGATCAATCGGGATTTTCTCACCCGCCACCGACGCCGACGCCAGCTTTGCTTCGACACGAGCTCCTTAAAGCTGTCGCTTTAAAACGTACTCATAATAGGCCACTCTCTGTAGTTTCTTGGATGTAGGGGACTTTTATAGATTTGCCTGATTTGATTAGAAGGAAGCCTTAATGGTTTCTTGTCACTCTCTACGACCTCCTCGCAGTACGGACTTTGATGGGCAATTCCCTGCTTCTATTCGGAGCCGGCACGAACCCAGTCAAGGCCAGCATAGAGTGGAGCTTGCTCAAATGCGCGCATCACCCCGAAGGTGTTCAGAGGAAGCTGCAGCAAGAAATTGACAACGTCGTAGGCCGGGAAAGAGCTCCCGAATGGGAGGACAGACGCAGGATGCCCTACACTATGGCTTTCATCTGGGAGGTGCTTCGTTGGAGGATACCAAATCCACTGGGACTCATCAGGATGTAAGTGTGGGATGTAAAACAAAACAAAAAAAAAAATACAATAAACGAGGAGGTCATGCAACTAATATTGAAGAGAGAAGATAGTCTTTGGAAGAGCCGCTTTATTTTGTGCAGCATCCTCGATATCATTGGTAGGGGGTGGTTATCTCAGTTTCGGCAACCGCTCGCGTGGGATATTTAAAGGGGCCATGAAACTTATTTTGGACTGGGATAGATGAATATAGATTCTCATTTAAATAATCGCATATTGCTTAATGGGCCAAAGAGAAAAGAGGGTAGCGAGTAATAAAATCTGATTTTCGTACCTTATTTCGTTCGAAAGCTTTCAGCCTTATCGCTGTGATACATCCGCGGTACCCAAAGTACGTCAGCCGGCTTCGCACTGGACACGAACACAGAGCCAGTGTACTATCTCACTATAGTCCGTTCAGCCCTACGCTGACAGTGCGGTGGGAACTACGCGCCTGCCTGGCCAATCAGAAGCCTCCCTTTCGTCACCTGACCCCATGATTTGCGAGCTAGTCGAACCATGTGGCAAAAGATAGAAGTGGCAGACCCAACGAGCACGTAGCTTCCACAGCACTGTTAGCATAGGGATGAACGGAGGATAGTTACGAATACTTGAAAACATAAAACATCGAGGACGGGGACGAAAACGGAACTTCTTTGACTTTGAAAGAAGTCCTGTTTCCGTCCCCATCCTAGATCTTCTATTCTTTCAAGGATTCGTATCTATTCACCAATATGCTCGTTTTCAATTAGCAGGAGAGTTGCGAGCAGTACTGAGGCGGACACGGGCGGGGCAGGGAGCAAAGCAACTTTTGTCCGAATTTTTAGCGACGGACTCATCTTCATCTTCCAGGGGGAGAATGGCGGCGTGCGAATACATGAAGGTTCGAGCAACGAGGTATTTTTTTCTTACCCTCCTCTTGAACTGCTAGCTTTACACTCTCGCACCTGTACATTCGATGACGCAGTGCGGCTCGTGCGTTGATGAAGAGGAAAGCTAGGAACGAAGAAGTTTAAAATAATTTCATGACCCCTTAAAATCTGAAAGTACCAGCTTTTTGCTTTGGTATGCCGCTTAGAATATTTCTTCTCCCTCATAACCTATAAAACACGCTTTAGTTATAGTCGTTTTTCTCCACACTATGGCTGTTGCAGACTAAGTTCGAGAAAACAAGCAGCGTTCATTCACCCCGTAAACTCGCAACCAGTATAAGCGTGCACATCATCTGGAGCGGATTGTATGCCGGCCATGTTTACCAGAATGACGCGAAGGTGTTGGCAGTGCACATGACTCACACTGAGTTCCACACATTGTTATGTTTCATCTATTTCAGTCGTCGCAGAGATTGGGCAGGAGCCACTACCCGAATGCGTGACATGATAACTGGCACAAGCCCAAATCGAATGCTCACCCAGTGCTCGTTTCAACTGAATTAGCCGGATTGAAGCGGGCCGTGTAACAGTATTAGGTAGGAATGTTTCTCACTTTACACAAGTTTACTGGCACTATTGGAAGTTCCAATGGTGCCAGTAAACTTGGAACCCAAGTATCATCGCACGGAATAAGCCACAAACCAAGAAGCTTTTTCTATCGCCGCGTAATTTCAAGGGCGAAAGCAAATATTTTCTTTCAGTTTTTCCTTCGCACAACTTGATGACAATGTTGTGGAGATCCCATTGTTGGCGTTGTCAACAGCACAATCTCCAGGATTTCATTATGAAGGTTTGCTATCCCCGCGGAGACGATATTTGAATGCGGCTCATACAGAGGATGCGAGCACTGCGTGAAGATTTGATATCTGCTAGTGACGATCAGTGCCTCCCCATTCCTTCTTGTGCCCAATCGCTGCGATGACGGGAATGGCACAACCTTCAAAATCTGTGGAACTCAGCACGTGCCCCGTGCATTCCCAACTCCGGCTCGTGGCTATGAGAAACATTGGCGGCATATGATCGGCACCAGACCACAGGGACGCTTGTCCTGGCCCCGGATTGAGGGTCTCAACGCTGCTCGTTTTTCTCGCACTTTTTTCTGCGACTGCCATTGCGTGGAGATAGAAAACAAAAAAGATACTAACTCGTTTTTTATAGGTTATGAATGCCAAGGAGTACGTTTAAGGGGTATTAACTGAAAGGACAAAAAGATGTTGCATCGACCCTTTAAATAACCGCAGCTTGGGGACCGCAAAGCTTGATGACGAAATCCGGAGGGTCGCATTTTAGTGCGCAGCTGTTAGGCGCCCGTTTCCAGGATGAGTGACGTCGGCGTCGCTCAACGCGCATAATCCATCCGCGCGTAACCGCGCGCATGCAATATGGGACATCACAGTTTTCCCGCTAAATTTAGCGGGGAAACTGAATTGTTGTTGAGGTCAGGTGACGTCAATTTCCCCGCTAAATTTATCGGGGAAACTTAACCCGCTATATTTAGCGGGAAACATTTCGCTAGATTTCCCTCTAAATTTATCGGGAACATTTCTCCGCAAGATTTAGCGGTAAAAACTTCCGCTAAGTGTATCGGGGACATTTTTGCAAAATTTATCGTGAAATTTAGATAAACTTTTTCGCTAAATGGGAGGGGAGGGGGTGCAGGGGCATACTTTCGCCTCGCCTCTCCTCTCCTCCTCCTCAAGACCAGAGCTCTAATTCGGCATATATAAAGAATTGTAAACGTCTGTCACTTTTTTGACAACGGCAACATTGCGATCTCCACAATTTTGTCATAAGTTTTTTCTAAAAAGAGACGGACACAAAACGTTTACTTTTATCCTTGAAATTACGAGGCGACCAACAAGCTTCTTTGTGAGTAATGACGCGTATAAGTGTATTTTGAGTTTCCACAGGTCCACTAAGATCGTGTAAAGTGATAAACATTCCGACCCATTATCCTTGCATGGCCCTTTAACCGTTGAGCGCACTGTACGTTCTCACAATACGGAATCCTGCATTGTTAGGAGAATACTCCCAGTCAAGTGTTCGGGTTGCCTAATATTCCTCACGTTCACTAAAAAGTAATTAAACGCAAATGAGCGCTAACATTTCTTGAACAGGAAGGGACTCAAGTTTCTAGTCATAGGCTATCGCACCAAATTCGACGCCCTTTTAGAAATTGGGGATTCTATATTAATGACCGAATTCATCGAAGGGCCTGATTTCTATAGACCTTTCCAGTGTTTACAAAATCACAGTCCAGCGTGCGATCTTCACAGCCCAGCACGTGCGTGATCGTCGCTTCGGAAAGCGAGCAAAGCACGCGCCATACGCACGAACGCTCAAAATGGCACCGGCCACAAGCTCGTTTTTGGAAAGGTCTATACGGTGACTTTGGCTTTATGCAGGGCGCGTTGTTGCTCAAAAAAAAAAAAAACAGCGCATACATGCCAAAATTAAAAGCAAAGAAACACTGAACACGAAAAACACCCCTTATACATCCTACAAAAAGACACGGTGTTTACTGCGGAGATGATGACATAATTATCTGCGGACACGTGCCAAGTTTGATCGAAGCATGCTTTCTTCCTACATATGTACGCTGCGAGCATGCCTGCAGACCGTTTACGCAGGAATAATAGAGCGTTTTAGGGAACCCTGTTCCCTAAAACGGTACGATAGGTCCTCTAGTACGAAATGCGCATGCGCTACCGTAGAACACTCGGATATGCGCATTTCGTGCCGGAGAGCCCCTCGTGCACCGTACCGGACGGGCAGAAACGGCTCCCTACAACTCCCTAATGATACAGGCCCGTACTACCTGGAAGAAGCAGGCCCTCGACAGTGTCTGGGGACTGTTTTTTGTACAGTGCAGATTGGTGGGCGAGTTGGAACTGGGTATTCATCTTCACTACGGTGCCTGGAACGCGTATTCGACTGGTGTGTGTTCAGCGTCCACCCCCCCCCCCCCCCCCCCCACACACACACACATCAAAAGTGGTCCTGACCAGAAACCGGAGGGTCACGCTGTCGGTCCTGGCGGTTGGTCGTAGAAATGCTGGCGAAAAGGACGAGCTAACGCGAATGTCGCTGTCGCCATGGCGTCCCAAGTTCTGGCTGCTGACACTTCCGTGGTCTGCCACACCAGAGAGCGAGCTGCAGAACAGGCGTCCGCTACATCCACGCCTGAACAACTCTAGGATCGCGACCGGCCACAGCATGACACTTTTATGAAAAAATCAATGTACCACTTTTTTTGGACGCGCTAAACACACCAGTCGGAGAAGCGTTTCAGGCACCATAGGCTTTACAGGGTGTCCCAATTCACCAGGCTCGGATCTAAAAAGGACCTTAAAAATCGAAGCCTGCACGTAGAAATCTAAACTTTTCGTCAAACGCGTATTTCACGGGTCAGTTTGTTCTTGTAGAATTAGAAAGTGTAGCTCCCTTTCTGTAAAAAATAAGGGCCAAGAAACTTGCCAGCGTCAACGGCGGGCAGCGACGCAGGCGACGAAGTCGACTTGCGGAGCGCGTTTTGCGCTCGTATTGATAGATGGCGCTACCTCCTTATTGAGACTGCTCGCAACCACCGCGGTTTATTAAAATGAACATTGAACCTTCGCTTAGAAGTTAATGCGAACAAAAAAGCAAAACTTAAAGTAAAAAAAAAATACGCGTTTGCATAACGACGTCGCTTTTGCGGCCAACGTGTTTCGTCTGCGTGCCGTCTGCTTTCTTTCGCTGGTCGGCTACACCTTCGGATGGTGCTCCCGACGCCATCTATATATACGCGCGCCAAATGCGCCCCGCAGCTCGACTCGGTCGTCCGCCTCGCCGTCCTATTTTTGGACCTTTTCTTTGTTTTACAGACGAAGAGCTACGCTTTGTATTTTTAGAAGAAAAAAACGACCTGTGAAACATATCTTTGACGAAGAGTTTAGATTGCTTCGTGCAGGTGCCGATTTTTACGGTTCATTTTAGATCGAGCCGGGTGACTTGGGACACCCTGTGCATCTCTTGTATGAGGTATTTTTATTTCCATGTATCGTTCCCTCAAGGCCCGGAGGCATTACACAGGGGGAGACCAGGGGGAAAAATGGACGACGTAACACAAATTACAAGTTAGGCGCAATAAAGAGAATATTATTATTATTATTATTATTATTATTATTATTATTATTATTATTATTATTATTATTATTATTATTATTATTACTGTTATTATTATTATTATTGCTGACAGTTCTGAAAGGCCCAGAATCGGTTATGGTGTCAATGCAGAGCGCAAGTTCGTCTGCTTCTTTTGCAGGGGTTGTGGTTGCGTCAGAACGACAAGCTCCGATTGGCTATAATTGAAGGATAGTGGGTTGAGCTCAAGGCACATTGCTTTAAGGTCTACCCACTATCTTTCAATCAGAGCCAATCAGAGCTCGGCGTCTTTATGACGTCACCACATGTCCCCTGCAAAAGAAGCAGACGAACTTGCACTCCGCATTGACACCCGGGAGGTGGCTCCAGTCCCGGGACGTAGAGGGTACGAAAGATTAATGGGACATTATCGTGATCAAACTTGGGATACCAACTTTGTGCTGGTGATTGAGACGAGAAAAAAACATAAACCGGAAGGGGGAGGGTTAATTAGTCGCGTAGGATGTAATTGCGAAAATAAGTTTTATGAAATAAAGTAAGGCGAGCAACTTTCCGGCTGAACGAGAAGGGTGGCAATGTCAAAGTAGTTTTTCTGCTAGCGACACTCGCGGTGTACTGGGATATCGTGAGAACAAAACCAGCTGATCTGTTTCGGATAGCTTCCAATGCAAGCATGAGAGTTGCTTGTCGGGGATCCCAAACAAAATACACGTGCAGTAATTGTGGACGAATTTGGTTTTTGTAGAGGATTAACCTGAGCGAAGCAGGTGTTGGGGGAAAAGCAGTCGATCTGGGTGACGCATTGTATGATGTATTAGCAGCGCAACAGCGGCTTTGGCGGTTTTCTGTCTCACACTTGTTGTGTTATTTAAGATTGATACCTATGCGGAGCGCAAGTTCGTCTGCTTCTTTTGCAAGGGGGTCGGGGTGACGTCAGAATGCCGACCTCTGATTGGTTCTAATCAATGGATAGTGCGTAGACCTCAAGGCTTTGAGGTCTACCCACTATCTTTCTAACTAGAGCCAATCGGAACTCGGCGTTCCGACGTCTTCACAACCCCCTTGTCAAAGAAGCAGACGAACTTACGCTCCGCACTGAGGTTCAGTTTCCTGTAAGTTTTATTTAAAATAAAAATGATAAACGTTTATTTTTTTTTCTTACAGGGCAGAACGCAATACCACAATCGGTGGTTTCCACGTTCCCGCCGAGACTGTGGTTCTGCCTAATTTCTGGGCAGTCCACCATGACCCTGAGGTGTGGAAACACCCTTTCGAGTTCGACCCTACACGATTTTTGAATGCGGATCACACTGTACTGCTGCCGAAGCCAGCGGCTCTCTTGACTTTCAGTACAGGTATGTCAGTACTAATTCTTAGACTTGAGCATATGAACAAAACAAAACAAAATGTTTTACAAACATTAGAACATTTTTAACGGAGAGGGTTGCAAGTAAATACGTATATTGCGTATTTATGTACATGGCAGATTGTATATGAATTTAACGAAGATATGAACGGACCAAATATATGCATAAAGCGAAATTATACGGATAGAGTGAAGGTAAATAACTAGGGAAGCAAATATGTACTACTCTTATTATTCAGGTGGCGCCATAAAGAAAAGCTACTGATTTCGTAATTATATTAAAAAAAAACTATATTTTTTTATATAGACTGTTGTGGCTAAACGTGTTATTACTTTTTTTCTTACCCTTGTAGCAACGAATGTCTGAATTTTACAAACCAGCAGAGTAATACCAACAACAGAACTAAACTTGAGTATTTTCTCATACACGTTCAAGTTGAACCAATAATCTGGTAAAAACTAATAATAATAACACGGCGCACGTACTTGACTACCCATTATCTGATTCCCTCTCTATTAGTTTTTGGTTTCTTTAAAATAGGTAATGGAAATGTTTTTGCCAATTCAGCCAGGAGAGGGTTGTATCAAGTTTCTAGCAGAAAATATAAAGGGTAAACATACGACGAGCGACTAACATTGACACCGAACGCAAGTGTTTAACTGCTGCACACGAGAGGCATGTTCAAGTTCCTCGTACGTTTGTTATCGGGACAAACATTATCGTTTCGAATACCCGTGTACCGACAGAACACTAACGACTTCCAGGAAGACGCATGTGCCCCGCGGAAACACTCGCCATCATGGAGGTCTTCATGTACCTGACGACGCTGATGCAAAAGTTCACTGTGCTACCCAAGGAAGGGGAGGCAATTTCAATGGATATTCACCAAGGATTAACCAACAGTGCTCTTCACAGCCAAGAGCTCCGATTTCTGCCAAGATGAGGGAGACATTTGCAATGTGGTTCGACGTTCGTTTGTAAATGAATTTGTTCTTGGGGACTCTAGGACAAGCTATTATACCGATTGATTAAAGGTTTACTCAGATAATGAACGAGTAAATATTGCTACGTGCTTCTCATTTTTCTCATCCAATATTAAGGCCAAGTGGGTGATTATTCTACACCGCGTACTCATTATTGTATTTGTTATTTGGGAGAGAGTTTTTTTTTTTTTTTAATTTGTTTTAACTCTTGATTTAAAAGGAATATTAACTTGGAATTTTAAAAAAACACTTTGATACAAAAATTTGAGAAAAGCTCTTATAGACATCTCTATTTCAACACTGAGCACGCGGTGTAAAATTATTACCCTCTGAACGAAAAAAACGATACGTACATAATAATATTTACTCGCTAATTATCTAATTAATTATGTAACCTACGACCTTCATAGCTTGCCCTAAATCCTCATAAATGCGGAAAACAAGATAACCAAGTTACCTTTGAGTGTGAATTTTTAAATGTCCTTCGGTCAATAAAAACCCGTCTTCTTCTAACTCAACATGGTTGCCGCCGAACCGGAGCCTTAATCGGGTTTTGTACGACAGGCTCCCATACTCGCGGAGAACTTTCTGTGGCAGTTCAGTCGAATCTAACAGCACGCATGCGCAAGGGTATCTTGAGCGCCCATCAAATCAGTACACGTCCACTCCTCACTTCTTCTGAAACGAGGAGGAAAGAAATACCGCTCGCTTTCCTTCTTGCTGGGTTGGAGAAAGCGGAAGAAAGACACGGATGACGATCATGAACTTGATCGAACACAGTAACTTTCGCACGTCAATGACCGGTAGAAATGGTCAGTTTCCGCCCCAACCCAGCGCGGCGGCAGAATCCGTTACACTCCAGGAGACGCTTAGAAACTCAAGATGGCACTACCCACTAAAACAGCTGTGCATAAATAATTTTAAAGCCAATTGCATGTTTTATTTTCCTGATACCGGTTCCATTTTCAGGAGAATGGGGGCGCTGCCGAGCACAATCAATCAAAACACGTAATCGCAAGTAATATATAGGTTGTGCTTCTCGAACAAATACGCGGACAAGAAGGTATAAGAACGGTCGTTTGGGGCGGACGCCCTTCTTCAAGTAATAGACGTCTTTCGCGGCTATTACCTGAAGAAGGGCGTCCGCCCGAAACGACCGTTCTTATACCTTCTTGTCCGCGTATTTGTTCGAGAAGCACAACCTTTATATTACTTGCGATTACGTGTTTCAATTTTCAGTTAGATTTCTTTCTTGGCTTGGAAACTAAATTTCCTTATAAGCATATTTAAGAAGATAGGTATACTCTTTTGGGTAAAATGGCAACAGCAACATATTTTATTAGACATGTGAAAACTACAAGCTCAAGCGCCGCCAAGTATGCCTGCAAGCAAAAGGTATGTCAGAAATAAATAGCTGTTTTTGTTCTCGCGCACTTGTGTAAAACACACAAGGTGCGTTCTTTTTTATTTGTTATCGCAGAACACACCCTATGGCTAAAAACGAAATTGATCAAACGTCCACGTGGCAGTGACGTGATTGTCTTAAGCCATTTTGAAGCACCTTTCGGAGCAGCCAAAACAGTGTTTTGGAGCAGCAAAATTGGCTTTTGGAGCAGTTATTCTTAAAACAATTAAAATATTCGCTTTAAGTTCTGTACAAACGAAGGGCACTTTATGTTGTGTTGTGTTCTGATATGACGTGTTGTGACGGAACCCGCTGCTTGTGTTTTTACTGCTGAGGCATTCCACAAGTGTACAGTGCATTGCCGAGCAAATCCGAAAATTCGCTAGCCACCATTTGACTGGTTCCCGACGTGCCAGAATTTCGTCAAAAAAAAGCAAACGTAAAACAATGGATCGCAAGCGTCCCGGCAGGTGCCTCTGTCGTGCATCATGTTCGCATACACGTGAGGGCAACTTCGGCAGGCTTGCAGTTGCGCGTGCTTCGACGCGCGAGCGCAGACAACGGCTGTTCGATCGAAACCGAGACCATGCCACTCCGCTACGTCGCCAACTGATTACCAAATTTGTATGCAAAATGTAACTGTCCAGCATGCAACAAAAAACAGTCCAGCGGCGCGCGCTTGCCAGGCCGACAAACAAAGCACAAGCTAAACATACACAAATAAGAAAAAAAGAACCTGAGCGCATCGATGCAATACATCGCGAGCCAGGGTCACAAAGTTCTTGGAGCGCTTTGTGCAACGACTGAACTCGAGACAGACAAGCGCGTTGTGCGGGTTCAGTATGCAGACATAGCCGTCTTTGCTTTAGATCACTTCTCGTCACCAACTTTCTTTCGCGGCAGATTTTTCACGTACCGGGGTCCCTCTCAAAAGAAAGGCCACCGAAAGAAACCTAGGTAATCAATACTTCGACATAGCAGTCTTTGAGTTAAAGAGGGATTATTTTTTTTTAGTAACATATGATTTAGAGAAGAACAGGAATGTTGATGAACATGCGGCGGTACTCAGCTTCATTTTAGAAAGCGACATATCTGCAGCGCGACGTGAGGACAGCAACGCCCGACGTCGCGCAACCACGGTGACTGGAAGGCAGGGCGTTGCTTTCAGGCGCGAGTGCTTCAGCTGGCAGTTTGATACTTTAGACCCATGTTACGGATAAAAAAAACAGGACGCGGGATGGCCAAAAAAACATGCTTTTAGTGTAAGGCTCGTCAAATTATGAGACGCTGGAGAAATGCAGCCTTCTGCGTTAAGTCCTTATTTCGAACTCTTTTGTTCGCCTTCCGCCCATTGAAAAAGCATGCGGGAAGGGCCTTAGAACGCACCTGGTAGCGCTGCGCCCCAGCGTTCTTCCGCAACATAAAGTTCGTCTGCGTTCCTCGCCGTCACCATGGCAACGAACGCCGAATGAATGGAAGCACGCACGGTACCGCCGCTAGCGGTACCGTGCGTTGAAAAAATCGTTGAAAAAAAAAAAAAAGACTCGAGACGAGACCCACGAGACGACGAGAGCGCGAAACGTGAGACGGCGGAAAAACCACTGATCTTTATGACAACTGCTGGATCGCGCATCCCCGCTTGTTCGCTGCAGCGTGAGTGCGGCCGGCCGGCGGCCATTTTGCATGCAAAATATTTTCGTTTTGCTAGCGTTGCAGAAGCCGGCGGCAGCGTGCTAAAGAAACGTTTTCCACTCGTTCGTCCTCATTCGCCGAAGACGTTCTTCAAAATCCTGTGTGAGCCGTGATACTTGCCGTTGTGCGGCTACCAGATGTCATAGAGATCAGCGGGGAAAACCATGCAAGACCGGATGGACAATTGATGTAGCGTACTTTGTGTCGGGCGACCACTTGCGCCACATAACACACGCATGCTCAATTACGGTACTCAGTTTAGTTTCGGTTTTGAAGGACAACCGAAATTGTTTATTTGGCGCAGGCTTGGCGCAGATTACCCATATTTTGACAAAATGTAGCAGGATGTAGCAGGGCTAGCCCCTTGGAGCAGTTTGGCGCAATTAGTGCAGCAATCATGCATCACTGACATGCAACAGAATGTTAAGTTGGGCTAGTTGGTTGCTCATGACTGGAAGGAAGCGCCGAAAGACGGGGACAAAAGAAGTAGGTAACAACGACACGTGGCGCACTCGCAACTGAAGGTTTATTGGAAAATACAAGGACTTAAATACTATGACAAGCCACTTCATTTCCTGCCACCCCACTCTCTCTCTAAAAATAAAATCTCCTTATCTAACAATGCCACAGACGGCTCGCTGACGCACTTATCAACGGCCCTTGTTTTGATAATGAATGCTTCGTGAACTTCCCTTGTGGTTTTATCGCTGTGTCGTCCCAGGATGGCTGTGTTAGTAAACAGTGGTGTGCACGGGCATCTATCGCAATGTACGGCCAGATGCCCAGACGGCGTCTGTTTTACAGCTGATGCATGTTCTCTTGCACGTTCATTGACGCAGCGGCCAGTTTGTCCTACGTAGGAACGCCCACATGATAAAGGAATGTCGTAAACGACACAGGATGAAGATTCCAAGAACTTATTTCTGTGTTTTTTTGTGTTTTTTGTGCATTCTTCCCTGTCCCTGAGTGGGTAATTAATTCGCTTGCACAAAGACGAAAGTTTGCTAGGGGCCGTGAAAACAACCGGTACGTTGAAACTGAAAAACGTTGCGGGGCGCTTCAACGTACCGGTTGTTTTCACTGCCCCTAGCAAACTTTCGTCTTTGTGCAAGCGAATTAATTACCCACTCAGGGACAGGGAAGAACGCACAAAAAAACACAGAAATAAGTTCTTGGAATGTTCATCCTGTGTCGTTTACGACATTCCTTTATCATGTGGGCGTTCCTACGTAGGACAAACTGGCCGCTGCGTCAATGAACGTGCAAGAGAACATGCATCAGCTGTAAAACAGACGCCGTCTGGGCATCTGGCCGTACATTGCGATATAGGCCCGTGCACACCACTGTTTACTAACACAGCCATCCTGGGACGACACACCGATAAAACCACAAGGGAAGTTCACGAAGCATTCATTATCAAAACAAGGGGCGTTGATAAGTGCGTCAGCGAGCCGTCTGTGGCATTGTTAGATAAGGAGACTTTACTTTTAGAGAGAGAGTGGGGTGGCAGGAAATGAAGTGGCTTGTCATAGTATTTAAGTCCTTGTATTTTCCAATAAACCTTCAGTTGCGAGTGCGCCACGTGTCGTTGTTACCTACTTCTTTTGCCCCCGTCTTTCGGCGCTTCCTTCCAGTCATCACTGACATGGTTACGTTTCGGTTTTTTTTCCTGCCTTCTTAAAAATGTTGATAAAAAAATATATATACATTTGTGGCACAGCATACAGCGTTTATTGTGCACTACATGTCAGCCCAACGCCAGGAAGAGCGGGATTGTGCTAAGTCGAAAAAACAATAGCTTTTGTTTTAGACACAAATATAAAAAGTTACCATTACAAAGGAAATTATAGTTATACTAGCGATCTTCACTGTCATTAAGGCAACGAAAGTTGACACAACAGTAGTCGGCCGGAGTTACATGGCGGCGCCAACTGTAATTGAGTAGATAACGATCACTGAGTTCAGCTGAGCTAGCCCACCTCAATTAACTAATGGGGGTTCGCCCCGATAGAGCTAAAGATGGCGGCGTCCGCCGTATCACCACCCATGGCAAGCGCCAGTGAAGCACTTACTATCGCGGAAGATTTGGGGAAGTATCTATAGAAAGTATTGTAGCCGCAAATATTGTCGGAAGAGGTATGATTCGGAGCCAGAGCAGCCGCTAGAACGACCCCGGCAAGTCGCAGAAGCCAAAGCTCGGCGAGATTGGATTGGATTTGAATTGGATTATGTTGGCGCTTCTCTATATCGGGTGAGCAGTGTCCAGCGCTAACGTTATTTGGTGCAACCTTTTTCGATCCTGGGCCTACCCCTAACGACTGAATATATCAGTATAGGAAAACAAATAGAAAAACGTAATATTATGTATGAGCCTTTTTAAGGGCAAATAAAACTACCCCGAAAGCTTGGAAGAACAAAGGCGTCCATAACGGCCGTCTGCATCTGAAAGCCCAGATAAGTTTGTTTTGTACGTTGAAGCCGCGCTTACGCATCACGCAAAGGACAGACTGGGTCCCTGCTCTGAAGGTTTTTTTTTATATTAAGGTTCTATGTCATTGGGTTATACAAAACCTGAATGCAGATGTTTTCGAAGCAAACACGCTTCCAACACTACTGATACGTGTCCGCCGATAATTATGTCATCATGCCTGCTGCGGGCATCCTGCCTTTTGTACGATGGACGCGCCGTGTGACTGCGGCTTTAGACTGCCGGGTTTGGCGTGTTTGTGAACACGTCCCTTCAAGGGGAGAGATCCCTCCCTTTGATCTCCGGGTTGCGCGTCACGTGGTAACAAATTCACGCTTTTGCGCGGTGTCGCGCTGACGTGGACATCCTGCAGGGGGGGGGGGGGGGGGGGGCGATTGGGGAGCTTTTCCTGGGGCTGCACAACACCTTGGCGTGGGATCTTTTCGCAATGGGCGGTATTTTGTTCGCCTTTCTGGCAACTTTACAGACTTTGCTCAGCGAGACTCCGGCTGTGGCATCGGGATCGCCTAACTTGTTCTAGATTGCGCTGTAGCGCATGTCGTCCGAGGTAGAGCCATTACATAGCGCACTCTTCAGAGCAACGACCCTTACCCACCTTCTGGCTTAAAATCATGGCTGCCAGTTATCTGAAGCTTTATCTGAAATCACAGGAAGCGCTGTTCCGTCTCCACAAATGTTTAAACAGTTCGCGACAGAGCAAAGCAATATCACATGAGCTTCCTAACACTGAATCTAATGCTGAGGAAGTCGCACCTTTTGAACTATCGGCGGTTGCGTCTGCTCTGCACTATACTCCGTCTCACTAAAACCGTGCAGTACAGCCAAAGCCACAGGGGAGAGCGCGTACCAACCTATTCAAAAATAGGAAAAGGAGGAACGGGAGAGAAGGGCTAGGATATCCCCGTTCCTCCTCCTCCTTCTCTTGAACAGGTCGGGATGCACTCTCTCCCCTAGCCTTTGCTGTACTGCACGGTTTGAGTGAGACGGAGCATGAGCACGAGGATGGCAGTGCCCACAACAATGTCGTTGAACAGAGTGCCGATACTCTACGCGTGGCTCTAGTCCGAGGCACCCGATTGTACCTTACATATTCATTATTACCATCCTCAATCCGCTCCTCATACAACTGTCTTTTTATTCCACGTCCTTTGTGTTTTATCCAATTATTGAAGAAGCACATTTCTTCTAGCAGAAAGCAGTTCCTCGTCTTCTGCATCTAACAGCGCTGCTGCCATAATCGCGTGTCGTCGTTTCATGCACGCCTCCATTTTTCTACTCTCGTCAGCTAGCAACAGTGGCGGATCCAAGGGGGGGGGGGGGGCGGTGGGGGCGATCGCCCCCCCCCCCCAAACGCCTCGCCAGGCAACCTCCCCCCCCCCCCCCCCGGGGTTCTTCGTCAGCTCGAAGAAAAAACGTAAGCAATCGACGCGAGGGACAAAAGATTAAAACAGCGGTGGGTGGACACGCCTGCTGGGCGCTTCCAAAGTGGGGTTTATCTCCGTCAAGGTCACGGTACGTCTTCCCGACAGGGACGGCGCCAGGAGTTTCGAAGTGGAGAGACAGTGGGGAGGCGCACCAAATATCAGGGTCCTCGACTGCAAGCACACTTCCAAACAAGGCCAGCACGTCGAGCACGGGGGGAAAATACCTTCAACATATCTAGTCCCCTTTCTCTCTCTCTCTCTCTGTCTCCCTCTCTCTCTTTGGAGGTTGTCTGCGAAAAATTTGTGCCCTGAAAGCTCCCAAACGCAGACGCCAAGCAGCGCGGTGGTGGCGCGTCGGGCGCACTTCCGATCTGGGGCTGTGGGCGGAAGGCCCCATGTGAGACCTGTATTCTGGCGTTGTTTTGAAAGGAACCAGACAAAAACCTGCCTTCTCATCAAAAGCCGCGACTGGGACAGTACCAAAAGAGTCGAGAAAGGTTTGAAGGTCTATTTTCACGTGCTCGGTTCGTCCGAGAACGTGGATATGTGCCGTGAAAACGGAACACCAGACGCCGTCGGACCACGATTGCTTCGGCGGGAAGCACTTTGGGTTGAATTCACGGATATTTGTGGTCAACACATTTATTTGTTTTGCTCCAACATGAACGCCGGGAAACCGTCAAGTTGTAAGGACCAGCTGCGGACTACGTTCAGTGCGTCTTCAAGTTCAAACCGCCGCCTGATCGTTCGAACTGTCGTCTGCTCTTTCAAACGTTTCTGCTTGTTGTCAGCTCTTTTAGATGACACCGGCCCGTAGGCCAAATGTTCGCCCGGTACTTGCGATAAGAAGTGAGTGCAGGCCTCAAAATACTTATGTTTGAAGGGTGGGAAGCAGGCTCGATGTAAACAGTAGATACAAGGATATGTTGATCATTGTTACCAGTGGCCATCACCGACTTGTTATGCATGATTCACTTGGTCCGATTCTGCTTGCGATTTTCAGTATGAAAATCGGCCATCTCAACTACGGTTCACGCTTTTGCAGCCCGAGCGACGTCGCGACTGAAAATTGCGAGCGAAATCTCATCATGCGAATCAGGCTTTAGTGTACTATCTGCGGCGTACACGCGGAATGAATAGCCGTATGTCACGTTATTCATGCGAAGTTTTGCGGTGTAACGAGCCCCGGTAATTTCGCTGACGCCGCTCAAGTAGTCAGACATTGCCAGGACGACGTAGAATCAACAATTCGAAAGCGAAAAAGGGCAGGGGGACTCACACCGACGCCGACAACATCGCATTTCAATGGTTTGTTTATGGGCGACGGCGAGCTTCATGCCCACACTCCATCGCGCATGCGCGGCGCCGGTGGTGTCCGCTAGGGGCGCTCCGGTTTGTTTGTAAGCATGAGTTGGTGTATACACAGAGGATTATCCTTCCTCTCTAGCGGCCGCCTTTTCATCACTTTTCGTTTGATAGTTTCTTCGTGGTTCTGGGCTTGTCTTTTGGCATGTCTTTTTTGGCTTGCTTTGAGATGCTGTCGCCCACGGGCTCACTAAAGGTATCTTATTGGCACGGTGTGCTCATTGCCAAGGGAAGTGCGGAGGGGACGTACCAGGAGGAGACGTTCCAGGGGGGGGGGGGGGGGGGGGGGGGATGCAGCTTGTACAACCAGGTGACCAATTGCTTTTCTTCTCAACTGAGAGAGGAAGCAAATGCTCTGGGTACAGTGTAGTCTGGGTCTGAGCTTCTCCTGAAGACGCTCCGGACTTCCCCACGACCTTGGCTTAAGCATAAGCCCGCTTTCGTCCTCGCCTCCATCCCTCACTGAGGATCAGCGCCGCAGCGCGGAATACAGAAAGAAGCCGACGAGTGCCAGAAGGGGGAGATGTTTCCTCTAATGGGCTTTATACTGCCTGCGGTACGACTTCTCGTGGCGGGAAGCTAATAAAAGAAAGATAAACGGTACGAGCACTCTAAAGGCTGGAGGCTGCTTACACGGGGTCCTCAAGCCGACGCCGTAGTCATTTATTTGTATACAATGCCGTTTCAACTTAGGGTGGCGGGACATGTCTTAGGAAAGGCGCCCGCTACCCCTTGTCTCCCCTTGGCGCCGTCTTTACTTTTCGAGTTAAACGCGGCTTCTGTGGATTGACGGCAGAGCTTTCGCGCGGATTTGCAGGAGCGAATATCTGTGTGTCGAACGGAACAGAGGCGGGGCTTGCTGGTTTGCAACTGCGGCTTCGAATTCCCTACAGGGACTTGGGGAAAACGAGCCCTTTCAAAGATGCGACTATACATAAATTAAATAGACAGTGCCTGTGCCCGTTCGAGTGAACACCGACTCCCAAACATCCATGCTGCAGTCGTGATCGGCCTTTAGCCCAGTTGAGATTCGCCGACCGGACAACCGCTCTGCCCCATCATATCTCTGCACCTGTCCTCTCGACCCTGACGAATGAGCTAACTACCCAGAAACAAGTAAGTGTTCCTTTCATACAGAAAATATCCAGACGAAGTGCAATTGAATATAATTTGGAAGGATCTATTGCTGGTTCAAGGTCTTGTCTAAGTTTAAAAGTTATAGTTGCCGAACTGCAACATGCTTTCAAAAATATTCAACAATTATTCGCTTTCGTTCTCTCGAGTTGCATCCAGAACACGTGAAAACACGAGTTTGGGATGGCAATGCCGCATGTGCTGCGCTCTGGACATTCCAAATATACGGCGAACAACCGACGAACTTGCCTGGCAGCGTTCGTTTCGCTCGCTGCGTCAACAGTGTTTTGGACGCCGCGAGCAGCGTCGAAGCCGCCGGGCCATTTTTGTCGCTTGTTTGCAACGTACTCGCTTTATTGAAGCAACCGGCGACAATGAAAAGTATGTTTTAAAACCACGTTCTGCGTTTTGGCACGGAATATAAGGTTCTAACTACTATGCCAAGCTTAATCTCAAAGATCAGCCGAGTTTTACATTAAAACGTTTTTCGCATTGTCATTAGCTGCATGAGCTTCCTCCGTATAGTTGGTTAAGGTGGCTCTCCGTACGTGCTCTGTGGGTGTAACGAGAATATATAAATATTCAAGCAAAATAAAACAACAGTCACACGCTGTCGAAAATCGATACTCCCTAACCAATACTCGCGGTCGTGCAGTGCTCCGAGTGGCCGCTGCGGGAGAAATGGCGGCGTTGCGATCGCAATTAGTTTGGTTTGGAGTGCGGATCGGTGCCGCTTTTTCAGAGCAAGCTCTTTGGCAGTTTCCCAACTGACTTGTTCTAGTAACGTTAGTCGCGGTGCGGACCCCCTGCAGACTAAGTGGCTTCTCCACGGACCCTGTAGGAACTCCCTTCAGACCTTGTATGGCTTTTCTGCAGACCCCATGAGGACCCTGTGTAGACTCTGTATGGCTTCCCTGTGGACCCCCTGGGAACTCCCTGTAGGCCTCGTATGGGTTCTCTGCAGGCGCCCTATAGACACCGTAAAGATCCCGTGTAGACTCCCTATAGAGTCCCTATGGACTCTATATGGTATTTTACTATAGAGAGGTTATAGGACGACCTCATATCGTCTATAGAATAGGGCGTCCATAGAACGTCCGTTGGCCAATATTCTATAGGGCAGCCATAGGACGACTTCACGAAGGCAACAGCAGTCGTGGTCTGTCTATAGCTGCCTTTTGTTCTGCCTATGGACGTTGCTCTATAGAACGTCCTAGGAGTGTCCATACATATTTTTGTAAGGAGTAAAAACAGTATACAAAAGAAATGCCCCCCCACGGAGTAGACCCAAGATAAAAGATGAACATAGAACAAAGTAAATTGCACTTGAGTACCGTGAAAGTGTATTTTCGGAGTCATCGCAAGTAGGACATGACTGTCGTTACCGCTTGTAAGCGGAAATGAATACTGCTTCACATTTCAAGCATTAGCAGCTAAGGTTTGAACTCATGAAGGCAAAGGTATCATTCTCGACATTTAATTACTTTTGGGTGTCAAGTGAACGATATATCCCAGTTTACGGGTAAAACAGCGCGAACAAGGACACAGGACGGAAAAGCTGCACACAGACGGAGCGCTGACTATCAACTGTTTATTTCGAAAGAAACGCCCAATGGCGTGGTCACACCAAACAAAAAATTACATCACGACACATGACCGTCACAAGTTGAAGCCCCTTAAAATTGCCAACTCACAATCATAAAGATCTATCGAAGACGCGCTGACACAGTTGTCTTTGAACTTTGAACAAAAACGCTCCGTCTGTGTGCATCTTCTCCGTCCAGTGTCCTTGTTCGCGCAGTTTTACCCGTAAACATGCTTCACCAACTAGCCCAAATTTCAACGATATATCCCAGGTAATAAAAGGTTTTCTCAATTGGTGTTTTTTCTTACTAATGCACTAACACTTTTACATCATATAGAGTACAAGCTTTTCAACAAAGCTTGAGTCACTTATGCAAGGGAGAAAACAAAACTGAGAACATCGAGCACTCTTGTCGAAAGTGTGCCCTATAAATCGGTTTGATAACACAGATCCTTCTCGGCTCAACGCCACCTAGACAGGACTAAGGCCTCTTCAACACCTCCTCTCCTCATCGGCGTGACGTCAACCGATGTGGCCGGCTCCTCCGTTCATCTAGACTCGGCTCGGCTTCGACTAGCTGAGCCAATCCGACGGGCAAGTTCTAGAATCTTCGCCCACGCTGTTCGCCTGTCGTCAAATATGTCGTTAAATTCGTCGAATAAGCAGTCGTCACTAGTAGAAAATATTTATTATGTACACACATAGCCTCCTCTTAACTCCCAAAGCCTGGCAGTTGGACGACGGAGCCATGGAGTACCCGATCGCAGATTTGGAGCGCGACGATCTGGTAGCACAGAGCATTTCTAGGGGAGCCTGTAGTCTGCGCACAGCTTTTGCAGCGGCGAGGACCCGAAACATGGTTTTCAAATCTAACAAGAAAAGAAGCGGTAGCCCGAGGAACGCGAGAAGCACGAGCGGACATTCCATCGCTCGGGACAAGTGTGTTTCGGCGTTTCGCCGCAGCGGGGCGCCCGTTACATGCCTCTTGTAAAGCACCTCTATAGACCTTTCCAAAAAAGAGCGTGTGGCCGGTGCCATTTTGAGTGTTCGTGCGTATGGCGCGTGCTTTGCTCGCTTTCCGAAGCGACGAACACGCACGTGCTGGGCTGTGAAGATCGCACGCTGGGCTGTGATTTTGTAAACATTGGAATGGTGTATACTGGGAAAATTGGCGCCATTGTTGTGGAAATTCTCCAGACACGTGGTGCGCGCCACATCTGGGAAGAACATGGCGTCTGAAATCTAGCTCAGTGCTGCGCTGTGCCGCCATGATCTTCCTAAGGGCTGCACGCTGCACGTGCGTCGTGCATCGACGCACGTGCAGCGTGCACTACTTTTGAAACATAAAGGAGCTTTACATTGAAACATAAGGGGGCATGAAACATAAAGGGGCATGCGCTACTTTTGAAACATAAAGGGGCTTTAGCCTCTTATCTGCCACTCTACCTTTTCACTTTCGGCGGCCGCGTCTCGTGGCAATCTGCCAGGCTTCGTAAGTATAGAGGAGGTTATGCACAACCATATATGCCTCTCCAATTTATTACGCTCAGATATAGAACGGACCCAGACTCATAGTCTCGAACTTCCGAGTGGCGTAAGTGTAGTCAGTGCAAAATATCTATACATGCCTTGTACTAACGTTGAATCAGCGGCCATTACGGAGACCTTGCTAGACCATATCTTCTGCAACGAACGTTTCACGCTATCGAATTTGTTTTTCTTGGCTAGAACAAGTAGAAATGACAACTACCATGATGCGATGATGTTTTGAGCCTCGTTACACCATCGCATTATGCTAGTGGTCACTCGTACTTGCCCTGGCCGAGACAAACAAATGCGATGGCGTGAAATGTAGACACCAGGAGGCACACCACAATAGCGGCTGATGAGACGTCAGCTCCAGCCATGTATCGAATGCGGTACTCGGAGATATTCAGTACTCAGTTGGGAAACTGCTATAGAGCCTGCTTTAAAAAAGTGGCTGCGATTCGTACTCGAGAACCGAGCTAATGGCGATCGCAACGCCGCCATTTCTCCACCAGCGTCCACTCCGGGAACTGCACAATCTGCACGTCAAGTCGAGCAAGGACCGGTGGCGCCATCTCGCAGGGCCATCTCGCAGTAGCTATGTAAAGCAGCTTTCATGTTTCAACTCGTCGCTAAAGTATGGCGCTGTTATCGCATTTAGCTCGCTCTCGGTGGACGCCAGCGGCCCAGGTTTCAAGGGCGAGTTTCCCAACTGAGGGTTTTAGTAACGTTGGTAATAAGCTACGCTTCAGAGCAATGCCGCTTCGGCCGTCTTTTGGGGGTTGAAATCATTGTAGCCAGCTGTATCTCAAGTTTGATCTGAATCGCAAGAATCGCTTTTCTGTGTTCCAGAAGTGTTAAAACAGTCTTCGATAGATAAAAAACAAAATATACAGAGACTGATCCTACCGTATCTATAAGCTCATCATATCGATTCGAGTGATCAAGAGTATATCTTACCATGAAGAGTGCAGACACGGCTGTACAGAGGCAGGTAAAAGTCCCTTTAATGATAACGACAGGTTTGGTGATATCGTCGAAGCGCGGAGGATACTCGGAAGGAAGGAAGGACATTCACAGGACGTCGCAGCAAAGCGACTCGTTTGTGATCGACGGGGTTTGAACGAAGCGGTTCTTCGAACCAACCAACCGCCGCCACAGGGGGCAAGGAGCTGTGTGATCCCTTTTGTTTTATGGACGACGAGATATACGAGTCCTATTCACCATCTTTTGTTTGGAAGGTGAGTATTCGTCTTTTATTCCTTCCTAAGGATAGAACGAGCGGGTTGGTAGGGATATTTAGCTTGAGGAAGGAAACGAGAAGAGAAGGAAGTTCGTGTTTGTCCGTCCCTTCTCGTTTTCTTCCTCAAGTTAAATATTCCTTCCTGTTTTGTCATGGTTGTATTTACTGCTCTTAAACGTGTGTGTGTGTGTGTGTTATTTTTTCGGGGAATGTTGTTTTTTAAAGCGAGAACTTTACGGGCGACACTTTGCAGAGTTTTTTTACTTCGTCTCCAATCGTCGCCGCTAGAGAAAAACCCCTTCTGTCCGCTCTTGGCGCGAGGCCAGAAAAAATCGGGTTTTCCCGTCTGCCGCCCCGGCGTTCCGCCAGTAACGACGCGACGAAAGGAGGCTCTTCCGTGTCGTCTCCTTGAAAGACTTGTTTTCAAACATTACTCGCATTATGCGACATCCCACTTTGGCAGTATCCAGTTGCTGCGCGTGATATTGGATGGTTTTAGAAACATTTACCGCGCTTACCCACCTACTTTACGTAGAGTTCCTGTATAGGCCCCCTACGGGAGCCAGAGTTGCGCGTTCATGCATGGCATGTGGATTCAGCTCCTCGAACGCGCGCGCTCAAAAGCCGGGGAACGTACGCCGGGGCGCGTGCAACGTCTACTTTGCTGCACGACACTTGATATGGCTCCTCACGTGATCGGATCTCGGCAAATAGCGGCGAGGGCGGCACGCGGCACGTGGAATCAAACGCGCAACTCTGGCTCCCGTAGGAAGCCCATATAGGAACTCTAACTTTACGGATCACCGAGCACTGGTAGCGGCTGTCATTGGCATCCACGTCGCCAATCACGATGACTCTGAGAATTAACCACGTCGCTCCTCCTTCCTGAGGTACGTGACGGCACTATTCCAGCCGCATTGCGCGACCGTGCTACAGATATAGCTCTTTTAAATTTAGGGCAGTTTGCTGTCCCTCCTCTACACCGTGCAAATGCAAGAGTAAATACTTAGTTAACATTGTCGGGAGAACGGGCAGCGCATAAACTAATTTAAGCAAAGTGAATATTTAAAAAAAAAAAAAATGTTGATCGTTGCTACGTCGAAGTACGACACGCTCAGAAAAAACTAAATGCATTGTTTACTTTAAAAAAGAACATTAGATTTTTCTTTATTATTTTACTCTAGCCAACGTTATATTCCGATGACGTCGATCAAACACTGCCAAAAATGCATCGTCACGGCACTAGTCGTCATAGTTTGAAACTCTTGATGGAAAAAGTGGGCCCGTTTCCGGTAGCCGGCGTCAATCATCTCTATGTATTCATGAAGCTCCTCAGCCACCATTTTCTCATTCAAAAGTTTCGGAAAGTACTTCTAAAACCTAGAAAAGATAATGGCAACGCTCTGAAACTTTGGCATCTGGTCTGGACCGCTAGCACTGCATTTTGACTCAGACTGACTGTTCAGGCGATGCGCTGTTTTGTCTTTGCAACAAAAACAAACAGACATTTTTGTTCCGGGTACGCCCTGTAGTGAATTTTTCCGAATTAGTCGTATTTTGGCAAAATATCGCTGGAAATTGAGACATCAAATATTGCTTGGGTTTAACGTAGCGACGATCAAGTGATTTTTTTTTATTCACCTTGTTTAAAATAGTTTGGGTGCTATAGTACTCAGTTCAAAATAGTTTGTGTGCGCAGTGGAAATATTTAGTTCCTTTCCCAAACTGAGTGTTGGGTGCCCACAAAATAATGATAGCAAGCAGAATCGATTTTTCCCATTAGACGAGCCAAGGGAATTGAGACTTGAGTGTGTGTTCCTTGTCCCATTTGTCGTCCGTTCGACTCCGGCTAAATCAAGTAAGTCCTTCAACAAATCTACCATATCGCTACTATTTGCTGTCATGTTCACGTGCTTTGAAGAGAAACCTTTGTTCGCCAAGATAAACTTCAACCATGCGACGAAATGTCGGTCGGCGTTAAAAATAACGAGCATGTTTGTCCATAAAAAAAATTAATATTATCTAATGATGTTCGCAAAGGCGGTTTAACCGTAGCAATCAGCTTTTGAGTATCAGACTATATTCACAAACATTCATCTAATGTTTTTAGACGTATACGGGATCCTTTAAAGTAAACAAATTCGGCAAAAATCTGCCTGGTTGGGTGAGAATAAAAAAAAGTATATATATATATATATATATATAGATATATAACTAATAGCAATAGTCTTGGGGTTCCACTGTGTTCGGCGATGGCGCTGCGCTCACGTTCCAACTTCCGCACGTCGTTCCTCTGCTGGCGGATTCGCTCGGGAAACTTCTTCGACTCGCCAATGTAAGTTACGACTCTGCGCAAGGAATCGTGTAAACCACGCCCTGTGCTCTTTCTTTTGGCAGACGATCTTTGGGCCTTGGCATGAACGTTCCCAGTGTGGACACGGGCTAGAAGGCCTCCAGAATGCCTTCTTTCCCCAGTACGTATGCTAGCACTTCCCTGGTCCCCTTTGTGTTGGGGACACTGATGCGCGCGACTCGATAGGGCTGACTTCCTTCTTGTAGCTTTTGGTTTCGCCTGCCGAAAATTTGGCGTTGAACGATGCGTCGGGCAGTGCCGTTGGAGTCAAAACTGATGTAAAGTCCGGTGTTAATGTCTTCTGTACACCGTAAACTTCAGATGTTCTCATCTCCTGTTCACCAGCACATCGAGGAACGACGATGTGCCATTCGTCTCCCATTCCCAGGTGAACTGAAATACAGGCTCGATGGAGTGGAGGTGCGCGAGTAAATTACTGACGTCTGATTGCCTGAGAACGCAGAAACGCATGAATACCTTGGGGCTGTTGGGGAAAGACTTCGGGGCTTTTTGTTTGATTGTTTCCATAGCGAGTTTCACAGCCGTGACCGAGATAGATGCACCGATTGCAGTGCCACCGACATGCCTCAAAAAGCTCGCATTTTAAAGTGAAGTATGTGCGCGTGGTCCGCACAGAGCCAAATATCCGAGAAGGCATTTCTTGGAGCCATGGCGAATCCAGCAGACGCGAGGAAACCTATGAAAACTTGAAAGGATAAAACATCGCGGACGGTTATGAAAACAGAACGTCTTTCATAAGGGCGTTTTCGTAGACCGCGTTTCCCCCTCCGCTAAGCCCACCGCAATGAAGAAGCCGTTACTGCGCCTGCGCGCCGATAGCCTTGACTGTATATAGTTCCGGGTATCGTAGCGGGTTGCGGAGAGCGTTGCGGGACGGCGAAAACGATCTGCGAAAACTCCCTATTGAAGTCCTGATTCCGTCCCCGTCCTCGATGTTTTATCCTTTCACGTTTTCGTATCTATTCACCAACACGCTCGTTCTCAGCTATTACAGGAAACCTAAACAGTTCTCTAAGCGCCTTGTCCGCTTTGTTCGCGCATTACCTCCGTGACTTGATATCAAAAGTGCTTGGTGCCTGGGACACAACTGACCAATTCATGAAGGCCACGAAGGCCTTGGTAGTGTTCCTCACGAACACGGAATTATCAGACACTTTGTAGGGTGCTTAAAATGCCAGTGAGATTTTGAACATTTGTACCATTGCTCACCCTCATTGACAACTTCACCTCATCTTTCTTCCTCATCGTCATACCTTTACTTCCCCCTTCCCCTTCTCCCCAGTACAGAGTAGCCAACCAGAACCTACGTTCAGGTTAACCTCTTTGTCCTTCCTTAATAAACCCTTCTCTCTCTCTCTCCGTGACTTGACGAGAAAGTTGAAGAGATGACGGTCTCCACAGAGACAAAAATTAAGTTTTTCATACCTTTTTTGTATATTGTGTTTTTAACTCGACGTTAGGAGCTGCTGCTGCTCCGCGTGTTTTCAATCACCATAAAACACAATAAAAATAACTGACTTTGTTTTGAAAGTTTTCTTGCAAGATCTGGTTGGATCTATAATTTTTTTTTTTGTTTTAATACGTAATTTTATATTGTAATATTCACAGTGTTAGGAACTACTTGAAGTACATTGTACTTAAAGTACTACTTCAAGTAGATTTTGATCAATTGTACTTTACTTGAAGTACATTCCTGGTACATATACTTATACTTTACTTAAAGTACCTTTTTTAAGACCTTTGCTGGGAAAGTACAAATCCGACTTTAAAGTATATCCCCCAAATTCGTTCTTGCTCAATTTGTTCCACAAATGACGCGTGGTCAGCTCTGTCGAAACACTGCGACGCCAGAGCAGACAACGCATCGCTCCGTTTGTACCGTGGGCGACTTTCCCGCAGCGTTTCAAACTCCTTCTCCACTTCTCTCTGAGTCAGTGGCGAGGAGAATGAGGAAGATGCGAGCTTCACGAGAGTGACGAGAGGACGAGACGAGTGTCTGGCCTTCGGAAGCTACGAGACCGGCCAACGCCATTCTCTCCTCTCCTAGTGTTTTTAACCTTGGGTGCAAGCTTGGTGCAAGCCAGTGCATGCGGCGCCAAGTTCACAGGTCGGAAGGCTGGCAGAGTTTACGGAGTTCGTGGCACTCCCGAAGTGCAGAGTGCGGCGCAGACCATGGCTTCTTTACGCGAGAAGAAACTGCCAGCGATTGTTGATGGTGAATTCTTTGAGAACACACACTCGGATGACAACAAATTCTATGGTAAATGTAAGCTCTGTCCGCTTAGTACACGACCTCTGAGCTCGCAGTACGATGCAACATAGAATCTTGCAAAGCATTTGAAGGTGAGTGAGCGCTTGGTTTCGTTTTTCAGCAGAATAATCTCTCAAACGGTTCGTCCTAAAGCTCAGTAGCCCCGGTCGTCTAATTTTAGCATAGTTTAGGCAGGGTTTCTTTTTGCATCTGAAACTCCTTCGCATCGCTTTGTCGACAGCCCCATGCCTCGTGCGCTATTCAACGATGGCTTCCGTAGACGACCGCGAAATACATGCAACTACCTGTAGAAATGCACGCACTGGCGACAGGGACTGCCGAGAAGAGCCCGTAAAAACGTTTACGTTCTTCTCTGAAAATATCGTGCCGGATGCCTTAAATCTAACCACACTTATCATTTAACGTGGGTTGGTCTAGCTAAAAGACAACATTTCTGGATATATACTCTCCTCCGGTCTTCCTTCTACTTATTTTATTTCAATGTGCAACAACAATTAGATATAATCTTGCTTATCTCGCGGTTTTTTTTTTGTTTTTTTTTTTGTTTTTTTAGTTGTGCTTTCTTTGCCGAGTCGTGGTTGAAAGTGAAAATCGACATTGCCTACTTTATTTATCTCGTGATATATATATATATTTTTAATGGGGTTTTCTTTGCCAGCACTTGGAAGTTATCTTGACGCAAAACACAAACTTTCCTAATGCGTACCCTTGCCATATATCATTTCACCCTCATATTGCAAAAAGCAACAGCCTACACTTTTCACCACGCTCTTCTCCGCTGCTTCGATGGCCCGTGCGTTCCTTTTTCATAACGAAATATTATTCACGGTCGTCTATGGAAGCCATCGCAGGACAGTGCACGCCGGGTGATACATCACGTTCATGTCAGGCAACTGCGACCGCCGGCACAGAAACAACCAGGACCAAGGACTACATAAAACCAGCGTGCACTCAGTCTATGAGACATCACTGCCGGCGATTTGTTTTTCGAGCTGCCGTGCCATTTACCGACAATACATCCACTTCATAAAATAAAGCCAGCCACTAAGAAAAAATAGTCATACCAAATTACGCGCTCCTACAGTAACCACACAATTATGCCTTTTTTTTTTTTTTGTTTTACACTTGCCTCGCTCCGGTAAAGATTTTGTTATTTGACTGCACGAGTGCTCATGCAGTCAAACAATCTTGCGAAGTTATCCACACTGTCTTTTTACCTTCACGCGAACTTTAAAACGGAGTTTCAAAGGGCTGTGTCGTGTCCAGAGACTGAAAGAGGTCTGGCAACTGTGGCCGAGAGACGCCATATTAAAAGTGCGGGAAACAAACGTTCGTCTCGATCTCGTCTCTTGTGTTCTTGGAGGTTCGCGCACGGTACGCGACAGGCTGGTTTTCGGTCTTTCCTAGAGACTCACCCTGGTGGTTTCGAGAAATACCAAGAACACAAAACAAGACCAAAGGAAACAGCCAGTGCACACGGAACACAGATGACGTTTCAACAGACCATCGCTCGTTCCACGTCGGTTCACCAATGCGGAGTGATTGGCGCCATCACCAAATTTGTTTTGTGAACGGACTCCAGCCTCTTCGGATTGTGGAGACCGATTGCTTCCAAAATTTTCTTTGGCGCTCTGCCCGAATGATATAGTGCTCTGTGCCGAGAGACCCTTGGAGACAAGATTGAGAAACGGTACAGAGTGATGATTTCGAACATCAAACGAAAGATGAGCAGTGCTTCAGACGTTTCCACTACTTCAGATATTTGGTGAACCAACCCCGAAAGCTTCATGGGCATGACAGCTCATTCAATATTCAAATTTCGTTCGGAAATGGGTCAAGCATGACGGATAATAACCGTAATTCATAATCGCACGTTTGTATTTTGAACGATTGGCTATATTTTTCGTTCCAAACGGTGCACTCGAGCGAGCGCTCGAAGAGAAGCGAACGGAGGGCGCGATGCATCATGGGATATCCGGCGCAAACAAAAACAACAAAAAAGACTCCCCGCATCCGTGACGTGGCAAGACAGGCTTGGTTATGAGCTTTGCCGTTGGTGGCGTTGTCGTCAGCGCGTTACAACCGAGCCGTTGGAAGTGCCCGCGGGGTGACGGGCGTTTCACCTGTCATGTGAGAGTGTGAAATCGGTTGTGCGCGCGTCGTCGCGTCGTCTGCGTCGTGTTCGTCTGGCCCACTGCAATGGCGCTTCAGGACGATTTTCTCGGGAACGACGACACAAGTGAGGATGAGGAGACCGAAACCGCCCACTCTGTATTCCTTTCGGAAAGGGGATTCGGCCTCCGGCCCTACCAGTACGACCCCTCGGCTTCGTCTTCCTCTGAAGCCGAGGAAGAAAGGCCGGACCAGCAACCTCCAACCCGGCGTGTCGGCTTTATTATTTTTTAAATTTAATTTTTAATTTTTAATATTTTAGTATTATTTTCTTTAGTTGTCTTTGCATGATTTATTTAATTATTAGTTATTTTTAATGTGTATTGGCTATTTGGTCTCTGGTGTGTAAAAATTTAAATTGTTCTCATTAACGGCAAAGGTGAAGAAGTTGAAGATTTGAGGAAGAAGAAATATAGAACTGAGTTGAAAGTCAGCGCCGCGAGTCTGTTTGCTTCTTGTGTGCATGTGAGTGTGACTGTTCATCCGCGCTGTTCCATCCAAGCATGAATTACCAACTTGCCCAAGCATCCACATTATCAAGCTTTCGCATTCATTCGAAAAGGGGCAAACACGTTCAGGCCGAGGTGACTTTAAACAGTTGAGAGTACTTCCAAAGAGCGGCGCTGCTCCAGAGGAATCTGCTACGTCACGACTACTTAGCAGATTCCACAACGTTGCTAGACTACCTCCCAAATAGGCTCCGCATGCATCCACCAGGTGCAGATCGGAAGATCGTTAATTTAGCTTTAAAATTAGTTTTCTTGTGCCTTTCAACGGAAGACTGGTGTTTTTGAGGTTAGGGTGCAACATGCAACACATTCAAGCAAGAAAATGAGCGCTGAAATTTCGTTTCCCTACCCCTTTAAGAGAGAATCCTGCGCCGTTGATTGTCGTCGCATGACAGGCAGACACACGTTTGACGAAATTGGTGAAATGATCTCGGAGATCCATGGCGAATTTGTTGGTTACGACCAGTGCTCCAAAATCGTATACACAGTAACAGACAACGCAAGCAGCTTTGTAAAGTCGTTTAAAGGGGTACTCCGGCGATTTTTTTATGGTCGCCGATTTGCCTCAAAATTGGCTCAACACACCGATAGACATGGCTGTACGAGTTCCCGAAGTATTGTGTGAAAAGAAAAAAAATTCGCGAAGTTATTCAATTTTTGAATTTCGTTTTCATCGTGTTTCTCAAACCGGGAGCCCCTACTGGCAACATTGAAGTGTGACGACAGAAATGGTACAAAGTGGGCATTAAGCAGCAGTAAGCCATGTTCCCAACAGATTACAAGACGTTTGATGGTGGGAAAAGAATGTTTGGTAACTGATTCACTGAGAAGCACGCAACAAACACTCGAAATACTCTGTTTAAGACTACCTGCACGACCTGAAAGTCTGTACCATGTGTGACGTCACACCACCAAAGAGCGCGCGAAAATTTGAATGCTGGTTTCGGCATCATCTTCATTTACGGTTTTCTCCATTGCTATTTTGAATTTCGAAAAAATAAATAGCATACCGGGATGGCTGAAGTCTGGGTAGTCAGAAAATGCAATTTGTTTAGGTAGCTCAAAAAACGGCCGGAGTACCCCTTTAAGATGTTTGGTGTTGTAAAGAATTTATCTGAAGAGTTCCAGAACGTACCTCCTGTGCAGCCTCAGGTACGCGAACATGATTTGAGTTCTGGCTCTGATGATGGAGGTGATGGTAACGAGGTTTCTTTCCCTGACATTAGTGAAATCATGAACCAACCGAATGAGATTAGCCCCTGGTGTCACTTCCATCACACAAAAAGTGTGCCGCTCACACATTAAACTTGATCGCAACCACTGACTTGACCAACGCTCTATAGAAACAAGGCGGTTTATATAAGAAGCTCTACCGTGGGGCAATGGCAAAATGCTCCAAACAGGGGTCAACTTTCAATCAGAGCGATCTGGCAGCAAATGTGGTTCAGGATCTTACTGGAATGTCGCTTCGAACGCCTGGAAAACGTGGTGGAACAGCACCTTTAATGCCGTGCGTAGTTTGGCAGACGAAAGAATGAAGGACAACCAGCAGGTTTTCCCAGTGCCGCATATAACTGTTGAGGTGGAGTATAAGTTTGCACTAACCTCTAACAACACTATGGCGGATTGTCGTCAAGTGAAAAGGCACTATTTGTCTTTGGAGATGTCATCTGGTCATTTCTCTGAGGGAAGTGATGGTGGCTATAAGATTGACACAAATAAACTCATTTTAACTTTATTGTGTGGAATAGATCGTCAGCGCGACAGAAAGAGTCTACGGTGTGACCCCTTGACCATATGTATTTGTGACTTTTTTTATTTGTTCCGCAGCCTTCCGGTTTAGCACATATCACAACAAAAAACTACTAAATCACATTGTCTACCGATAGCGTCTGAAAGGTTCCTTCCCCGATCCTCGCGCTTTCTGCGGGGAGTAGCAGGAGAGCTGAGAACAGCGCTCGATCCAGGCACTTACTCTCGGTGAAGCGCGCGATAAGAAAGCGAGCCGCCACGCTAGCCGCGTCATGGCGCTGATAGCACGGACCGGTCGACGGTCCGGCGTTCACCTTCATTTCGCCTGCGGGTGTGCATGTGCTCGAAAAGAAGCACACTCAGCGGGGCTAACTCGCCGCGATCAACACTTAAGTATGAATATTTCAGTTAACCTTGAGGCAAATTTCAAATAGCATATTATTCGAAACTACTGTTACAACCGGACGATGAAGAAAAAGATAAGCGGCGGGAGCTCGTTCTTTTTGTATTTTTTTATCAGTCTGAAAAACGAACAGTAAAGGAAAGGGTCGCACCGACCGATTTGTCTAGCGTAATTGCCTTCGTATTCCTTGGTTTTTCAACACATGGTGCCAAAACCCGGGAGTTTTCCGCATTACAAGGGCCCAAGCTACACGCCGCAGAAAATTTCAATCCTGCAGCGGCAACGGAATTCAGCAGTTTCTTGGCGGGAGCAGACCACTGGGAATAGAACAGCGACGGAATCTTGACAGGCGACCTTACGGCCTCGTAAATACGAATAGTCAATGAAAAGGCTGAAGGCTAGGCGGTCGGCTCGGCGGGAACAGAACACTAGGATTATGAACGACGCCAATCGAATTCAACAGGATCCCAGCCCCGACCTAGCAAGAGTGCGTTCGATCAAGGACACACTCACTACCAGCAATGCAGAGCTCCGACTACTTGACGGTGAGATATAGCCGCTAATTCCAATCCAAGAACTGGAAAGTGAGTGCACCGCCACTGAAGAATACCAAGACGAAGCCGTCATGGTAATCAGCGAGTTGGAGAGCAAGATTGAATCCCTACAATCGCAGAGAATAATAGCTTCGGCGGCGAGCACTAGAAACCAAACCGGCATTCAAGACAACTCAGCGAGACGTGGGCCAAAGCTTCCGAAGCTGGAGCTATCTACCTTCGATAGAGAGCTAAGCAGCTGGCTCACATGTTGGGAGCAGTTTGGTGGAGCCCTTCATACCAATGCCACCTTAATAACCACAGATAAGTTCCACTACCTTCGTAGTAGTCTAACGGGAGATGATGCTGCTGCGATTGCCGTGCTACCAACAATAGAAATATGCTATGCCGAAGCGATCACAATCTTGCAACAGAGGTTTGGAGACCACAGGAGAATAGAGCGACAGCATCTGAATGCCCTTAGAAATCTACTGCACATTGCTTCCAGCTAATGACGTGAGAGGGTTTAAAAACCTGTATGACACCACACAACTCAACGTTCGGTGTCTAAACTCTTTGAATGGTCCCACGTCAAGTGTTTCAGCCATGCTCTGTGATATTCTTGTCAGGACGTTACCTTACGAGGTTAAAGTGAAGTACCATCGGCAAGTCAACAACACCGCTTTCACTAACGCAGCGGCTCGAGATCAAGGAGACAGATCGGCGGCTGGCACTTCAAGGTCAGCGGATACTCCGTCGGAGTTTTTGATCGAATTGAATGAAATGCTTCGCTTCCTGCGCTTGGAAGTAGAAAGCCGAGAAAGAAGTAGCATTGAGGATGCTCGAGGCAAGCATGAGACAAAGGTAAAGCCGTTTGCATCAGCATCAGCTTTTCATAACACAACAAATGCTACACTTCCTTGGTGTTTTTTTTTTTTTTTTTCTGCCATTCAAAGAAGCACACTACGACATCTTGTGATTGCAGTCAACAGAGAGAGGAAAAAGATAAGGCTGTTATCATCAGACTTGAGTTGTTTCCAATGCACATTGAAAGGTCACCGATCACGAGATTGCAGAAAAAAACTCAGTTGCGCAATTCACAGAGGGAGACATGCAACCACAATGTGCGATCCTTTGTTTGTTAGGCAGATGAAGGAACGTTCACCCCAAGGCCACGACACGATTTGCGTGTCTGCATCCAGTTCGGGCGCAAGCTCAGAAACGAAGTTTAGTTATGGCATATATCTCCAGACGTTCAAGGCATTTTTACTGACCAACGCTGGAAGCTGCTATCTCAAGGGAATAATCGACGGTGGCAGCCAGTGCACATTTAAAAAAAAGAGGTAGCGCAACGCCTAGGGCTGAGGGTCCTGCGGAGAACCAAGAAAGCACTCAACACTTTCGCCAGTAATGCTTCGAAGGTTATAGAGCGCAGTCCTGTTGTGGAGGTAAAGCTCAAAAGTCAATATGACAATACAGAAATAACCTTTGAAGCAATTTCAATCCCGGTCATTTGGCAGGACCCATCTACGCAAACAACTGACACCCCGTTTGTGCGATTTCTGCGAGAAAGCAGTAAGAATCTGGCAGACGACGTCATTTTCCCAGGAGTAAAAACAGTTTCTGGAATAAGTCTGTTAATTGGATCCGACCAATTGTGGAAGTTCTGCACAGGAGACGTGATCAGGTGCGCAGATGTGGACGGATTGGTTGCGATCAACACAAAGATGGGCTGGACGCTACAAGGTCCTTCAAGACAGGTGGGACGGCTCCTATGGGATTCACGTCTGATGATATGTGTCCTACAAGCGAAGACAAAGGAAACCCAAGTGCAACAGACGCTACAGTCCTTCTGGGAGTTAGACAGAATGGGAGTTGCCGACAGTGAGCCCGGCGACACTGATGCAGACACCATTACACACTTTGAGCAAAACATCATTAAGAAAAATGAACTATACAAAGTGGCGCTGCCGTGGAAAGAAGACGCTGCTGATATGCTGGCGATCAAACAGAAAGTTGCCATTTTACATCTAGGAAGCTTGTTGAGAAGAATCTCACAAAGGAAGAGATTACTCAAGCGGTATGATCATGCAATGAGACAGTATTTGCGTGCTGGGCATGCAGAAGGGATAAAGAGCAGACAGAAAAGCGACAGCGCGCGGGTCATGTATTACATGCCGCATAAAGAAGTAATACGTGAAGATGCAACAACAACAAGGTTAAGGATCGTCCTCGACGCATCTTCTCATGCCAAAGGGAGCAGGTCGTTGAATGAGTGCCTAGTAACAGGACCCAACTTGAACCCTGAGCTTCTGCGGGTCGTGCATCGGTTTAGTTGGTACTCAGTCCCAATGACCGCCGACATTGAGAAAGCGTCTTTACAAATTTCCATCTGTTAAGAGGATCATGATGCTTGTAGATTCCTTTGATTTGCTGAGGAGCCACGTTTCCCTTTCAACAAGGAAGAAATTCAAGAATGGAGGATTACTCGGGTTCCTTTCGGATCCACGTCTAGTCCATTCATGCTCAACGCTACAATACAATATCACTTGAAGTTGGTCTGCGAAGGAGACCTACAATCAGCAGAGAAGCTCAGAAAATCTTTCTACGTTGATGATCTACTGCTCGGAGCCGACAATATAGAGGATGCGGTGAAGCTCTACCACGCTTCCAGGAACGTCATAAAGCAGGCAGGAATGACACTCCGGAAATGAACTGCGAACAATGAGCAACTGCAGGAGCAGTTCAACAAGGACGAGTCAAAAATATGACCGAAGAAAAAAGCCACTCACCTTCACCAATCTCCAAGGTACTTGGAATGATGTGTTATCACGAAGGTGCCTGCTTTATTTACAAGGTTGAAGCTTTGCTTGAAACTCTTTCAGCGAATGTGGACACTAAACGGCTCATCCTCAAGGCAGCCTCAAGTGCATTTGATCCTCTTGAATTGATCGCGCCCTTCGTCCTAACTGCTAAGCTGCTATTTCAGAAGCTATGGACATTGGGGATCAGCTGGGATGAAGAACTCCCCCCTGATTTGATCACTGAAAGGCACGTTTGGACGGCGGACCTTGTTCAACTGCACTCGTTAAGAATACCAAGACATGTCAAGCGAGGCATCCTGGCAGGAGCAAACAAGGTGCAGCTACACGTCTTTGTAGATGCAAGCACGAACGCCTACGGATCTTGTGCGTACTTTAAAACAGCCGATGACCCAGGAAAAATAGCTACCATGTTAGTTGTTTCGGAGACAAGAGTGGCCCCGATAAAACCTTTATCACTGCCTAGGTGGGAGCTGATGGGGCCGAATATTGCACTCAACGGTTGCACTCAGTTGGGTGAGAGGAGTGCCTGAAAAATGAAAACCATTTGTAAAAAACAGGGTGGCAGAGTTACGCGTCATGACATCCCCTGACCACTGGAGGTACTGCCCCGGTGAAGACAATCCGGCGGACCTCTTGACCAGAGGACTAGGCGTTGAGGAGCTTCGTACTAACTCTCTTTGGTGGAAAGGGCCCAGTTGGCTCAGTCAAGAACCTTCAGAATTGCCTGAATCTTCAGTGCTTTTGGAAGACACGCCTCAACTTGAAGTAAAAGAAGAGACACATGTGCTGTTGGAGAAACACCAAGAAGTTCCATCATTGTTCGACACCGGAAGTTACGAGAATTACCAGAAGGTTCTGAGGATCCCTGCCTGGGTCATTAGGTTCGTTAACAACGCTCAGAAGAGAAATGACAAAATTCGAGGTGGATTAATTGCGGCAGAGTTGGACAAAGAATAGCAGTTTTGGATCAGGCAGATACAAAAACGAAAGGTTTCAGACGGATATTATGCTACGCGAGAAAAAATACGACGGAGGTTAATGCAAGACTCGCGGACCATCATCCTTGCTTTGACGAAAACAAAATCATGCGGGTCGGAGGACGACTGCAGAGGTTGACTGAAAGTGTCGATGTGAAACATCCAGTCCTATTACCGAACGACCATAACTTTGTCAAGCTAATAGTGATGCACGCTCATTGTAAGGTTATGCACGGGGGAGTAACATGCACAATGTGTTACCTACGAGAGAGGTACTGGGTAATACGTGCTATGTTCAATATTCGCTGCCATTCCCGCAAATAATTAATGTCCCACTCTATTACGCTCTGAAGTACCCATGGGGCTACGCGTATGATAAACGATTGTGTTAAGAAGTACCTGTACTTTACTTTGAAAGTACATTCTATTCAAAGTACTTTACTTCAAGTACATTGCCCCCCCATATACTTACTACTTTACTCGAAGTACATAACCTCTGAACTACTTTGTACTTGACTTGGAGTACTTTATTTATGTTTTTTACCCAACACTGAATAGTCATATACTTCATATTGAAAGGCAAACTATACGCCAAAGGTGGTATTCAATGAGAACTTGGAACATTTCGGGGAGCAAATAGATACAAGTGTCGAATTCATTTGAAACAAATTCCCTAATCCCAGAAATTGATTCGTCCGTCCCCCTTTCAAAATTCGGACAACTCTGTGCGCCTCGGGCAACAGTGTGCGCGCTCTCCATGGTGAAGGAATGTTTTTTTCTTCGGCCCGCTGGCTCTGTGTGAAAAAGGGCATGGCAAATGAAGAAACGCGGCTCTGTTTCCCGCCGCCGGCTGGGAAAATAACCTCGCTAGCTAGCTTGCTAGGTGTGAAACCTGAAAACAAAGATGGTGAGATGATGACAAATCATGACAAATATAATTAAATCATGGTGTTTCTGCAAGTCCCCACTAAACTTGCATAAAAAATGCCCTCAAGAGGAACCTAATATGCGGTCCTGTCCCAATTCTGCATGGAAGCATAAAGTAAAATGGTGTTAGTGGATGCCTCAGTAACATAAAAGAAGATTAAAAAAAAAAGCAAGGTAAAGTTGTTGTTTTTTTTTTTTCGCGCGTTTATTGTTAAAGTGTGGAAAATGTTCGCAGGACTGATACGGGAATTCGACTGCTCGTTTAGCCTCGCCAATGCTATCTGTCTACCGAGCAACACCAAATAAGTGTGCGATGAAATAAGAACGTATGAAGCAACTGCATGCAAAATTGTGAGGCTGGCCGAAAGGCAACGGATCCGTCGGGTAAAACCGATGCTCGTTTATCCGCGTCAGACGTATACCTGGCTAACAGCAATAGTAAAGAATACGTAAAGCAGTATAATGCAGAACCAATATATTATCCTCATTAAGCAAATGCATGCGAATTCGTGAGGTTAGCCAAACGGTCACGGCAGCGGACGGTCCGATAGGTTTATACAAGTACTCTTTTCCGTCCGAATTTGTCAGTGTATCCATATTGCGTGCAGACCGGGACACAACACTGTGTTGGCATCTTCACTGATACTCTGGAGCGCGTAAACTGTCCTTAAAACAACACATGAAGCGCCTAAAGCTCAGTTGGCGCACAGCGAGGTTGCACCCTGCTTTCCTTCACCATGTCACGCAGCTGCTGACCACCTCGCTGTTGCCATGGTTACCATGCCGAGACACAGTGTTGCCGGGTTTTCTGCAAGGGGTCTATTCCCCGCTAAATTTAGCGGGAAGACTGGTGTCACGTGAAGTTGAGTCACGTTACACCACGGTTTGAGATTGTCGCGTCGTGTCACGTGACAACGCTGCCTGCTATCAAATCACGGGGCGCCACGTCCTGACATCGTGACGTAAAATTTCCCGCAAACTGCAGCGGGGAAATTGAGGTCACGCCACCTGATGCCTCGTGACGTCAGATCACGTGACGTCAAGAGTCACGTCACGTGACCACGCCACCTCACCTCAGGTCTCGTGACATCAATATTCTATTCGCAACTTTCAGCGATGGTGGTACCGCGTTGTGAGAATCGTGCACCCTAGCTCCTGGATGATTGGCCTCATAATAAACGGGCTTGCCTATACCTTCCTAGCGTAAAAAAATAACGTAAAGCTCTAATACTGCTCGTATATAGCAAAACTAGAATTACTTACGCGTCGGACACCCAGCCTCGTACCGCTGTTCTACGACGATCATCCAGATGACAGCCATTTTGATAGGCACCAGTGCGCCCCCTATAGGTCGTGAAAGTTGCGAATATGAATTTCGCGAGAAATGGGTACGAGGTTACGTCATAGTATCGCTGGACACCACTTAAAACTGTGACTTCAATTTCACCATTAAATTTAGCGGCGAAATTGACGTCGCGTATCTTGATTTCATGTGACGTCATGTCATGTTACCTCAAATCAAGTGAATCCGTGACACCGTGACGTCTAGGCGTCCTCCTGGTCTTGCATCATACCAGGTCAGGTGACGTTATGTTCCGCGCTAAAGTTAGCAAATATATTTATAAACAAGATGCGCTTTACTTCACAACGATTGCCTCGTGAATACTGCCTTTCATGCATCGTAGAAATTTAAAGGTATACGCTAGTGTTTTTTTTTTTTTTTTTCTCGTACATCCGGGCATCCTAATACTTAGCGCTTCCGTGGTTCGTTTTTTTTTTATTATTATTATTGTAACGTTCTGAAGAAATGTCAAAACGCATCTGTCACCATCTTAATCCCAAGGACGTTCTTCTTTTTCTTTTATTCAGCCCCCCTAGATATTTCGCGCTGCTTCGTCTTCTATTTTTTTCTTTTGGTCTTCTTCACTCTCCTCGGCTCGTGAATTAATTCCTCCTGGAATGATATTTAAAGATGTTGGTAATCGGCGCTACTTCTACTGTGTTGTTCTGTCCAGTGTACCACACCGTTTTCAGAAGCCCTTGTTGCACTGTGGTTTTGATGACTTGGTAAGGCCCCTTGAACTGTGAAGCAGATCCTGGCAGGCCTTTCCGGACCAAGACAAAGTCACCCATCCGTAGCTTTGGAAGCTCAGTATTGTGTCGCTTATCGAAATGCCGTTTCATCTGGTACGGATAGTTTGCTTGCTGAGCATCGGACTTTCGGCGTTCCTTGATATCTATTCGTCCAGCAATCCCAAGCAGGCTGTCAGCAGGCAGCAGCGGAGCTTTTCCCGAGATCACGAAGAGAGGACTGCATCCCAACCCTGCCGTGTAGGACCGATTATGAAGTGCTACACCAGCCTCAAGCGAACAATTCCAGCCACCTGGAAAGTTGGGGTACATGTTCATATATTGTTTTATGTCTCGAATGGCGCGTCGCGGGGCTATCCCGCGGTCTCCCGCCCATCCTTTTAGTTTGCGGCTACGAAAGGCTGGTCCATTGTCCGAAACGAAAACTTTTACGTTGCGATAAACTTTTCTGCTCAGCAGAGAAATCACGCTGTTAGCGTCTTCCCTACCTGGTTTTGCTGTCACCATTCGGGTGCACTCGTCGATGCACAGTAGAAATGCTTGCGTCTTCTTCCCACCTTCGCCCTTTTTCTTTATCTCTGCGAAGTCAAGGTGAAGCACTTCAAAAGGTTGTCCTGGAGTGTTCAGGTAGCGTCATTTGATCTGTAGGTTGTCGGTATTTAACTTTGTACATTTGGCACTCGTGGCAGGACTTGATGTAGAGTCTTGTGTCATCTTTCATGTGAGGCCACGTGAACCGTTTGGTCAGCTTCATATAAGCCCGCCAAAACCCGTCATGACCACCTGACTCTGGGCTTGTGTGGTACAATTCTAGAATCTGAGGAACCATTGTGGATGGAACGTGAAACTTTCCTTTTGTACCAAGTTCTAGCTGTTCAGTCCCTTCCCAGAGTTTTGATGAATTCACTACTTCGGGTGACCCTACAGAGGACGTTAGTAGAAGTCGTGACATCGCGTCGGCGTCTTTTAAAGAAGCACCTGGACGATGACTTACTTCAAAATCAAACTGCTGCAGCTCATTGATCCAGCGAGTTATCTTTCCCTTTGGCTCAGTCATTTTAAGTAGAAAGGTGAGTGCTTCATGGTCAGTAAAGAGCTTGAATTTTGAACCTTCCAGGTAGGAACGGAAATATCTAACCGCCTTCAGCACCGCCAGGGCTTCTTTCTCTGTGGTGGTGTAGTTCACTTCAGTCTTCGTGAAAGTTGAACTGTGGTAGCCCGCGACGTGTAGCTGCTGGGAAGCCGGTTTCTTGATGTCACGTTGGTAGAACACTGCACTTGTTGCGTAGTGTGAAGCATCTGTGTTGAGCTCGAATGGTAGATTGAGATCCGGCAACCGTAGAACCGGGTCGGATGAGATGATCTTGACAAGGTCCTGATACGCGTCTTCGCACTCCTGGGTCCAGTCGAACTTTGTTTCCTTCTGAGTCTACTTGGTCAGCAGCGGCTTTTGGTAGCATAGTCCTGGATGAATGATCTGAAATGTCCTGCAAGGCCGAGAAACACACGGAGCAAGTGCACGTCGTAGGGCTTGGTAAGTTGGGAAATACAGGAAACTGACTCTTGTTTCGTATTTTTCCTTGCTTCGTCCAGAACTCTGCCTAGAAATAAAACTTTGCTCTTGAAAAATTCACTTTTATTGAAGTTGACTTTGAGGTTGACCTCACAAAGGGCGGAAAAAAACTTGCAAATGCTCCTCGTGTTCGCTCTCTGTCTTTGAGTATATGATGATATCATCATCATAGACATTACAGAATCTTCCTAGGTATGGCTCGAGGACGGCGTTCGTCTTTTATTTTTTCTTTTGGTCTCCTTCATTTATTAAAGGTCTTTTGAGCGGATTATTCCTCTTTGGCATTAGACATCGCTCTTGGCTTGGTGATAACCCTAGTCATCGCAGCGCTGTGCCTCGAAAAGGGGAAGGCGAAGATTCAAGACAGGCCGCTACCTCCGGGGCCGACTGGTGTCCCTGTCCTAGGTTGCCTGTCATTTCTCGGATCCAGTCCCCACTTCACGTACCAGAGACTCGCTGCAAAATACAGACCCATCGTGAGGTCAGACTCACTCCTGTGTCCGCAAAGCTGCTTTCTCTCTGAAGAGTCTGCGCTGCCGCAGGACCGCCTGCTATTTCTTTGCGCGTGGCAAGCTTGAAGTGGCCTACATTTTACGGCGCGAACGTGCAGCCAGAAATTTGTCTGCAATGCCTCGAGCACACTGCCGATACGTCATACGAAAACAGTCTGCAGACGGGTGAGAATTTTGGGAAACCGTTTTTGCACATCCGATACGGTACGAACTGCGCATGCGCTACCGCAGAAGACTCGCGCATGCGCACTTGGTACCGGAGAGCCCATCGTACCGTATCAGCGGCGCAAAAACGGTTCCCTAAACCTTTATAGACGCTTTACACACGCGCCAGGTTGAGCCGCCATTGCCGACCTTGTCTTGTCTTACCGAGATGCCGAGCCACTGAAGCGGGCGTTGACGAGCTTCCACAGAGGCCGATGCTGGGGAGGAGGACACAGTAGCACTTAAAGTGGCTGTGGCAATGGTGAAGTGAATGGAATAAGAGGAAACAAAAACTGAAGGTCGGTTATGGCGGCGCCCATGCACAGCTGCCTGAAAGCGTCCCGTTTCTTCCTTGTACGAAGGTCTTGCCACATTTGTCGTACGAGACCTGTCTGTGGACTTGTACAATATATGAACTAAACATACTTCGAACACCCTGACGGCGTGTCCGCAGATAATAGGCCATTTTTTAAGTCCATCGAGCAACATTGGCGCTCGTCATTTGTTTGAGGGGCACAAAGCACATGATTTGATCCGTGTCATTGCCGAAAGACTATGCGGCACTTTTTTTTTTCTATACGAGCAAAGCCGATTTCATGACGAACGCTGCAGTAACCCTTTCAACCAACATACATGCCCAGAGTACGAGCCCAAACAACAATGGGGGACTCGAATGATTGTCGCAGCGGCTACTGGATGGCGCTCACGTTTGAAAACGGTGTATTCTGTCGTCGTGAGTGCAAATGACACCGTGCCTTGTGTATGGTGTGCGAGCAGTGTGACCCCGGCTTTAGATTGTGTGCTGGCGTAAGATTTATGTTCGGACATGTCATCAATAATAAAAAAAAGGCCGACTGACGTCCTGCAAAGTCACTGAATCCTGGGAAAGTAGCGCCATTGCCTTCTCAGCCTGCTAGCCGGACGCGGAGGGGTAATAAGGTACAAGGGACCGAAACCTCGCAAGGTGATTGGCTGATGGGCTTTTGTTGTCATGGTAATCATCATTTCGGTTCTTTCGGATCTTTGAAAGCGTCGTTCTAAACCATTCGCACCAAGACCGCTATGGAGCGCCATCGTATACTGAAAGCGTTCCTCGCCATTATACGCGTCGTTGGCATAGTGCTTTCATTCAACTGATCAATTATTTTTATTTCCGCAGATCTCCTATAATGATGTCGTTCCTCTCGGGTATTTAAAGAGAGAGAAAGTATTTTGCAATGCCTACAAGCACCGACGCCGCATGTGCTCGCGAAACAAAAATGTGCGCTTGTTTGGCCGGTACACAAGAGATGTCTTTATAAAGCAACCTTTCATCGGGAGTTTGGTTCGGCTCACCAAGAATGAAGAGGTCCAAGAGAAACATGCCCATTTTATTGAACTAAAATAACGACGTTTATGGTAAAGCGGCCTGGCGATGCTTTTCCAGGATCCTGTGAATTCAACGTGCAGTTGGCAATACACGGCGCACGAATCCTCCGAAGGCACCACAGTGCTAGGCTTTGTTGCTGAAGAACTGTAACTTTGGCCTCGACTTCAGGCGTGCGCAAGTGAGCATGAGCAAGAAAACACGCAGACAATTTGTTCTTGCTTTATATCGGTGTAATTAGACCCAGTTGCCGTATGAGCGCTTCTAAGAAAAATCAAAACCCCTCAAAAACACTTCTATATAAAATATTACAGAAGTGCGCTTGATGCGCAAGTCTTGACTCATTGAGGATGACGACGATGTTCATAGAAGCTACATGTGACTGACAGTTATAATGCAGTCTGGATTTCAGAGATGTCAAGGGGAAAATAAAAACCGTAATTATAATAATAATTATTCGTACCTAAAATCGGTTAGTTTTATGTATAAGACTGCAGTGCGAAGTTACAACTAGAACAGCTCATACTAGCAGACGTTTAGCATTTCGATGAATATTGAAGCAGCTATGTATAGCTCGTCATTGACACCGCGTGGCGAAAATTGATTGGGTTCGTCGCTGCTAAATTTCCTTCCGATTTTTCCCGTTAGGTTATGCTGCGGGCTGCCTGATAGCTGCCTGATAGGTTACCTAAAGTACGTTGCAACTTAAGAAGGCAGGGCGAGGGTAAGACGGGCCGGAGAGGAGGAAGCAGACTGGAATGCAAAGAGGAGGAGGTTTCCTCCTCTCTTCTCCAGCGTTCCGTCTGCTTCCTCCTCCCCGGCCTGTTTTACCCTCGCCCCACCTTCTTGAGTTGCAACGGACTATAGGGAGGGTAAGATGATTCCACCACACAAAATATCATCGTCTACAATCAAGGAACTGTTGCACGATACTACAGCCAGAAACTGCAGCAGAGAGGAACTACAGCAAGAAACTTCAACAATAAACTACAGCTAGGGACAACATCAATAAACTACTAACACAAGCTAAAGCAATTGGCAGAAGCCAGTCATATCACCCTGTAATGATCACACGACTGCTTTGAGTTGAAGCCAGAAGCGAACAGCCGCTCGTGCCTTTTATTCCTGAGCTCGCGCACCAGCGTGGCTGGAGCGCGAGCGCGTCGGCAACACCGATACACGATACATCCTCGGGTCTTTAGAGAACGAAACAAAACAGAAGGAAACATTGCAACCGCATAACAAACGATAAACACATATACACACAAGGATAAACAAAAAACAAAAAAAAACTAGAAAAAAAAATTATGGGAGTTGTTCAAATGTTTCATCATAAGTTAGTCGGCGGGGTGGTAGTCTACTTCTTGATGATCTTCTAACCATTGCTCTAACCGATGAGGCCCCCGAAGCTGCCGCTTCACTTTGCTCTGGCGATGAATCTGGAGAAGTTGTTTGGCTTTGGTTCCGGTGATTAGGCGCAGGTGGCCCTTCCTGCACACTTGTAGGTTGCTGTGGTGAGACGATGTCATCCTCGAGGCTGCTGAATGTCTCAGGCGTTTTCAGCAAGTGACGGCGGTTCCTCCGGTAAGTCCTGTTATTCTCTGTCTGTACGTTGTAGGAGCGTGGTCCAACACAGCCGGTGACCTTCGCTTTATCAGCCCAAGAGTTGTTTCGTCGTAGTCGTACAATATCACCCCTCTTGAGGTCCTTCAGCGACGCTCCGGTGGTCTTGCCTCTTCTTGGGCACAGGGCTATTGGGGTCTGATGAGAAGTCTGGAAGCTGTGTACGCAGTTTTCTCCCACTCAGTAATTCTCCCGGAGACCGTCCACCTAACAAAGGAGAAGATCGATAATTTAAAAGACCCAGATAAAAATCCTCCCGCGCGTTGTCGCATTTTTTCAAAATCCTCTTTGCAATTTGTACTCCTTTCTCCGCAAGACCCTTGGATTGCGGGAAGTGAGGACTTGATGTCACGTGATTAAAATCATAAACTTTCGAGAAACACCTAAACTCGTACGACGAAAATTGTGGACCATTGTCAGTGCAAACCTCTGCTGGTATGCCGTGTCTTGCAAACCACGATGACAACGTTCGGATGACTGTTTGAGAAGAGGTGTCTGGAAGTTTCTCCACTTCTGGATAATTAGAGTAGGCGTCAAATGCCACTAAGTAAGAGTTTCCACCGTAATCGAACAAATCAACGCCAACGCGATACCACGGGTAAGGAGGAACTTCGCGCATGATTAGTGGCTCTTGGGGTTGCTGATAGGCAAATTTTTTGCATGTGGTGCATCCGGCCACAAAAGATTTAATGTCTCTCGCCATTTTTGGCCAATACATGAGTTGCCGCGCTCTTTCTTTGCATTTGTTGATGCCCAAATGCCCTTGATGTACCCGAGCTAGCATAACTCTCCGAAGGGCATGAGGTATTACTACCCTTGTTGTTTTAAAAAGTATTCCGTCAATTACTGATAGCTCGGGATCCAGCGAACTGAAGTCGCCTTGCAGTGTGACCCTATTTCGTAGACATCGTAGGACATGTTGCAACTCGGGATCTTTTTTTGTTTCGGTTCTGAGCAGGTTCTGTGTCGCCTCACTCACGAGTGCACCAAGCATTCCCACAGCATGCACTTCAACATCTAGAGAGTATTGTTTTTCTTGTGAACCTGGCTGTACTGCTCTTGACAAAGCGTCAGCAAGCACGAGCTTTTTTCCTGGCAGAAACTGAAGGGTGAAATCATATTTCATCAGTCTCAAAAAGAAACGTTGTAGTCGAGGCGGCACATCACCGAGGCTCTTTTTAGACAGTGCGACCAATGGACTGTGATCAGTTTCAAGAATAATGTGCCTACCGTATGTTAGGTGGTGGAACCTCTCACACCCGAATACGAGTCCAAGTGCCTCCTTTTCTATTTGAGAGTATCGTGACTCGCAGTCCGATAACGACCTGGAAGCATACGCTACAGGACGCCATGATCGGTCATGTAGCTGCAGTAAGGCTACTCCAATTCCGGCCTTCGAAGCATCAGCTGACAGTTTTGTCGTCCTGTCTGGGTCAAAAAGAGCAAGAACTGGAGCACTCGTGAGCATTATTTTCAGCTGCTTCCATTCGTGATCATGCGCCTGGGTCCACTCAAAAAGTACACCTTCGTGAAGGAGCCTTCGAAGGTTGGCTGTATGTTCAGACAAACGGGGAATGTATTTTCCGAAGTAGTTTATGACGCCGATCACGCGCTGAACAGCCTTCTTGTTTGTGGGCGCTTCGAGGTTCAAGATGGTATCGAGAAAGCTTGGGTCAGGTTTGATACCTTCTTTACTCACTACATCGCCAAGAAAAACAACCTCCTGAATTCCAAATTGACATTTTTCTGAATTTAGCGTCAATCCTGCCTTGTGTGCAGCCTGCATAGCTAATCTCAGTCGCTCATCATGCTCCTCGCGGGTAGCTCCCCAAACAAGTACGTCATCGATATACACCCGTACTCCCTTCAGTCCCTCAAAAACCTCAGACATTGCACGCTGAAACACTTCGGGTGCAGAAGCCAATCCAAAAGGCAACCTCAAAATTCGGTACCGCCCGAAGGGTGTGCCAAATGTACAAATTCGCGATGTTTCATCCGTCAGCGGGATCTGATGGAAGCCTGACCTTGCATCAAGTTTTGAAAACACAGTGGCATTGGCAAGTTCAGCTTCTATGTCTTCTCTCCTTGGCATTTGAAAGTGCTCACGTCTCAAAGACTCATTTATCCTTCTAGGATCCATACATACTCTCAAACTGCCGTTTTTCTTTTTGACTATGACAAGTGGGCTTACCCAGTCCGAGGGATCCTTCATTCTTGTGATGATACCCGCCTCCTCCATCCGATTGAGTTCCTGCTTGAGTGGCTCGATGAGCGCCTGAGGCACACGACGAGTGGGCTGAATCACGGGCACAGCAGCTGCTTTGAAGGCGATGCTGTATGAACGTTGCAATTTTCCGATGCCTTGAACAGTGATGGAAATTCTCGTTGCATTCGGGTTCCAGTATCTGTGGAGGTGGCAATTTCATGCACGCGATTCACCAGGCCCAACGCTTCGCAGGTCTGCAATCCCAGCAGCGCTCGCTTGCCCTTCTTGACGACAAAAAACTCAGCCGCAACGGCTCTATCTTCTAGTTGGAGCACAAACCTAGCTTTCCCCAGGTGGCCGATAGCACTACCGTTGTAGCTTCGCAACACTGCCGGACTTGGCAGCAGCTGTTGCCCTGTGCTCGCGCTCTGAAAGAGAGACAAAGGTAAAAGGTTCACTTGAGAGCCGGTGTCGACCTTGAACTCGACACGCGCTTTCCCAATCATTGCCTTCAGCAGCCAGTCCTTCTCTCCGCTTGTCCCGGACTCTCCCACCTGAAGAATATCGAAGTCATCTTCCGCCTGCTTCTGAACTTCCTCCACCTGTGGTCGGCGTTCTTCAACGTGGGACCCTGCGTCACAACAGATCGCGAAATGATGCTTCCTTCGACATGCATTGCAGATTTTACCAAAAGCTGGGCATCGGCGTGGTTGGTGAAATCTGTTGCACTTTTGACATCTCATTTGCGGTGTGTTCTTGTTTGTCTTGTGCGTAGCATCTACCTGCTCTTCCGGAGTGGGGTGCTGACTCAGCCACATCTTGGCTTGTTCTGAAGACTTCTCTGCGGCTTTGCAGATTCTAGCTGCTCCTTCCAGGGTCAAGTCGTCCTCTCTTAGGAGGCGTTCACGAAGTTTATCATCTCTGATTCCATCGACAATCTGATCCCTCACCAAGGAATCCGTCAGGACGCCGAAATTGCACGAGCGCACCTTGAGCTTCAGTTCTCTCAAAAATTGTTCGAACGACTGACCTTCTGCTTGGTGGGTCTTTCGGAAAACATGGCGCTCGAAGGTCTCGTTGGCTTTCGGTGCACAGTATTCCTGAAACTTGTGGATCACCTCGGCGTAGTTCTGCTTCTGGTCTTCCGTGAGTGTGAAGGTATTGAAGACGTCCACAGCTTCAGGACCCGCCACATGCAGCAAGAGAGCCACCTTTTGCTTGTCTGTTCGAACCGTCCTGCCAGTCGCCGTCGCTTCGAAGTACAGTTCGACGCGTTGAATAAAGCGCTCCCAGTTGTCTGCCACGTTGCCGGACAACGATAGACCCTCGGGCGGCTTAAGCCACTCCATGTTTTACGCAAAGGCTTGCCTGGTTAGGAAAACCATCGGGTTTCGGCACCATGTAATGATCACACGACTGCTTTGAGTTGAAGCCAGAAGTCAACAGCCGCTCGTGCCTTTTATTCCTGAGCTCGCGCACCAGCGTGGCTGGAGCGCGAGCGCGTCGGCAACACCGATACACGATACACACCCTAAACTATTTTCAAAATGGCGCGTCATTTCCAAAGTTCCTACATGAAGAATGGTCTTTCATTTTCAATGTAGTGTAAACATTGAGTCGCTTACTGATTGCGGTAGAAAATATTATTCACGCGCTGTAGTGACACGAAGAGAGTGAGACCACGAAATAAAAGCTTGCGGCAGAAATGGAAATGACCTCCATATATGCTGTTACAGAGTCATACTGGGATCGGAAGATGTCGCTGTGCTGAATGACCTGGCCTCGATCAAAGATGGATTGAACAAAGACGCCGTCAATTGGCCCGTCCTACACATTTCCTTTTTGGGAAGCATCGGAATTGATGGTGAGTTCGTTGAACGTAACCCAAGGGGTCATGACGTGTTGCCATTTTTGTTTCGTCTTGAATGTGTTACTTTGCTAAAATACGTTATTGGTTTTGTTAGAGCCATAAGACAATAAGTCCCGTTGGACACCCGCGGCATTTTGGCCATTCCAAACTTGTTAAAAGGCCCCTTGCCGTGTCTTGTTAACGCACCTTTTCGTTGAAATATTGTCTCCATAGCTGCGGAAAGAGTGTTTTGTCCCAGGCCAGCAGGTTGCATTCTGCTGGCTTGCCGTTGGCTGTGGTCGTGGGTGTTTCGGATCACCTCTCAAAATGCTTAAAGGTCTTTGGCGTTTGAGGGTAAGGAGGAAGATATCCTGTAGGCCGGAATTGTTCTGCCTTACGTACACACCTCTTCACTTAGGATCAAGCAGGGGGCTGAGAAGTTGGACGTACCTGTTGTGTTCTCAGCTCCTTCGAAGTTGTCCCGTCTTTATGCCGCAGTTAATCGTGTCGGGTTATCTGTGGCGTGGTTAGCCACCGCACCCGGTATGTTGCGTGCGCGACGGGCGTCGTGTATCTGATCCCTCTGTCGTGTGGTAGGGTTGTACGTAGGTCAGACGGGGAGGTGTGTAAATGTTAGGGCCAGAGAGCATTCCCTTTCCCTCCGTTCTTCACCGTCGGGACACCTTGTAGTTCACTGTGATAGGTTTATGTGTTCTTTGGTTTTCACGGAAATTAAGATTGCGGCTCGTCACCACAACAAAGTGGCGAGAGAAATTGACAAGGCGTTTTTTTATTGCTACCTACGGAGCGAACAAGTGTGTGAGTGCCCCGTTTGAGGTTTTGGCGAATGACGAATTTGCTTTTATGAAGAAATTCGGCAAATTTGTTTAAATGTTTGCAGACTTGCCTGGGTTGATTCTCTTTTTCCTATTTTACTTCTTTTGTGTTTTTCTTTCTGTTCCGTGCAGAAATAAAGTTCAGTCGCTAGCCAGTGTGGTGTTCGTTCACTTCTCTTTCTTGTCCTTCCTGTATTTTGCGCTGTTTTCAAGTTTACATGATACACCAACTGGCCCAACTTCATGCCTTTTTGCAGAACGCAGGATTCTCTAATCAGGAGTGAGCTGACGTAGTGACACAGCAGAGAGCCCTTGACAGCCTTTATCAAGAAAAATGAATCCAAATTTTACGCTAAGTAGTACAATTTATAGTATGATTAGGGCTTGCAGGGCTTAAAGTGCCTTTCTTGTCAATGCGCCGAGTTTAGTACTGTAGCCAATGAAGGTGATACAAATCGGTCACTGATGAATTTGGTGTAGATTTTCCAAGGATTATTGCTGACAATAATAGTGCGTGGAAACCATTTGTTATGTTCTATCATTTTGTTGAGTTAACCTTGCAAGTGGGAGCAAGCATTAAAAAGGTTTACCTACAGTTCTTTACAAGTCTGAAAATAAATATTAAACTATCTTACAGGAACTGCAGCAATGAATGGACAAGCATGGGTCGACAACCGCAGATTCTGCATGCACGTGTTAAGAGACCTTGGATTCGAAAAGAAGTCCATGAAAGAACATATAAAGGTGCAATATCCTTTGATGTATGAAATGGAACAAACTTTAATCAACGCAGTTTAAAAGAAGTACAACTATTCTCAAGAGTCATGTTCCAGAGTTTTATTATTTTGTTCTTCAAAGCTTACTATCACACTGAATTGCTTTGCCGGAATTATCATGTGGTACTCTAGAAAAAACTTGAAAGGTCAGAGTTTTTTCGGAAAACAAAAATTGAAACGCCCGACACACTTCTAAGAAAACAATGACGTACTTTTCAATCTTAGAAAATCTTGAAGACGCCATCACTCTCCCTCTCAGAAAATCCTGGCGAGTCTAAGAAAGCTTTTGGTAGGGTCATATAGCTTTGTAGATTTGGCAATACCTTTATTTATTATTATTCCTCCATAGCACTTTTTAATGTGAAACGTTGTTTGGCTAGTGGTTCCATATTTCGTGAAGCCGTGGCCTCTAACGCCCCATAATGCAACGCGCGCAGTGTAGCTTTAGGGGACGACACAGACCTCCACACCAATTCAGTTTCTCCGCTAAATTTAGTGGTGAAGTTGCATTGGTGTATAGGGCACGTAACATCAGGTCACGTGATGCCATTTTCCCTGCTAAATGTAGCAGAAAAATTGAAGTTCCGTGACTTGGACACTGATTCAGTTCCCTCGTTAAAGGGGCCCACCAACAATTTTTTGACTGGTTTGAAGTTCGCGCTGAAACGGAGCTCCATGAAAGCAGGAACACCGAGGGAAAAAAAATATTACAGAAATTCGCAATATTTTGTGAGTTATTAGCAAATTAAATATTGCAGAAAACAACTTTAAATAAGCAAAACATTGCGCTTCATGACGTAAAATGAAACAGTTTAGCGATTGGAGCAAAGCGGTTGGCCAATTGGACGCGAGTTTGGTTGATAGCCCGTCGGCCCGGTCGGCCATTAGGCCTCGTTGCAACCATCGTAGCTTTGGAATCGGGTTGCCATCATCGATGAATTTACCGGGCTTATCGGATCTTGAGCGCCGAATACTTAAAAAGGAGTGCGGAGCTGGGCGTCGCGCCGTACGAGGACACACCACGCAAGCGCCGCGACGCGTCTCTGCCTCAGTCCGCTTCGACAGCCGCGGAAGCCTCGTCTCCCGCAACTCCGCCACCGGAGCCACCTCGGCGAGTAGGAGGTACTCCGCCGCTGGGAGGCGCGCATGAGCGACGAGGCGTTGTTTTCGCCCTTTTTGAACTTTACTTTGCAACTTTATTATTAGCTCTATAAAAACGACTTTTTAGAGAAATAGTGACGGTTAACGTGTGATATACTTTATTCCGCTTCAAAATTTCTGGGACGGCTCTCGCCAATCACGAAACCCAGTGAACGTGACGTATAGTGAAAGGGAGCGCCGTTATGCGCGCGCATTCGGCACCACCGTCGGAGGAGGTGTTTTCGAGTTGTCAAATTAAAATATGATGCGCTAATATTTTTAAACTCTTTCGTTGTCCACTGGGTTTCCGGGACCACTAGCGTGGAGAAACCGCAAAAAAAAGTAGACGCTCAAATACTGTTGGAAGGCCCCTTTAAATTTAACGGGTAAATTAAAGTCACGTTACTTTCTGTCACGTGACCAATACGGCAATCTAGTTTATCCTCTAAAACTAGCGGAAAACGTAACGTCACGTAACCTACACACCAATTCAGTTTCCCCGCTAAATTTAGCGGGGGAATTGACGCCACGTGACTTGATGTCAAACGATGCCAGAACGTTTCACATATATACTGTAAACGAGTTATTTTTCGCGGGCTCAATACTTCGAGATTTCGGTTAACGCTGAATTTTTGGAATAATTCGGAGGTTCTAATTTTCGCGACGCGGTGGGATCTCAACATGTTTTGAATCTCTAATGTGTTTAAATTTTGCAGGAATGGACTTCTTCTAAAACCGACGCGCCCCATCGCGGCAAAATACCACGCAGTGCACTCTGGGAAGTAGTTGGCCACTCAGTTTCGGTTTAGACTGAGCAGCTTCATCTCATGCTATCACGCCGCGACCGAGCGCGCTGCCTGCGTTTTCGATTATCTGACTTGTCACGAACGTACAATACACTCATTCTCGAGCGATACAAAACGAAGACCGGGGCACTTTCCTTGGTTCCCGAAGCACCGGGTATTATGGGTGCCAGGCACGTAGCCAGGGGGGGGGGGGGGGGGCTCATGGGGCCCGGCTCCCCCCCCCCCCCCGAAATCTTCCATTTTGCTGGGACCTCCTCTCCCCCCTCCCCCTCATACAGAATTTTGTCATGGGCGGGCCCCCCCCCCCCCCCCCCCGAAACAAAATCCTGGCTACGTGCCTGATGGGTGCGTATGCAAACATAGTAAGACGTGGCTTAGTCACATCACCCCACAACTCGAGTGAATCTTTGAGTTCATTTTCAATAATCCCGTCTAATACCAGTGAACTACAATTGAAAATTGGTCAACTGGAGCCTTACACGTATTTTGTTTGCCAAACGTCTGCTTCTTGTTACTTAATGGGGCGAAAAGCAAGCCGCATCCTCACAGGAGTATCAAAGTTGAGCCCAGCGTTGACGCATGAACTTTTAAGGAAGCGCAATAAATTCGACCTCACTACTGCACAAAAGTTACTATGATGTCTTCCTCGTGTCATCACATATCTCCCACTTAAGTTTTATGCTGATGGAAGAATAAGTTTTCGCAAACGCTAAGATCGGCTAGCTACGACGGAGGCCCTAACAAGCGTCCCCTACTCCTCGCTAAGCCTTTTTGGATGAGCTTTTACTGAGGCTCAAGATCTATGCCTGAACGGTGTGTCTGAAATTATCTCGGCATACTCAGGCAGGAAGAAAGCAAACATATAACAAATATTATGGCCATTATAGCCACCGTCAAACGCGCTTTGAATAATTTCGTTCGTTTGGCGCACCGCATAGGGGTTCATGCCCGTCCGGCGCACTTCCGGCGAACGGTGCGACATTCTTCACACAAGTGCTCGACTTTTGCTTTCTTAAAACGGTTTGTATGTGCGAATGTGCCTATATGATTGCAGGATAAATTTATGCGCATACGCGATGTTGAATATTAGTGAAATGCAAGCGGGTGGGGACTTCACTTCGTGCAGTGCTGCGGGTCAGTACAGATAAGAGATAAGAAGTGTGTTAAAATTGAGCTTTTCAATGGCGCCTCCGAGTTTTACCTCGCGTACTCAGGCGTATTAAGAAAAACAGTGCCAAAAGTAATATTTCGTCTATGGACGCACGAAACAAACAAACTTCCTGATGAACAACACTAATGTAAAGGCGCGAGCTCGATTTATGCATACTTATTGGTTGCTAGCTTGTTGATTCGTACACAAGCAAGATCCCCGAGCTTCGCAGCGTAGAGATTCCCAGCACTGGCTCGTCCACATACCTCGAACGGAACGCTAACAGAAAGGCTCAAGTACAAAAATACAACAAGCATGTGTTAAGACAAGCTAGACGTCTCGGGCTTGTGCTAAAGCTTCGAGGTCTGGCAATTAAGGTTAGTTTAGAGACCACAAGTATGACGCTCTCGGGACCAGAAAACATGAGATAACGGCCGTTAATAGTCCACGCTCTGAGTATAATCTCTAGTCGACGTGTCTATCGAAACCGAAACCATGCCACTTTCCTCCCTGGCCAACTAGTTCCCAGAGTGCAACGCGCGCCGTGTTGCATGAAGGGCTTTATGGAAGTAGTATTTTCGCATTCGAAAGTATGACTATTCTCAAGAGCCATGTTAGTTTTGGGTCATTCCACGTGAAACGTCCCAGACGTTGCGCTCGACCACCTCCAATTTTTAAAAAAAAAATCATGGGCTTCGGCCACAATGTCCGTAGCCATACCCAAAAATAGTTTTGACGAAAACAAATTTGTGATGACGTGAGCGCGATTTTAATTTTTGAAAACAGCGTGAAACTAGGCATCACTCAATAATTTACGAAAAATCAGCTTTTTTATGAAACACCCAACAATATTTTTTTTCTTAAATTTGCACGGTTGTCAACTTACGATGTGGTTGGGTTTGTGCAGTTTTGTTTATTTTAAATATTTTTTTAAAAATACATAATTTTATTCAAAAATAAACATTTTTGACATTTTATTAAAAATATATAATTGCTCCCGGGACCTAATATAACTTTTTACTGGCTGCCCTTTAGGTATATAACCTATAAAAATATTTTAAACCGCTCAATAAACATCTTGCAGTAAAAACAAAAATCCTGAAGTTGCCAAAAAGTGCGTTTTGACGCATAAACAGTCGTTTATTCCACCCTGGGGTGGTCCAAGTAAAAATACAAAATATGGTGGGTTTGGAAGAAGGATTGATCGTCTTTTGATTCTGAAAGTTTGATCAGAGTAATTTTTGTTTAAAGCGAGAAAACAATTTTTGAAGTTGAACTCTCGCACCACTACCCGGCGTCGCTTCTTAACGCCTCTTCGCAGCACAGCACGCCACCTGCGACGAGAGCCGAAGCGATTAGGTCCAAAGAAACAACGGAGTTTGCTGCCCGCTTCCCCTCGTCCCTCTTTTCTGGCTGTAAGGGAAGAAACGGCGGGTATCGTGTACTATACTTCGTTTCAGCTTCGGTCCGAGCGCGGCCGATGTTATGAGCCGAAGGGCCAATCAAACTGCCGAAAAAGCGCAACGTCATGGCGTGCTCTATGCGCTTGATAGGACAAGCTGGCGAAGGAGAACGCACAGAGAGACGGCGAATAGCGGCTCGTCCTATCAACTGCAGCGAGCACGCCATGACGTTCTGCCTCTTTCGCCGTTTGATTGGCCCTTCGGCTCATAACATCGGCCGCGCTCGGACCGAAGCTGAAACGAAGTATAATCGGAGGTGCCGCCAGTGCGTCGCCATAGCAGCCCCGTTGTGCCCTTTGTACCCGAGGGCGGCTCCTCACACTCCGAAACGCGATGCCTAATCGACGGGCGGCATCAGCTGACGTGGACGTCTGAAACACGATAATATCGCCGCGAAATCTAGCCGTGACGTGCTATTAGTAAAATACCAATATAAATTGAATCAATTTATATTGGTATTTTACTAATAGCACATCGTTCAGTGGGCCAAAAGAAAAAAAGTAGAAAGACAAAAGCCTGACTTTTGGTACGAAAATTGGAAAACCACAGCGGACTATTTCGTACCTCCTTCCCTTCGTAAGCTCGCTGCCTTTTCTCTGTGATACATCCGCGGACCCCGCAGCGCGTCATCGGGACCCCGCAGCGCGTCACCGGGCCCAAACGAACGTCACACGACACCGGAGCTCACTTAATCCGTTCACCCCTAAGCTGACATTGTGGTGGAAGCTACGCGCTTGCCGGACCAATCAGCCGCCTCCCTTTCATCACCTGACCTCATTCTCTGCGCGTGGGTATGCGCGAGAGAGCGTGATCACGTGGCAAAAGTATGGCTGGCCCAACGAGCACGTAGCTTCCACAGCACTGTCAGCTTTGGGGTGAACGGGGTGGGAAAGCAACTTTTGTCTGAATTTTGAGCGACGGCTCATCTTCTAGGGGGAGAATGGCTGTATCCGGATTAGAGAAACGAGAGCCCGAGCAAGAGGTGACTCCCCCTTTCCGTCTTCTGGAACTGTTTGGTAGAATGCGCGATTTGTGAGTTGAGGAGGAAAGCTAAACAGGAAAAAGTTGGAAAAGAGTTTCATGACTCCTTTAATGAAGCGACGCCGGGTAGTGGTGCGAGAGTTCAACTTCAAAAATTGTTTTCTCGCTTTAAACAAAAATTACTCTGATTAAACTTTCAGAATCAAAAGACGATCAATCGTTCTTCCAACCCCACCATATTTTGTATTTTTACTTGGACCACCTCAGGGTGGAATAAACGGCCGTTTATGCGTCAAAACGCACTTTTTGGCAACTTCAGGATTTTTTTTTTTTTTTTTTTTTTTTTTTTTACTGCAAGATGTTTAATTGAGCGGTTTAAAATATTTTTATAGGTTATATACCTAGAGGGCAGCCAGTAAAAAGTTATATTAGGTCCCGGGAGCAATTATATGTTTTTTTAATAAAATGACAAAAATGTTTATTTTTGAATAAAATTATGTATTTTTAAAAAAATATTTAAATTAAACAAAACTGCACAAACCCAACCACATTGTAAGTCGACGACCGTGCAAATTTAAGAAAAAAATTTTGTTGGGTGTTTCATAAGAAAGCTGATTTTTCGTAAATTATTGAGTGATGCCTAGTTTCACGCTGTTTTCAAAAATTAAAATCGCGCTCACGTCATCACAAATTTTTTTTTCGTCAAAACTATTTTAGGGTATGGCTACGGACATTGTGGCCGAAGCCCATGAATTTTTTTTTTAGAAATCGGAGGTGGTCGAGCGCAACGTCTGGGACGTTTCACGTGAAATGGCCCTCTTATTATTTTGTTCTTCAAAGGTTACTACCACACTGGGTGGCTATGCAGGAATTATCATATGGTACTCTAGAAAAAACTTGAAAGGTCAAAGTTTTTTCGGAAAACAAAAATTGAAACGCCCGACACACTTCTAAGAAAAAATGAAGTACTTCTCAATCTTAGAGAACCTTGAAGAGGCCATCACTCTCTCAGAAAATCCTGGCTAGTCTACGAAAGCTTTCGGTAGGGTCATTACAAGTCTGATGGTGTAGAAATGAATGCTAGAAAGTTTACACCAGCAGAACATAAATAAATGCGCGACTTACCACTTTTAATGCGATAGCATTCTTTAGATGCCCCCCCTCTCCCGGACTCCTAATGCACAGTAGACCGTTTCAGCTCGCATTCTCACACTCCTTCCCATTTGCACCACCTTCGAGGACCTGACGACCTTGACGTAGTCCTACGGTCGTCTTTGATGTCGTCCTCTAGGATGTTTTTAAAATTGACCCAGAGGTCGTCGTTGAGATCGCCTTAGGCAGTCTTTGATGTCCTCCTCTAGGACGTCATCCTTGAGGTTGTCCTAGACGAATGCTATCGCAATTCATAGACATACCAACAATAGAGATTTCTGCAGCCAATTTTTAGCCTGCCTGCTCGATTCAATCAAATGACTGCTGCTCGCTAATACATCATTCGCTCATGTAATATGAACCTAAAAAAAAGCACAGTATGTTTTGTTTACTTCTCATCTCGAGCTGGCTTGGGGGAGGGGCGGGACACTGAGTCTCGTGACTCTCGTCCTACAGTCCCTTGCGACGACTTCATACCTCGAAAATTCATAATAGCAATGTTCACCAAACATAGACCAAATTTTTCATGTAAAAACTATGCATCACACAGAAAAAATAGGCACTGGGTCGGTCACTGCCAAGGAGCTTTATTTATTGAGGAACATGGCATATGGGATAATTAGGCTTTAACTAAATTTATATACTAAATGTTCTAATTAGTGAAAAAAGCACAATTCAAATAGAAACTTGATGGGCACCATTAAAAACCACTAAACCAATCAATTTCAGAGATCTGGAGCACATGGGTAATTTTTTTTAGGCCCAAAATGTACCCAAGTTTGACGAGCCTAGACATTTTGTTTGTTTGTTTTCGGTTTCCTGTCATCTACGTTTTTGCTTCACCAGTCTTGCATCTGCATCTTAAGTGGTTCCCAGCAGATTCTGGCGAGATTTTGATCTGGAACTTCAGCATCGAATTTCAAAGCACTTGCATGCCAAATTGAAAAGTTCCTCGAGGAAGTGGAGGGGCCCCTCAAATGAGCGAGGTTTGTGAATTCGGCGGTTTGACAGCGTTATAACCACCCCAACGGCTTGAAGTGGGAAGCAATCCACGATCGTTCACCGATCATAGCACGGACCCTGCTGGTTCAACATTTTTCATTCCCCACACTGCATGCATGTTAAACAAGATATCATTCTGGATACAGAAAACCGTTTCTGCAGCTTTCCTTATTTGGCAAGTGGCAACCCGCCAGTTTTAGCTTTGCTGCTAGGTGTGTTGATCGTCATGATAACGGGACATGTTTACAATAAAATCCTGAGCAAACGCCCACTCAAAATTTGAAGATAATCGTGTAAAACTTGGGGATGGGCACTCCTCAGGTCAACGATATGTAAACATGTGTCCTTCGTGCATTTTCCAAATGTTGCAAAATTGAGGGGTGGTCGCTTATCGTGGAATAGGCAGATGCTCGGTATTTTACGGTAGGATCAACATAGAACTATTTTGTACCGCGACGCTCAATCGACACCGATCCGTTTGTGTAGTGCTGGTGTCGCGCGAAGAACCACACAGACAACCAGGTGTTGGAGTGATTTTAAAGTCTTTAGTGCAGTATTCTACATAGGGGTCAATTAATGCAAAAGATTGAAGGCACCAGCTCAATTGCATCATTGCTCTCATGTTTCACTATTTCGCAGCTTCATACACATGATCTCCGGTTGGCTAGGACGACATACGGGACTAAAAACCAAGCACACACACACACAACGCCTTTCCGGCCACGCTTTGCGAGTCGCACGTTGTCCGAAGTTGAACGCGGCCCCAAATCCATCGAGCACGCAGACGCACCCGACCTCGCCCGATCCGAAGTGCACCGAGGTTCCGTCCGCACGCGCAACGTGGGCGGGAAGCGGCGCGAACCCGGGCACGATTCCCCACGAAAGGACGCGCGGTCCTGCGGACGCTTCGCCTCGACGTGGCGAAAACGTTTGCGCGAGACGTTTTGTGGACGTCGCGCGACGACGTACCACGGATGTCTGCGCAGGATCTCCCGCAGACGTGTGCACCGGAGGTCCTGCGGACGTCGGACACACGTCCGCGGCAAAGAGCCTTTCCTTCGCGGGTATGTGACTGTGGCAGGTTCCGGACGCGGTCGGGTGCATTTCTGTCGGTGGCACACTCCCTCCTCTCTTCCATGCTTCGCGAACACACTTCCAGCAGAAAATCAACGACGCTGCATTTCGCTCAAAAGTTGCGACAGACAGGAAAGAAAGCCAAGGTATCACCAGTTGCCCCAAAACACTCACATCAAGCAGGTGCAAGTCGACAGGTAACAAAAAACGCGCGTCGGAGTGCGCGGCAGAGAAGACGGCAACGGGTGTATTGCTTCCGACCCGACGCAGCTCACACCCTGTCACACACAGTGCTAAATCGGACACCCGAGCCTTTATCAAGTAGGCTAATAGAAAAACAAGGGGTGTTTAGTGCAATCTGTCAGTTTACAAACACCCAGAGATTAAAAAAAAAAAAAATTCACAATCCATTCAAAATTCCTTTATTATTATTATTATTATCATCATTATATATATATATATGTGTGTGTTCGATCTACCGTTACATTAAAAAAAATGTCGTCGTCTGTGCGGTGGCGTCCGGCAGAATCGATGTCGAGGCTCGCTGTTGCAGCGGCGTATCGTCAGATTCACTCGAACCGAAGTAACCACCAAAAATAAAAACACCAGATGAGTCAAACGCCGGAAGGACTGCGATGCAACGCTTAAAAAAGGTGCGGTTGCAAAGCGAACAAATAAAAAACTGAAAAACAAAGAAACAAAAGTGACACAGAAAGAAGCCCACAACACCACCACGGGCTACGATAATACAGCATTGTACAACGTCAAGCTTCCAAAGCAAGAACGAAAGGAGAAAAAAATTATATGATTCCAAAGAAAAATAAACCCTACGGACGCACGACAAAGCGCGAGGCTCCAACTCCCCAAAGAAAACCCGGAACCGTCGGTGCATCGGCACCCGGTGCGAAATGCGTCGACAGCCGAGGATAGAAAACCGAAAGAAACGGTAAGAACCACAAAACGACAAAGAGAAAGTAAGGTTTTAAAATGACAAAACAAGTTGCTCACCAAAGCAAACCCCCCAAACAAGGCCTGTTGGGCCCTGCTCGTCACAGCCCGGCCACCCCACACCCTGCCACACCCTCGGGGCACCGGTACACTCCGCAGACAGCACAGGGCAACGCAAGTGTCCTCGGCAAGCAATACTAGGGCAGCACCAGTATGCTTTGCAGGCAGCACTAGGGCAACATTAGTGCACTCTGAGGGGGAGCACTAGGGCAACACCAGTGCACTCTAGGGAAGCACTAGGACAACACCGGTACACTCTGCGGGTGGCACTAGGGCAACACCGGTGCACTTTGCAGACAGCGCTAGGGCAACGCCGGTGTGCTCCGAGGGCAGCAGCGGTGGCTCCGTACCGAGAGCGAGCGTCGGTGCTTGGCGTGCGGTGCCGACGTTGAGAGGACGAACCGTACAATGGCGACTTCGAAGCCGCCCAGAAGCCGGCACGGCAGCCGCTTAAAAATTCGACCTTCAACCCAGAGCCCACCGTCCATTTCATCGTCCCGGCCCCACCCAAACCGCAGCAGTGAGTCGTCGCCTACGCACTGAGGTCTCGTGTCTACCAAAAGCTTTCCATCTATGGGTGGCCCGAGCAAACCGTAACCCTAACCTCGGGGTCACAGGTCGGCTTATGAGGTGGCCTCGTGCTCAAAAACAAAACCGAGCTAAACATCACGCACCACGACCTAAAAAAAAAAAGCGGAAAAAAAGACGAAAAAAAAAATGGGGGGATTTAGATTTGTCAGTTTCAGGGACGCACGCTCTCTCTGTCGTCTCGTTGTGCGGGTGGAGAGATGGGAGACTCCCCGAGCAAAATGTGACGCACATTGTCTGGCGGCGCGGGCCGCCGGGTCACAAGACGTCGGGGACGGCTCCGACGAACATCGCTGGAACGGCGGGAACGCGGCGGCGAACGGACGTTCCCCTTGGCAGAGCGCACAAAAACGACGGCGGGATGGCGGGCAGCGGCGTCACTGTCGCACTCCGGGCGCGCTGCGGTTGCGGTTCCGGTGGGGCGCCCCGCTCGGCTGGCACTCCGACCCGTGGCGGGGCCTCTGGTGGCGCTCCGCTTCCTGGCGCTCTTGTTCGGCCAGGTCAGCCACCTGCGGAGACGCATGGCAAACTACACTGCCTGGGATGTGTCGACCGGCGTGTCTAGTACGCTGCGCCGCCCGCGCAACGGGCGTGGTCCGGGAGTTGCGACAAATTACGTCACGGGAGCCGGTGTGTCGACAACCAAAACGACAGGCATCCCCCCGACTCGTCCTTGCTTTGAAAAGAAATACTTGCGCCGCTCGTCCCTCTGCGCACGGCAACTGCCTCTGTGACTTTGGAGTTGCTGTAATCTTTCATTCACTCTAAACGCAACCAATGGCGGGGATAGGCCGTCCTGAACGCAACCAACACAACTGTCTGAAACAGGCACGCATTCCACTAAATGCAGCTATTGCAACTGTCTACAAGTCATTCTGAATGCAACTAACGCAACTGTCTGAACCAGGCGTAATTGGACACGGATGCAACTGTCTGAATGAACCAGACATAAGTTGCTCGGAGGCGCAACCAATGCAAGCATCTGAACCAGGGACGGTGTTCATTCCAAACACCAAATAGCCACCAAAAACGATAGATTGCTTGCATTCTTACAATGACACTGGGTAGGAATGTTTTCAGAAACTTCCCGACACTATTAGGACCCGAGTGTACTGACCAAGAAGCTTCTTTGTCGCCGCGTAATTACGAGGATAAAAGTGGGCGTTTTCTTTCGGTCTCGCCTTTGCAAAACTCAACGACCAACTCTTGGGCATCGCATCGTTGGCGTTGTCAATAATGCAATTCCTAGAGTTTCGTCGCCCAGCATCGCGACGCCCGGTGCGAAGATATTTAAATGCGGCTAGTATGGTGGATGCGAGCACCGTGCAAGCATTCTATTTGGGCTCGTGACAACCAATGCCACGACGCGCGTTCGAGCGGCGGATCATACCCGACCGCCGCGACGACGGCACCAGCCAAACCCAAACGATGTGCGGAACTCGGCGCGCGACCCGCGTTTTGCACACCCCAGCGCGGGGCCACGATAAACATCGGCAGCACATATTCGGCTCCGGGCCATGTGGCTGCTCGTTCCTGGCTGCGAGTCGAGGAGCGAGGCCAAAAGAAACTAAAGCACGTTTTTGTAGATCACGAGTGTCGGGAAATAGTTCTAAATGGCATTTGCTCGGAGTACGAAAACCGCTACATTGACCTGTGCAACGAGTTTAACGTTGAAAGAATTTGCATCTTGTACATTTAACATTGTTTATCTTGTCACAAAGGACAGAAAACACAGCTCCTTCCTTCGAAATGTTGCGATTCCACCGCATAATCGCGAGGCAAAAATTAAAATATTCCCCGACCTGCAGCCGCGAGCGGCAGCCATGAGAACCACGTGGCATGATGTCAATGGGGGACTTGTAAAAAGATAGCAAGTTGTGCAAACACCTGCTCGATAAAAGGCAATTTTTCTATAAATCTTGTCGTTCCAACATACATATAAATGCGCGAAAAAGCTGGTATCATCGACAAAATTTTCATTATACGGAGTTTTAGTGGCGCCATCTATCCGAGCTCAACAAAACCGTCAGCTCTATCTGCTACCGCAAACAGCTGCCAGAAGTTGGACAGGGATGGCCGGACCCGGAAGACACGTTCCTCCTTTCGCCATATTGATCGCGCTGTGCACACAGGTGGTCACGTGGTCGCGACCGGGCGAGTTCTCGCTGCTCACTGATGGCTCTAGCGAGAGAGCTTCACCGGAACCCCAAGCGTCCCACATTCACGTCGCAGCGCACTGTGACTCAGAAGATGGCGAAGGAGTTGAGAGGTGCCGAAAACCTCTATCCTTGTCAGTTTTTAAAATAAAAACTAGGACATGCAGGCAAAAGCGGTTTTCTGTTCTCTACTTCAAAAAGGTAGAGACACCAACACCCAAATTATTTAGGCAAAGCACTGCAATTGTTGCACGGCTACTTTAAATTAAGCACTCCCACACCCGGAGCCACGTCGAGCAACCTAGACCGCTCTCCCTGGAGGCCGCACGTCCCGGAGTGCGGGGGTCTTTGACTCACGTCTATCCTGAAGTCGTCGATGCTCCGGTACGGCTGGAGCTTGGCCTCCAGGGCAGGGTCCACCGGGCACTGGTGGCTCAGCCGGTAATACTTGCGGAACGCCCAGAACTTCTCCAGGCCGTACAGCTGTCCTGCACGACACGCACGGCCCCCGGCATATCCGTCAAAAAAGCGCTCAAATAATCGCACGCAAAAAAAAGCGCAGGATTGTTGCGAATTTACTGCGCACGACTGCTTCGGTCGACGATGGCAGACGCACGAAGACGACGAGTGTCGTGACAATGCACTTTTGGCGTCGCTCGATTGACTTTGTCGAAGCGTAGCGTCGGCTGCGGTAGGATTTAAAAAAAAACGTAGGCGTCCTCAGTCTCGTTTCCACGGAGGCAGCCGAAACCCGCTAGCCAATAAACGAGGCGTGCGCGTCCGCGTCCCCGGACGCCCGGGTGGGGCACTCGCCTTGTTCGCAGTCCTTGATGGTCTCCCTCTGGAAGTCCTGGTACAGCTCTAGCCGGAAGTGCTTCTCCAGGCCGTAGCTGTAGAACCGGAACAGGCACTCCAGGCCATACCTGCAGCAACGAGGTGCGTCCCTCCGGTCAGAACGCCGGGGCACGGGGGGAGAGCGTCGAGTCGCCAGAGGCGTTGCCAGGGCGAAGCCTCACTAGTAAAGCCGCACTAATGTCAAAATCTTTCGAAGCGAACCGAATCGAATAGTAAAGGTTACGAATCACATAGAATATTTTTTAATACAATTTTGTTCGATTTGATTGGAACTTTTTTTCTTCCAACGAACAAAATTACCTAAATGTTAACTTTGATGCAATAAGAAAAACGTCACACGTGTGACCGATGAAAAACCAGATGATAAAATAAAAGATCAATCGGTGAAACAGCATTCAAGAGGTGAAGTTAAAGAACGTAAACGAAGGTATGCAAGCGGTGGCAGGTCGGCAAGCGGCAAGGCAAAGTCGAAGATTGCGTCGCGCAGCTGTACCGACCTTGTGAAACCTTTCTTTACGCGGGTGAACGCAACCGTGTGAACATAAACGCAAGTACACAAGCATAGGGAGGTAAGCGGGCCACAACAGTCCGAGAAAGCGCCGCGCAGCCGCACTGACCTTGTGCAATCTCTTTCCCTGCACGTTAAGTTCTGCCAAGAGAGAACGCCACAAAGAAGCTATAAAATAAGAATACGGCCCTTTTTTTTTTCGGCCGAGGGAGCAAGTCCCACTTTTACCAGTGAAAACGGGCAGAAATAAATAACAAAAGGAATACTGGAAAACTGATGAATCGGAAAATCAAGCGGGAAAATAACACCAGCGGCTAGATCCATCGCGGCAACCGCGGTAACCACTGTAACAGGTACTATCACCGATGGCCCGAGGTCAGCAGTAAATTCATATCCGAATCCAGTTTGCGCTCACGACGATGCACGTGCCTTTGCAAATCGTAGTCCTTCATCAAACCTATCGCAGTGAGGGCTCCAGTCATGTTTGTGTCACGACCACTTTTGCCAACTTTGCAGGGGTGTGCAAATATTCGAAACTTCGAATACTTCGCAAACAGAGCTTGCTGCTCGATTCGATTCTCTTCACACTTTTACACTTTGAAGTATTAGAGTTATTCAAATATTCCAAAACTATGAATAAAGCAGAACTCGCTGATTAGTCTTAACCTGCGGTTGTGTTCCCAAAGTTTTAGGGGCGAAGCTCCTTAGGGGCTAGCCATGTCCGTATGTCCGTCCGCCGTCGGGTGCTCGTGCTCCTGCTCGTGAGCTCACGTGCTCATGTAGGGCAAAAAAAAAAATGGAATAAAAAGATGAAAAAAAAATTATGAAAAAAGAAAAAGAAGAAAAAACAGAGCAGGGGGTTCTGAGATGCCATCCATCTGTCTTCTTAAAAAAAGAAAAAGAAGAAAACCACACATTCTCCTACTGACATGAATGATAGTACTTTGATAGTGATAGTACTTTATTGCACTTAAAAGTTTGTGGTGCCGTTCGGTGTGCAGGTGAGGAAAAGGCTCGGCATGCTGCGGCTCGGCGTCTACGCAGACAAGCACCACCAGAGCTTCGCCCCAAGCAACATCATTCACCACGTGGAGATGCGGTCAATTTTTTTGGACTGCGCAGTACAGTCAAACCCGTTTATAACGAACAGCAGGAAATGCTAGGATCAGTTCGATATAGCAAGTAGTTCGATATAGCAAAAAAACATTTACAACAAACTTCCGAGATGCGTTCATTGTAAGGTGAGACCTTCTCTTTCTTTTGCATCCCTTCACTTCCGCCTTGTAACAACGCGGTTGGAATGTTTTTTTGTTTGTTTTTTTGCACGCGTGCAGAGTTTGTTCTTTTAGCTTATCTCCACTTCTGAATCGCTTCTCTTCGTGGGCGCACGCTTTGGGATGAAAAGCTTTTTTTTTTCTATGCGTGCGTGCAGAGTGTATTTTTTACCTTTTTCCCCTTCTGAATCGCTTCTGTTCGCTCAATTTTATTCGCAACTTGAGCTTCTGAAATTTTCTTTCTTTCCCACTTCTTTTTTTGGGGAAGGGACAGGCTAGAAGAAGATTCTTTGCCCGTTTTTGGAAGCCTTCCCTGGGGGGAAAAGGTTTGATATATCCAATATGTTGTTCGTTATAAAACATACTTTTTACGTGCATTTTTATTTAAATGTTCCTCGAGTTCGATATCGACAATAATTCGCTGTACGTGGGTTCGTTCTAAATGGGTTTCACTGTATGGTTTTGGGCTTAGCAAACCCCAAAAGCCAGCCTATAAGTGTTTTTCCAGTGCTTTATATACAAAGCACTGGAAATTTATTTGCACGCAGCAGCGCGAGCTGTCCTTCGCTAGCCGGGATGTCTGGATTGCGGAGTTGGCGAAGTGGTCGTGGCGCGAACATGACTGGAGCCATCGCTGCGATAGATTTGATGAAGGACTACGATGTGCAACAACCTAATCGTAGTCCTTCATCACCGGCACCTCCTGGGGGCAACCGCCCCGGGAGCTGCTGACCCTAGTGACGCCACTGCTTTTGGTGGTTTTGGATGCATGCCAAACTGGCAAAAAGTGCCTGGCACGTCCTAGCAAAGAGCCACGAATTAATGCCGCTCGGGAATCTTCTGATGCACCACTGAAAGCTCCGTGGCACGGTGCATCCTCCTCAACGAGGCTCCGCTGAACAGACCTTTTCCCAGCTAGCCTCTGCACGCGGGTACACCGTCGCCATTTCCGGAAGGCACTGTCCCGCACGACCAACACGTTCGGCACCCGTCTTCGAGCGCATACTTCGTCCTTTTTGGACGATTCTTTTTTTCAGCGTCGGGAAGTACGGGGCTTGACGCAACGGCACGATGCCGACTTGCTCAGACGGGGCAAATCGGCCACCCCTCGTTCGTCGCTCGCAGACAAACCTCCCCCAGACGGTGCTTGTCGCTCCAAAAAGGTCCACTTAGGGTGTCCCGGCCGGGATGAAAATGCCAGGACTGCCAAAATTCTGTTTTTGGAGACTGCAGCCTTTGCTCGTCGTCTTTGCGAAGGGAAGGAATGGACCCCTTTGCACCTTACATGTGGTTCTCTCTCCTGGCGGTTAAAATGGCTCCAAGAAAGACAGCTCCCTCAACCGGCTCTGTGGGAACAAGAAATTAAAGGCACGTGGCACTCCAGACAAATGGCTGCCGTAAGTCCGTCCTTGCTAGGGAGTCCGATCTTGCGCGCAGAAAGAAGGGAGAGCAGGCCCGTAATGTCGGCGATATTATTAGCATCCTTAGGAGCGGCGTGTCAAGTTACCTCTGGGGAAGGTTGCGTTAGGCGAGAATCAGAGCAGACGACGGGCAAGGCTTACGTCTGTCGAGCAGAATCGGCCGGAAGGCTAGGTACTTTCTCTCAACGGAGCCGACCGCGTGACCTCAAAGTCCCTCTTGCGGCAGTTTTAACCACCGGATGATCTACCCGCATTCGGCAACAAGTCGGCTGTGGCGCACCACCAGCTGTTGCAGCGGGGCCGCTCGGACACCACGGCGAGACAGAGAGAGAGAGAAAGAAGGGCGCCCCACCTGTAGCCTGCGCGGGCGTCCTCGTTGGCCAGCCTGCGGAACTCGTCGTACATCTTGCGGTTGAAGTGCTCCCGCAGGAAGAAGGACCAGAAGCGGAACAGGGTGTTCATCTCCTGCGACTGCCCCACGCCCAGGCGCTTGCGCTCTGGGGGAAGACAGGAAAATCATGACACACACGCATTATTCCCCCGTTCTGTTATCAACAGCAAGATGATTTCGGCAGGGCCCATAAGCACAAGCAGCAGCTTCAGACGGCGTTTAACACCCGACTCTCGCGAGAACTCTCAATCGTCATTAAAGGGACACTGACAGTCCCCAAAATTTATTTTTTTATTTTTTGTTAGACGATTTATGATGGTGTCAGAAGACTACCGTAAAATTCCGAGCGAACGGCCACCCAAAATGCAGAGATAAATGGTGAAAAACATGGGGTGGCTATCTTTGGGGATGCATCAGCAAAATTTATCAGACATAATGTAAGAGCCGGTGGAAGTTGGGGGGGCACCCGTACAAACCGCGTGACGCGGGAACTGATACTGCAGATCACGGACACGGCGAATTCGCTTTCGCGATCGATAACCGAACGGAATTCACTACGAACTCCTGTGTCACGGGAAAGTATACCGAAGGTGCAGACGCGCAGATTCGCGCGTTTTCACAGCGCGATGGACCCGCCGGAAACCCGCCGAGAACTCGCATCTCACGGGAACGGATGCCGCGGAAACCGTTTGCGTGCGCAGATTGCGGACTCAAACGCGGGTCACTGCAAACCCAGCATGTCACGGAAACAAATCAAGCATACGCGCCGTCAGCAGAATCGCATTTCACGATGCAATAGATACAGCTGAACAACTCGCGCGTTTTACAGCTGGAATCGATATCGCTGGGGGCAAAATCATGTGGAATCCGCTAAGAAAAAAAACTCGGACGATAGCGCAGATCGCAAACCAGCGATTTGCATTATCACGCATTCACGCGCGCGAATCGCGACAAAAACGCGGACCGCAGTCTCGCCGTTGAAGCGCGATTCCTTCTACATTGCGTGACGTCCGGCGGGAATCCGGGAGGGCTATGTATCGGAATACGTCCCACAGATGTTGGCAAAGGGGGGTTGGTCGATCCTTCAAACGTGGTCTTTGCTCGGAATTTAAGCGGTTAAAAAAACCCAATTATATTTTCCTACAGTCGCATATATTTTTAATTAAGTAAAAAAATGCAACTGCTCAAAACCGAAACTAGACTGGGGAGGAAGAAGAAATATATAGGGGAGAGGGTTGGCAGAAGTCATGTGGCTGAGCAACTTTTTTTTTTTTTCTAATCAACATATTTGCAGCATTTTAGAAGCCACCAAAAATGGGTATCATATTTCTTGACTATTTTTACTATTGTGTGTGTGCCTTCAATAACCCCCGACTTTGATTACATTCGGTGGTTGTTTCTAAACCATAGAAAACGGCTTGTGACTACAAAGAAGAGGATGAGCGCGACTCAAACCGGCCAGTCCTCGATCGGCAGTTTTTGGGCAGAAAAAAAACAAAAAACGATATTCGAGCCGCGAATTATTTTTTGGGTAGTTGAGCTCTCATTTGTCATGTACAAATAAAAACCTTGGCGAGTATAAATACCCTGTCAGTGTCCCTTTAAGAGTGGTCATGGCTGGTACACTCGCGATCTCGTATTGAGCATTTCTTGAAGATGTAGTGTTTTTGACATATACAGTCGAATCTCGTTAATTTAAACTCTCTTTATTCAAACTTCTGGATAATTCGAACGAACATGCAGGTCCCAACCTACGCGTCTCTATGGGAGGAAACACCCGATAATTCAAACTTTTGCTTTATTCAAACAAATTTGTGGTCCCCCTCGAGTTTGAATTAACGAGATTCGACTGTACAGCACAGTAGAACCTCATAGATACGTTCCCAGTGTTTACGTTTTCCCGGCTTATACGTTCAAAATCCCCGGTCCAGCCGAGCTCCCAGCCCTGGGGGCCTTCTCATTTTTTATGTTTTCCCGTATTATACGTTTTTTTTCTCGCAGCCCCCTGAGAAACGTATCAGCAAGGTTCTATTGTACTGAGTAACAGAAAGTTCAAATTTTCGATCTGCATCTTTCCGTGAGCTGAAATACCATGATTGAGGCACCTGTAACTTAAAATACAGTGCAATTCACATATAACGATACCACATATAACGATCAGTTTATAGAGTTTCTAGACTGGAAACGATAAGTTTCTAGTCCAGACACAACAATAATCAGTTATATCGATTGCATTTTCGGGTTTTTTCATTATCGTTATAAATGGATTGCACTGTATGCATATGCTGCTATGCCAACCATGCTTTTATGGGACTTTAACCACTCCTACCGCTTTCAGATGTGTGTAGAGATCAAACAAGCCCGACTAATACACGGTTTACCATGGCAACCTTCCAGGCCCCAAATGAAGATCAGTTTGTACCCTCAGATGATGTGCACCTAGGCCTCTGTGCGTCACTACTCTCGCAGCTCAAGCTCCCAGACCAGCCCGTGGCCCACCAGCCACTCACCCTTGAGGCAGCGCGAGCGGTACTTGTGGTACACCAGCTGGGTGAAGCCGTTCTCCTTGAGCAGTGCATGGCTCGGGTGCTCGAAGCTGGGCAGCGAGTGTGGGGTGCTGCCGTAGGCGCCCGCACCTTGCAGGGACGGCACGCCGCCGCCCCAAGTCAGCTCCGTCGGTGTCGTGCCCATCTCGCTGCGCAAGATGACAGCCGCACCATCAGGGGTGAACGTGTCACGAGCCCGGGTTAACACGCAATGTGAGCACAGGTGTCACAAACGCAGATGACACGAAAACATGTGTCATGAGCGCATCTGTCATGAGCACATATGTTATGAGCATGTGTCATGAGCCCATCTGTCACAAGCACACATGTCACAAACACTCATGTCACAAGCACATGTGTCATGAGCATGCATGTCATGCATCATGAGCATGTGTACAAGCCATGAGGACATGTGTCATGAGCATGTGTGTGACAAGCACACACAACAGAAACACCTGTGTCACAAGCACAAATGTCACGAGCACAGGTGTCATGAGCATGCATGTCATGAGAACATGCATCATGAGCACATGTGTCATGAGGACAGGTGTTCATGACAACATGTCACGAGCACGAGTGTCGTGAACCTATTGTCACGAGAACATGCATCACGAGCACAGGTATCACGAACACCTGTGGCAAAGGCCATAGCTTCAGTTACTAGATCTAAAGAGATTGACACCATCAAGTCCCACGTCACCACTACCTTGCATCGTGATTTACGTAACCCAACACACGTCGCATAGTTCTGTAACCCATAGTAGCACCAACACCGTGACCCGTAGTGGCACCCCGCTAAATTCGGGAGGATGCTAGCTCGCTAACTTTGGCTGGTAACAGCCCAGTACAGCTATGCCGATCCAACAGTTACCAACTTCCATTCAATTATGATGCATTCAAAACTAACAGTGGGCCCTGTCGTTTCCGAAAGGCATTTTAAATGCGTGGCATTTAGAGGGCCCCCCGAGCTGCTCCTCTTGCGGGCACAGTAAGGAGGCCACCAAAGGACACTTTGCGAGGGTTTTCTGAACATATAGAGCCGTCAGTGTCGCATTACACTATGATGTCGCACAAAGTCGTGATGCCGCATGACGACACGGTGACGTCATAACGTCACATTACAGTGTCACCTGACAAGAGTGTGTCATATGATGTCGTAATTTCTAGTCGCAACCTGACATCATACGACGTCATCGAGGCTACATGTTGCAAACACGAAATTCCTGAAGCTACTACATTGTACAAAAGGCTGTCTGCAGACCGAGCATGTCTTGTATGACGGTCCTGTAACACTGGTCATACAAAAACCGTCTTTAGACAAGGAAGCACGGCCTCGCCTCCTGTGCGGTCGGAGACCCACCTGAGGGAGGTGGTGCGCGAGCGGGGCTGGTGTTCCCGGATGTCCAGCACCCATCCCACGTGGTGCTCCACGGGCGGGTTGCTGCTGTGGCGCGTCTTCTGCTTGCGGGGCGTCTGCTGGTCCAGGGGCCGGCTGCCCTCCTTGACCACGGGGTAGAAGCGGGGCGCCACGCGGTTGTCCTTGCGCGACCGGGGCGTGCGCCCACTGCCTGACACCGTGCTGCGGGGCGTGTCCGGCTCCACCCCGTCCTCCTCCTCCAGGGGCGGGCACGGGGGTGGGGGAGGGGGAGGGGCCTGCTCCTTGGCCCCGCCCACGTCCGTGCCCCGCCGGTGGGCAAACTCCTCCTGGCTCACCACCTCCACCGTGCGGTACAGCTGCTCCTGCTGCTGGGAGACCCAACGGGAAAGGGAAGGGGGGCCGGAACCACGTTTACGACGGGCCCTAGTTGCTATAGGTGATGCATGCTCTCGGTCTCTGCGCACATTTCCTAGTTTTTCTAAGCGTCCTTCTTTTGCCGTAAGACAAAATTGCAACCGACAGTGCCGCATGCCATCATTACCCGAAGGCGGCGCATGGACTCGATCTCGCACACATTGCAAAACCTGCCGTCTAGCTCGGAAACGGAAGCATTTAAAGGACTACGAGCATGCTGGTGCTGCCACCTTTCAACTCGCGCTAGAAAGAGTGAACTGGGACTCTAGGTAGGGAGTTCTCAAACTCTTTAATCTCGAGGAACTCCTATATGCTTTCAGTGGCAGCCGAGAAACCCCTTCCTGTCTTGGCAGCGATCTAATATAGCGCTGCAGAAGCTTACAGACCTTGTATGCAACGAGGCACGTGCTAAGGAGTGTTTGAGTCATAGTTAGGCATCAGTGAGCGCCTCAGGCCCGCTGAAAGAGCGTTTAAAACTAGAAAAAGCTAACCAGGGAAATGTGGGAGATTAAGGAGCACGTACGGGTACTCTAGGGAACCCCTGGGATCCTGCCCGGGGGGCACGCCAAAGGAACGCCCAACTTGGCACGGGCTCGGCAATCCTAAGGGTTTAATTTGGGCCTAGTACGGTTCTGCTCCGAGGCAGTGGTTAGTGCCCGAGTACTTTTGTTTGGTGCTTGTATGGCTTTCCTCTGGCTCACCACATAATTGCCAAAGTGCCAGACTCGAACCAAGGATGCCATGAACCGAAGAACTGGCAGTGAAGCCCAAGTCCGGCACTAATTTGGCAATTAAGGCCCAAAGTTTCCACGTGAAAACCGAACGACCAAAAGTGAAGCCCAACTCTGCCACCTGTTCGGCGATTTAGGCCCAAAGACACCAGACGAAAGCCAAACTACCAGCAGTGAAATTTTGGCACTTGTTTGGCAAATTAATGCCAAGACACCCTGACTCTGGTTGAAGAGGTGAGGCTTTGCTCTGCCTTGGCTTCTTTGAACATTTTGAATTCCTAAATTCCCAGAAAAAAAAAAAAAAAAATTTACAGCGAAGCTGTTATGTGCTAGGATCTGGAAAAAAAATGCATCCATGGATGTTAACAAAAAAAACTCCCGTTTAAACGACGTTCCTTCATTCTGATTGGTCGTGGCAAGTATACATAAAAAGAGGGTGCAACCCGCGTGAGTCAGCCTTCCTTGGCATTATTAGATAGTGAGGTCCCTTATCCCTTGTTATCATCTACCAACTTACCTAAAAAGATAAAAGTGCCCTGTGAGGAGGCTGAGGGCAGAACATGCTAATCTAATCTTTTTTTGTTTCGCTTCCATGATGCTGATAAAGAGGCTTGGGCTCTATAGGCCATATGCGAAATCCTTGCCAGCTATCATCATCATGCCATTAGGAGCCGCCATATTGGGGTGTTTATCACATTTTCCAGTTGTGGATGAGGCGCATGTGCTTTCAACTCGGTTTTCATGATATTAGGGCAGTTTATTTGTACACTCAATGGGTTGCTGGTTAGTTTCGGATCAAAGAAGAAAAGAAAGACGACCTCCAAATTCAGGAAAAGGAATTGTCAGCAACGAGGTCGCAAGACTCGTCACTCAAGCAGTGAACTGGGCCATCCAGGTCAATGAACGGTATTTCTCGAAGACGTCCTGCGAAGGGTTCGTACTGGACTTGCAGCAGGTGATCATATTTTAGTTCTACGACCGGGACTATTGTTTTTCGGGCGAAATCGTCGATACGGGAACCCCCCAATATGGAGGAAATCTGATCATTGATCATGAATACACTAGATGGCGCTTCTTTTTGCATATGGTCTATTGGGAAAAACTGTCCTCGAGGTGTGTCACAAAAAATTGGGATTAGAACTTGCTTATAAGTGAGCATAAGGCAATGATCACTTTAGTCACTAACAATTAAATAAAGACAATTAACCAACGAAGTTGTGTACGTGTCTTCATTGCAATCACATGTAAATCGTATAGATGTCATATAGTTGTCGTAAAGATAACAGCTTCGCTGGTCCTCCATCTTGACGTGAAGTGGATGGGCTCTACAATTTTTTGGCCCAAGGTTCCACGCATCCCGGGTAGGAACCCGCCTCAGAACTCGCGCCCTAGACTGGGGGGCCAAGAGAGAAAAAGAGAGCGCCCTCGCTCACCCTGTCTATCCTGTTCCAGAGGTCGTCCTCGTAGTAGTAGAGCCCGTCGTTGATGATCTGGGCCAGCTCCTGGGTCATCTTGACCCGGGTAGTCCAGTCCCCCGTGCGGTCGTAGCCCTCGTGCTTGCGCAGGCCCGCCCCAGCCCCCGCCCCCACCTGGGCCGGGGCCGGGGCAGGGGGCGTCTGGGTCACGATGAGGATCTTGTTCACCTCCGTGTCACTGAACTCGTAGTCCGAGTCGTCGGACCTGCGGGCGGGACGGAAGCATTCAACAGGGCCCTTGCACTCGACGTCGCCTCCTGATGGATTATGGTCGCCAGATAATGAGAACGGCAGGGCATTCTCATTCTCCGGCACATGCTCGTGCCTACCATTGTACTTTGGCTGCATAAGACAGTCCGATAAACCTGCAAGTGCTAGCTCCAAATTCCCGTGCCATGGGTGCGGCAGATACGCCTTCCGTGGTGCGATAAACACGCGGGAACTTACTACTACGTACTCCTGTGTCGCGGGAACCGACACTGCGGATCGTGTGGTCGACGGACTTCCGTCGGACGTCGCGTGACGGGAATCGGGGGTGGGCAATGTTTTGGAATTCTTAGCCTTAACGTATCTAGCCAGAAAAGCGGGATGGGCGATCTCTTGGGGGAGGGCGTTCGTACGGGATTTTATGGCATACCCGGCAGCAAGTTCGATAACTGGAAGGTCTCGCATCGATGAACACTCTGCGGCCCGGACGCTAAACCGGTGGCGACACTTCCCGCCATTTTCCCCATTTGTACGCACGTAGGCCATTCTTTGCCAGCATCGCCTTTGCGGAAGCGAGTGGTTGGCTCCGTCGACGACGGAACCCAAGGATTGGGACGTACGTTGGGATGCTTAAAACTACCGTGAGATCTCGTAAGGACGCCCTTCCCCGCGAGATGGCCCATGCCGTTTTTCCTGCTCGATATTCGTAACATAAAAATTCCGAAACATCGCCCACTCCAATGCCTGTTGGACATCACGCAACGCCCGACGGGAATCGCACCAACCGCAAGATCTGCAGTGGCGGTACTGCGAGAAGCGAGGTCGTAGCGGGTTCTCTCGTTTTTGAACACGATCTGCGCACGCGACATTCGTTCCTGTGACACGTGAGTTGTTCCTGCACGTATATTACGTCCTGAAACGCGAATCTGCTGCGTCCGCAATCTGCGCCATCCGTTCCCGTGGCATGCGAGTTCGTAGCTCGTTCCCGCGTTTTTGTGTGCGGTCTGCACGCGCAATGTCGGTTCCCGTGACAGGCAAGATGGTAGCGGGTTCCCGCGGGTTTATTGCATCGCGAAACTCGAATCCGCTGCATCGAGGAGCTGCACTATGTTCGTTCCCGTGAGATGCCGTTTGCAAATGTGCCGCGAGCGCAACCTGCGCAAGTTTGCTGCGTCCGTGATCCGCGGCGTCGGTTCCCGTGTCACATGGTTTTTAGCGGGTACCCCTGTGCTCACCACTAAAATGTTAAGAAGTTTCCCCGTCGCATCCCCAAGGAGAGCCCCCCCCCATGTGTTTTACTGTTTATTTCTTTGTTCTGGGTGGCCGTTCTCACTGGATTTTACGGTAAGCTAACTCCAGCCTTTTTCCTCTTCGGAGCTGCCTGCCAGCATCTGCCGGGGCCATTTTGGCTGCGACGAGTCACTTTCGCAATTGCCCCCTCTCTTAAGTCCGAACAAAGACAGGTACGGGCAAAAATAGAGCACCAGCCGACGCTTCCTCTTGTTCCGGACATCTCTGGCTTGCACAATCAGGATTCGAAACAATTTGAGTAAACTCGAATGAGCAGAAAAACACTGCCTTCGTGCGTAAAAATACATAAGACTGAAGTGGATCGACGTAGCGTCTGGCGAAAATTTTTAGTTTTTTAAAAAATCACGCCCGGCGTGTTTTATTCCTTTGACTCGGCGCATTCCTGCGTGGTTCCAGCTTCAGTCTGCTCCCACAAGCCCCTGCCAACTGGGCAGTCATTCTCTCTTTACTTGTAATGGCATGTACGAGTGATGAAAACAATGCTTTATTCTGTAACGTCACTTTTTGAAAGCATAATTTTTTTTTTTACGCAACTTTTGTTTTGTTATGTTTTTCCTTTGTTGTTACGGAATGGTGAATCTATGTTGTTCACCCTCGTACCTTGTGACGAACACGAAGATATAGAAATTATTAATAAACTCGGCATTTGACGACCGTGATAACAGAAGTTAGTTCCGAACTAGCAAAAGCGGAGCGGAAACGCTCGAAGGAGCAGCCTCGGAGGGCAAGGCCGAGGTGCCACTGCAGGGTGGCACGCCTCCAAAACTATGACGCAAAAAATACGTCATGAGCAGAAGGCACGCACACGTCTATATTTTTCGCCCATAGAGGTCAAACTGTAAGCCGGAACATTGGCTCAGAGCCACAGAGGTGGCCCTTCGTGAAGTTAGCGCGAGTGATTGTAAGCCTGCCAAAGATACCCTCGCGTGCATGATGCTCGTGTTTGAGCACAGCCTCCTTTATTCTACAAAGCCTGTCAAATCGCGGAAGACTCTGCTTTGAGGCTTGCCGTCATCGTCGTCTGTTTGTTCGTCGCTCTAGTGGGACTCGGGCATTACAGAGCGTGCTACAGCCGCGAGCCGGGACACCCGCATCAGACCGTCGTTTGGACCCACCAGTCGGTGAAGGTGTTCTTGCGGCCGTCGGGCGCCCGTTCCAGCTCCTCGTCAAACTGGAACTCCAGTTCCTCCCGGTCCGGGTCCAAGGCCTCCTGGGGAGGCTGCGTCTGCGGCGGAACACGGTGCTCAGGCTACGACGACCGGAAAACGTATTTGACCCACGCGTCCACGTCTGTGGACTGCTTTCGGTGCGCGGGCATCACGGGACGCCGGGGGGGCACTCACCCTGTTGGCGGCCCGGACCGTGGCCCTGTTTCTGCGGCGCACCTCCTTCCAGCCGTCGTGGCCGGGCTCGCGGGGCTTGCCCTGCGAGGGGGCCCGGGGAGCTTCCGCCTCCTGCTCGTTGTCCGCCTCATCCCCCGCATCCCCGTCTTCGCACAGCCGCCGGGAAGCCCCGGACATCTCTGCAACGAGGATCGCGATGCACGGCTTAACGTGCCACCCATGCCGGACGCTCAGGAAGCGGACATTAAGCCGTTAGGGAAGGACGCCACCCAAAGGGGTCAACTTTTTAACCTTTGGCCCAATGTGCGTGAAATTTACGGTATGTGATGGCAGTTGCGAGGCAGAATGCGGTGCAAAGTTTCATCTGCGTATATGAGTTGTGAAAGAAATTATAGTCATTTTTTATCAGGAGCACACGGATATTGTTTAGCAAAACTATCGCTAGAAAACTAATGTAATACCCAACAGGCTTCTTCGGTAGATACGCAGCAGAATGCCTGGAGAGTGCAGACACGAGACCAAAATTTCCCAAAAGTAATTTATTTGATGCTAACGTCGCGCTGAAAAATTACTTAAATTTTTGCCCTTTTATGTTGTCAACAAAATCTTTATACCTTTCAAAAAAAAAAAAACGATACAGAGTCAGAAAAAGTGATGTCACAGTTGCATTGCTTATTCAAATTCCAGTTTGGAAAAGCAGCGAGTGAGCCTTTCCTTCTGTCCTGTTACCAGACGATAGTTTTCCTAAAGTGAACTTTATGCCAAAAAGCGGAACTGAGAAAAACGCGTTCAGAGTGTTCAAACCTCTACCTTTTCATTAGCATCGGTGGACCAAAAATGAGTTATAAAAAAATGACTATGCAGTGTAAACAAATAAATCTTTCTGGGAATACTCCCGAGATGTTGGTACATGTAAATATAACATTTTTCAAAATTAAATCTTTTTTTTTTTTTTTTTTTTTTTTTTTTATTGCGTTTATTGAAATTATGAGGTTTGATCAATGCATTTTCGAACTCCTATTTCAATGCGTTCAACAGTGTTTTCAGACACGTCGCACCATCAAGATTATTTCTGAAAAGCCCTACTTTGAGTTTCGGTTTCTGTCTTTTCTTTTCCGCCGAGGGGGGGAGGGGAAGGGGGGGAGTTTTCGTGCCCCTTCAAAGTTCTAGGACCGCGAGTGATCGCACCGAGCATTATGGGGTACCCGTTGCGTGCCAACCCTCCTCAAAAACATTCTCAGACTCATTCTGGTGCACATGCAATCAATTTCGTGGATGAAAGTGGCAGCAGTGGGTCAGAAGATGAATATTATGTTCGATTTTAGTTTCGATTCTGGCAGTGGGTCGAACCGGCCGGGATTATCCGAAGGTGCGCGTCGGTCTGTTTCGTTTCGCGCACCGAGTGCGTTGATTGCCTCCGTGATACAGTGGTTGTGTGGCCAGACGACCGGTATATTGGGTGTCAACCTCATACCGACTTGATTTTAGGCCATCAGCAGCAAAACAAGCGGAGTGTCTTCGAAAAGGCAGCCCGGTCCCGACCTCGGCATTAACGCCGCAGAATAGTGCGGAACACTTTGGTTGGGGCTTTGGGGAATAATACAGTCACCACGGGGGAACACACATTTTTTCTGCAGAACAGGAAGGTTTGCACATAAGCTTTTCAAACTAGCAGGACTTGTTTCCAGAAGAGCAAGGTATGAAATGTATATTTTGTAGGGCTGGGCAATTGATCGATTAACCTACCGATTAATCGATTAAGGCTTTAATCGCGATTAATTTGTTTAACCGGTTAATCGGTAAAATTTTGACGAACCAAAATTAAGTAAAAATGAAATGCTTTCACTATGCAGACATGGACGAGCACACCTATATGAAGTGAAACATTTAGGTGAAGTATTAACTTAAGGTAAACTGTAAGGGGGAGATTTGTAACTTCAGACATGTGCAGAAGGTTACACATGTCCCAGCGACTTCAACGCCTTGAGAGTGTCCGTTTCGCGCAGCAGAGACTACTGTGAGCAATCAAAGGAGGTCGCCCTTCTCGGAAAATATCAGCGAACATTTTTGCCTCATGGAGCTGAAGTAATAAGGTGTGAGTGCGAGTGTTTTTTAACTGTTCTCAACTGTACATCGAATCTAATTCATAATTAAAATTATTGCGTCGTTTAACACATATTAAGCAAACAAAATATAGATGCAATTTTTATTTTTAATCAATATTATTATGCATGGAAATGAACGAGACCGATTAATTAATAGATTAAAGGGTGGCGATTAATTGGGTTAAAAGTTTTAACCGACGCCCAGCCCTAATATTTTGTATTTTTTTTACTCTTTTACCGTAAAATCCCATAAGAATGCCCACCCAAAATGAAAGGATACATGCTGAAAAACATGGGGTAGGCAACCTTTGGGGATGGAGCAGCAATATTTTATCAGAAGCGAGTAAAAAACATGGCCCACTTTATAACTTTGCGAAAAAAAACATTATTGCGGCCTGTAATCTGGGTCACTAAAAATTCAGATCTGTTTATCGATGCGTCAAACCGATTATGGGGCAAATTGGCAGCCACCAAAATTTCCCTGGAGCTCCTGTCCGAGTCGCCCCATTCCCCAAAGGGAGACGAGGAGAGAAGTGGCAGGGGCGGGTGGGCCTACCGGAGCCGTCGCCCGGGGAGCCGCCCGGGTGCAGGGGCGGGTAGGGCTGTCCGGGCACGAAGGCTGGCACGTCCGGGTGCAGGGCGGGGGGCTCCTGCAGCAGGGGCCAGCGCAGGGGGTCCCGCACCGTGCGCACCTTCACCTCCCCGCACAGCTCCAGGGCGCTGCTCTCCTTCACCGCCTGAGGAAAAGCACCGCACCCCCCCGACGGACACGTGAGGAGTTGTTTGAGGCATGGCTTACGCACGGCGGAGTCAATACCAGTCTACGAGGCGAGGCACGCTCCTCCCCCAAAATGTCGTCACTACGATCCGTCTTCTAGGACGTACTGGTAGGGCACCCCGCAATGAGGTCGGTTTTGCCGGGACAAAGTTGCATTGTGTCGGCGCTTTGGACCTTGGGTGCCTCCAAGGTCCCTTAGTGTAGGATCGCATTCTTACTAAGGCCATCTCCGATACGGCCTCAAAAAAAGGGAGTGAATTGTGGCGGGCTGCCGAACGCCCCAGCACAAGCTCCGCCGGCCACGAAAGAAAACAACAAAAATACGAAAGAAATCACAGAAGCTTGATCACGCTGACAAAGACCGTTAGCGCAGAAAGTGCAACAGGCCTTCCAGGCAAGAAGAGCCCGAATGGCACTGCCTACCGGAGATTCGCTCCGATTTTTGGCAATATGGCGCAGCACGAGAGAAAAAAACCGCGAAGCGCGCGACCACTCCCTCGTGTGATGCGCCAAAGACTTCGCTTTTGCAGTGATCCAAACACCGGCCCCAGATCGCTCAGGTCGTCAAAGCACCTGGCCCACCATCTCGAAGTGGTGAGTTCAAATCCTGCCGGGGAACCTAAGTAGGATGAGGAAAACAGCTCAGAAAACACGGACTACAAAGAAGAGCAAGCACGGCAGGACAATGCTGCATTGTCCTGTCGTGTTTGTTCTTCTCTGCAGTCCGCGTTTTCTCAGCTGTTTTCCCCATCATGTATAACGTCAACCAACTAACCCAGTTTGCCACCTTATTACAGAGGGACCCGAGTCTTTACATGGTTTCGTAAGGGAATAACACTTTTCGGAGTTGATTTTCCGTTACAGCCGGCCGCTACAGAGCTCCGTGAAAATAGGGTGATAAAACGCATTCCGTGTTAACGGAAGAAGCAGGAGGGAGGACTCCGAGACGTTCGGAGAGGGTTTCGCCATCAAAAACAAGAACAACAAGAGGGAACGCTACGGGCAAAGGAATTAATGCCGGCACAGGGTCGCATGCCTGGAAGGTCGACACTAGAGTTGGCGTCTGCGGTGTTCCTCGTAAAACGCAATTCTGCGGGTGACCGTTTTATCCACAGATCAAATGACAACTGCAATATTTTTCCAAGAAAATGCTTCACCACATCAGCACTTTACACCTAGGATTCTTCATTTTCAGGGTTTCTTTTCTTTTAAATTTGGGTTTTCTTTTTTTTCCGGGCTTGTTTTTGCTTTAAATTCAGGAATTTTTTTTTTTTCCTTTTTTTTTACGGAAAACTGTTTTTTGGTCTCAATTTTCGGTGCAGGGCCAAAACCTGGCGTCTGTCGAAGCTTACCACGGAGGAAATAGGACGCGGGAACGGATTTCCTCACAAAGAAAGAATAAAACCATGCTTTCAACTTCTAGGGAATACCTAGGGAGCATCTTCTCGACCTTTAGGGAATGTTTCCTCAACCTCTAGGGAACATCGGTGAAACCCAAACAGTTGGAAAATGTCTCCCTAGCGACTCGTCGAGGAGGCGAAATGAAGGGCACAGCCCCGCTCGAAAAAAGCGGCAGCCCAGAGCTCAGCTCTGTGGGCCTCTGTTACGGGTTAACACAAAATGAATCTGTGGTGTTCCCACGTCAGATCGTACAATGACTGTCCGCGTCATATTTTTTATATTTATGTAATAAATATATATGAAAGTTATGTTCTCGGGAGGAACATTCAGCGATACATGAACGCTGTAGCTAAATCTTTCCCAGAGATACAAAATTGAGAAGCTCGAGGCATAGACATTGCCGAGATTTCACTGTGGTAATTTACACAGCCGCCAATGCCACACCGAAGCAGGCACGCAGTTAGTTTTTTTAATTTATTTTGCGAACAACTTATAAAAAATTACAATTATATATTTCTATGAAGAAAAAAAATATGCAACACATAAACAAAAAAAAAAGGTTTTAGAGACACTTTCACAAATTATTTACCAACAAACAACTTCACTCAAAATGTCGCAAAATATATCAAAATGTGTGCCTTGAAATGCAGCTTAAGAATATATAAAAATATCTGCTTAGACATTATTGTAGTCTTCTTATTAATTCAGAAACACAAGTCATTTCTCTAAAACTTGCACAATTGCCCATCAATATTTAAACACACTCCATCTATTATTTCTTTTGAAGTTTCCTTATTTCCTTGTAGTAATTTGAACTAACTTGTGATGGCAAGATATTGAGTAGCGTACGACCTCCAATCGAGAAAAGCGACAACGAGCCTTCACTCGAATTGAACCAGCTTGTCTTCGTTATAGGGGCTTTGCCGCACGACGCCGGCTCCAAAAAGGTGTTCTCTAGACCCGACAAAAAACATACAACGGTGCTGCTCTATTGCAGAGCGTAGAAAGTCGTCCTAGCTTAAAACCATGAGACTAGAATGAAGAAAAAAACGGACAACACAACACAAAACCTCAAGACCAGCAAAGTCTATTCGGCCACACCAAAACAAGAAAAGAGCAAGAAAACGGAACACGACGTCGCGAAGACTTGAGCAGACGTGGCTTGGCAGGCGAAATACCTACAACACCAGACGCGCTTCCGACAACGAGCATCCCCCACCAAGCACCCGCCAAGATAATCTCCGTCACAAGACTACGAGAACCGACCAACTCCTCCTAATCTCAGGGTGCTAAATTATGACATTTCCTAAACAGCCCGTCTGCATGCGTACGCCGTATTGGCATGTCTGCACGGCCACTCCTCGAACAGACCGAGACAATCATTCGACGGCCCGTGACTGGCCGTTGGCGACCCACCTGAATGACCAGGCTGACGTCCTGTGTGAGCGCCTGGATGCGATGGAACGACGCAATCAGGCTCACCGGCAGGTAACCCTGGGCATCCATCTGCAGAATGGTGCGGAAGAAAGTCGAAAAATACATCGCTCAATCAGCTGATGTTGCCCATGGACGCTGCTTCCACGTGCAGAACCCCCTCTCCCACAAACGTTCACCTCTCATTGTTCGAACAGCCACGGTTTTCAAGACTGCCGTTATGACAACTACAGTGTAGTCCGTAGAAAACGGAGGTTTTGAAGCACACCGTCTAGATGGTCGCTCGTAACACCATCAAAATTCTTTTGAGCCCACAGAAAAAGAAAGTACCGTAAAGTTCCGAAAGAACGCCCACCCAAAGTGAAGAGATAAATGGTGAAAAACATGGGGTGGGCTATCTTTGGGGACGCCACAGAAAAACTTTATCAAAAACCAGCTACAAACTATGTGACGCGGAAACTGATACCGCAGATTGCGGACACCGTAAATTTGCGTTTCACGATGCGATAAACACGCGGAAACCCGCTACAAACTTGCCTGTCACAGGAGCCGATATCGCACGCGCAGATCGCGGACAAAAAGGCAGGAATCTGCTACAAACTCGTATGTTACGGGAACAAATACCGCAGATCGCGAACGCAGCAAAATCATATTTCACAATGCAATATATAGTACACGCAGGACCAACTCGCATGGAATAGAGATCGCACACACAGATCGCACACGCAGATCGCGGACAAAAACGCGGGAATCCGCTATAAACTCGCTTGTCTGATGTGCCGGTACAGCAAATCGCGCGGTTGATGCGATTCCCGTCGGACATTGCGTGACGTTCGACGGAAATCAGGGGGTGGACGATGTTTCGGAATTTTTATGTTACAGATATTTAGCCAGAAAAACGGGATGGGCGACCTCTCGGGGGCGGGCGTTCTCTCGGAACTTTACGGTATTGATTTTTGCAAGTGGGTTGAGGCATAGGTTTGGACTGCACGGCACGGCAAGAGTGAGGCATCCATCCGCACCCCCCGACCAGGGGCTCTAATCCAGACACTTGGCGAAAAAGTCGGCGAAGAATTTGACCGCTGTGTCAAGCGTGGCGCCGGCCAATCATGGCCACCGAATTCCTCGCCGATTTTTTCGCTAAGTATCCAGATTAAGAGTCCCAAAGCATCTGGTTCCCGTCTGTGCGCACTACATGCCGCTCGCGATTGCCTACGTGCGACTGTGCGATTCGTCTCGTCAGGCCTTTGTCTTCGAAGTGACCGCTATCGACCGACTGCTGCCGCCAACTCCCGACGCGAACCATCCTGATGCATCTAGCGTCGAAATGTGAAACTCGAGAGACTTGGGATGAATCTACTGTTAGCTAAATGAATGGGAAGGACACAAACACTCGTGGAAACTATAGGAAGCGGACAGCAGTTAAGAATGCAGACAGAAACGCATTTCGTGCAGAAAACGTTTTTAGCACACTGAAATAAAGAAACATTCACAGAAAAGATTTTTTTTTTTTTTTTTAAACTGAGGAAACGCGACCAATCTCATCAAACCGCGAATAACTAAATGTAGCATACGACGTGGCGTGGAGAAACAAGAGCCGACAGATGCAGACGACACCCTGCGCTGCCGCTCTGAAAGCCGATCGCAGCGCCAGTGGCGCCAGTCCTAACGCGGTGGCTGCACTGGTTCTGCGTCGCCACTGCGCGACTCCTGCACTCCTCTGAACTCGGACAGAACCGGTTCAGAACTTTCTGGCCGAATCGAACAGACCTATAGTTTCCCCGCTAAATTTAGCGAGAAAATTTAAAATTTAAAGTCCTATAATGCATTTTAGGACTTTGAAGGTAAGCATCGCTGCCAATTTTGTTATTATTATTGTTTTCATCATCCGCAAATCGTGTCAGTCGGAAATTTTAGGAGTCTGCATGCATGGATAAAATCCGGTGTTCCACAAGGGTCTCTGCTGTCACCGCTAACCTTCTTTCGTTAATCTATGGTCCGTTTTCCTTCTCCGCTCCTCCGTCGCTCTCTTGCTCGTTCCTTCCCTCGCGACCGCCGACGTCGGCCTTTACGACCTTGCCACCTCCTGCTCCCGTCTTTGCGCCCCCTGGGGGGTGGTGCACGCACCTTTCGCCTTAGGAAGAAGTCCCGCTGCAGGTTCTCCTCCGAGAAGTAGTATTCCACCTGCTTGCGGACGTACTCCCTGAGGGTGGCCTCGTCCACCCTCATGAAGCTGTGGTTGAAGTAGTACGTGCCCAGGAACGGGCTCGTGAAGCGGCCGCGGCTGCTGCTGCCGCCCTCCGCGGCGCCGGCGCCCTTGCGGTCTGCCTCCTCACCCGACCCTGCGTCGACGGGGAACGCCACTTTGTACACAACGCATCGTTTACGGGACAAACACAGCTCCGCGAAGTGAGATGCACTTAAGGAGACACGGCTCCTTGAGGAAAAAAAATACTAAAAATAAACACAATTTGAAATACAGTATCGCTTTTTTTCAAATTATCGCTTTTTATCAAAGTTCAACGTAGTCCCGACCGAAGTGCACGCATCTTGAACCATAGTATTCGAAGTGTATCGGCAGCCGACCACACTTGTCACGAAGGCCGAGGTGGCAAAAGCACGCAAGCCTACACGGAGGTGCACGGAGACCCTTGCGTTCCCTCCCCCTTCTCTACCGAGGCAAACGGCAAACTGGGGGAAACGGTAAACAAGAAAATGGAGCAAACCGGCGACGGAAGGCAGAGTGCCGCTTCCGATGCAGATGCGCTGACACGGCCAGAGAGCAGTGGGAGCAGCGTCCACATTCCGACGCTACTCACGGCGCCTGAGGCCAACGCTGCCCAACTGCTGTCGGAGTCGGGTCAAAGGAGCAAGGTAGCCCCCCCCCCCGGAGGGGATCATCCCTTCAGAAGCCCCCGACTCATGCGCCTGCGCGGTGTACATGTCCGTTGTACTAGAGGGTGGAAGTGTTTACCGAAAGTCGCTTACATCTGAACGGTTGAGAAAAGTGGCCGGCCCAAGTCCAAAATCGCCAAAGAATTCGGAATTCCGGTATCGGCTGTTCGACACTGTCCACCATTTTTCAGAACAACCAAGGCATATTGGACGGGTTCGAGAAGTTTCTCGTGCAAGAGAGATCGTGCCCGCAACCCAAATATGAAAGATCGGCAGCTGCTTTGCGCACGTCAGATTTTCTCTCGCAAGCATGCTTGCCAAGCCGGCGCACGATTCCCAGAGCTGCAACGATCTCTACAGGAGTGTGCGCAAGCATGTTGGCGAAGCCACCCAGGATAAATTTGATTCCTTCGCGCTTGTCGATGCAGACGTTCCCATTGTTGCTTCTGCCACGGATGTTTCGATTGTGTAGGCCTTGCGTGGAGCCAGGGTAAACACAAAGCGACATCCGAGAGGCACCTTGGGAAACGCCGACGACCGCGGAGACGCCTAACATTCTAGGGCTGCTTCGAAAGGAGTGCGGTGGCAATGACTTCATTCTTGCGATGCCTGGAGCAGTTCGAGGAGAACTCATGCCCGGTAAAATTATCGGCAAACCCCTTTATTTTATTGTTTTTACTTGGTAAAGCTGCCACAAGTTGTTCCGCAGTGTTCCCCCTACAAGGCTGATGTCTCTGTTTTTCTGGCTCTCTCACTTTATCAAATTATCACTTACTGTGGGGACCGGTTATAACGAAGTCAACGGGAATCGGAAATCACTTCACTCTATCCACTTCTTCATTATATCTAAACTCATAAAAGTAACACAAAAAAAAAAAAGATAAAGAGGGCAGTGACGGGCACATATTTATCGTGCCTACAGAAAGCAGTCGAGGCTTCCCTGCACGCGCTCTCTGCTAGATCGGAGCCGCTTCTCGCTGCGAGAGGCTTTGATCGAGAAAAGCTCCTGCGAGCTACGTACGAACCGTGTGGACAGCTGCGACGGCTGTCGCAAACGACGCCGGCGGTGGACGGCAATTTTAGGGGCGAAGCTCCTTAGGGGCTAGCCATGTCCGTATGTCCGTCCGCCGTAGGCCGGCGTCGGGTGCTCGTGCTTCTGCTCGTGAGATCACGTGCTCACGATCAAAATGGAAAAAAAAAAAAGATGAAAACAAATTATGAAAAAAGAAAAAGAAGAAAAAAAAAGAGTAGGGGGTTCTGAGATGCCATCCCATCTGTCTGCTTAAAAAAAGAAAAAGAAGAAAACCACACATTCTCCTACTGCCATGAATGAAAAGGACCGAAAAGCTCGGCATGCAGCGCCTCAGCGTCTACGTAGACAGCAAGCTGCTCCGGAGACCAGGGCGCGAGAAGCTGCTGCACAGCGTCAAAAACGCCAAGCGGACCCGGAGTTGAGAGCCCGGGAAGCGGCGGCAAAGCATCAACGCCGACAGCAAGCAGCAATACCTATGACCAAAATCAGTATCATCAGCGCCACCCGAGCTTCGCCCCAATCAACATCATTCACCACGTGGAGATGCGGTCATTTTTTTACATTTATGCACACTTCGTTGAGGATGGCACGCTTTTGTTTCAAGAAGATTGCCTTCGCCTTCCCTGTCCACGTGCCGGCGGTGCCGGGACTCTTCATCGGTGAGTGGTGACGATTTGCCAAGTCGGTGCTTGAGCGAAGTTAGACTTTGGCGCAAGAGCGACCACACGGACCAGCGACTCCGACGCGGAACACGGAGAAAACAAAGAAGCACGCACGTCATGTTCGCGCCCGAGTTCGTCGTTCGTCGGTGTAGAGAGCCTCGATTTAAGAGAGGGGGCAACCGCTTGATCGGGGTCATGTGGTTTGTGGGCCGCGTTTGCAAAACAAGCTGCAGTATGCAAGGAGTCAAAACTCAAAAGCGTTTACCTTCTGCCAATGTGTCCGCCTCTCCGCCCACTTTCCTCACCACACTGGCCATGCGACAAATAAATGAGGGCATACTTGTGCCAATCGGCCCAGGAGGCGTCTGCCATTAGATTGCAAATGCTCTCAATGTTTGGAGTTGCTCCATCTCTTAAATCTAGGTTCTCTCAGTTATCTCCGCCAGTACGTTGTCACTTGCACTCCAACACCCCTCTCATCATGTCGCAACGACTTCTCCGCGTGCGATGCGGAAAAGCCGCTTCCCAGATAAAGAGATGGGAGCAGACGACAACGCAGAGGCTCCCGCCGGCGGCTTTTGCTGCATCGTCTGAGGCAGCGGCCACTTGGCTGCGGCAGCAGAGTGAGGCGATCTGAGACTTAGTAAACTTTCCAAATTTTATTATTTTTTTAAATTATCACAAAATTTATCTTCGCTACATCTGTGGGAGCTGCTTATTTCCTTCGTTAAAAACGGACACAAATGCATCCAAAAAGTGCAGATGAGAGTGGGAAATCGTGATCGCTGCACTGTAGCCGCTATTTCGTTATAATCCACTTCGTTATAACCGGTCTCAACAGTATGGTAAACTTTTTTGCCGTCCCATTACTGTAGAGTTTTTTAAAGATTGACAGACACTTATTATCGTGCCGCAAAGTAATTTTATGAAAATAGTCAGTGCATGTTTTTATTGCTAATATTTCAGGTTGGACTATTCACACACTTTGCTATTTTATGGAAGCCGCTCCCACGTATTGAATCTTAATTTCTTTTTCTTTCTCTGGTAGCTGTATGTGTGAGGCAGCTAATAAGGGCCATAAATACGTTAAATATGGCATCAAGGTTTTGTCAGATGCCTTTGATACTTCCCGCTAAAAATAATCTTGAAACTGGAACATTAAAACATGTAACGAAAAACTTATAAATCAATCTCGAGCTTTAATTTATACCTCATTGAACTCCACCTTAAATTTCTCTCGACGCGCGACCGAAATCTCGTCGGACCGCGGGCGCCTCGGCCGCGAGTGGAAGCCGTCGACCGGGGCCGGGATTTGGACCCGTGGACCGGGGACGGGATTTGAACCCGTCGACTGTGGCCGGGATTCGAGCCCGTCGACTGGCTTTGCCACGGAGCCGTCGAGGCGGCGAAACAAACCGGAGGAGGGAGAGAGACCACCCACTCACCCTTGGCCGGGACCAGCGGCGAGCCGGAGCCCCTGGAGGGCCAGGGGCGTCCCCCCAGGCGGGCCCCTCCCCTGCCGCTGCGGCCCCCCCGGTAGCTGCGGCCCCTGCGCTCCCCGCCGGGACCGGGCTCCCCCGCCCCGCTGCGGCCTGCAACAGACGGGCAAGCGCACCGGAACGCGCGTCACGAGCTGCCGGAGACACGATCGCGACAATGACGCAACATACTCGTTTGTGGGCTGACCCTTTGGCGATCGCTACGTCGCAGCCGCACGCGTACGGTGGCGGTTACCTTTCAAAGTGCCCGCAACAAAGTGAAACCGCGCGAGGTGTTGCTTTTTGTTATGTCATTTGCAAACTAAAAACCTTACATTTGCATAGCGTTTCGCCCTGCCGGTGCTATCGTGGTCGTTAAGTTAGTCGCTCCGAGCGCACACTGTGCATGAAACGGTCGCTTCACATACCTGCTCTGGCGGTAGCGGTAATCGGAGAGCCGCTGCTATTCCAATTCAGACTTTTAATGCTTCTCGGCATTTAATTCGGAGGATGAGAGTTTACCATCCGACAAAGAAGCTCCGCAAGATACCTCCGGTTCGGAATCTGAAATTGCCGGAACGTTACGGAAGCAGACGTGCCAAAATAAAACCTAATGGAATAGAAGCGACCATTTTTCGCCTTTAATATTTCCATTTGATGCACGTAACGTGAATAGCTCGCAAGGAGCGTATGTGCTCTCGGCAAATAATAAAAAAAACAAAAAAAACTGCCTCGATCCTTTTAACGCAGTGTGTGTTTTACTAACTGATTTCCATTCATTTCTGTAACAACTGGCAGCAAAACATGAAAGAGCGTTTTGCCCATGGGGAACCACAAAAAAGGACTTCAGTCCCCCCCCCGGCAGAATTTGAAATCGCCACCTCGAGATTGTGAGCCAAGCGCTCTGCCGACCGAGCTATCTAGGGCAGGTGTTCGGATCACTCAACAGCAAACTCTTTCCGACACGGCGCACGAGGGAGCGGTCGCGCGCTATGCCCTTCCCTTCTTCACCAGAAGGCCCATAACACATTCTGTGCTCACCAGTCTTTGCCAGCATGATCAAGCTTGTGTAATTTCTATTATACTACATCTTTTGGGGGAAAAAAAAAAACTTGACCGTCAGAGGGTGAAGAAGAGCGGCACAAGCCCCTCCCGCAAAGCTCTCAACCCCTCCTACTTTAGCAAGGCGTTCACCGGAGAGGAGAGAAGACGACATGAATACGTCCCAGAAATGGAACGGCAGTTTAACAACATGTCACAGCATGCCACTTTTAGTTTAACATGTGACAGCAGTGCGACGACATTGATACCGAGAGAGTCTGGTTGAAGGGCGACGTTTGCAGCCCGCAGCCCCAAGCTGACAACGAGACAATATGCCATGCTATCTTATCAAGAGCTACTCACTGCTTCTTATGCCTCAACAAACCAAGATGGCAGAGCGGACGTACCATTTCCCGGTTGCCAGACTCCCAGCTGCGGCTTGCTAAACTGTCGGCATCTTTCGAAAGACCGCCAAACTCTCCCAGTATCAATGGCTCTGCATGCGACGGCAGTGTGACAACATTCGACTACAATGTGAAAGCGTGCCACAGTAGTGTGACAACACACTATGGAGGAGTGACATGCTGCACAGTGACAACATGCCGCAGCGACGACGACGAGCCACTGCATGGCGACGATCGCCCACCCAAGGGCACTGTCGATTTAAGAAAGTCACCCCTCCCTCGATCAGAAACAACTCGAGGAAGCCGAGGATTCGGCCGACATCTGCGAGGTCCCCACCTGGTTTCCGTCGCTCATGCTTCACAGGCTCAATGTCCAGGGGGAGCCACTTCTGCTTGCTTCCTGCAGAACAGAGAAACGGCATAACTGAGCGAGCTCCCAACAGGAGCCGTTTACGACTCTAACCGTCTACAGGTGGAGCCACTGGTCTTCAAAATGGTGGACATGCTGAGACCCGGAGATGCATCAGGATGCACTGGTCGCTCGGCCCTATTGACACGGGCCAAGCAAATTTATTTATTTCGGTTATCCGACAATACTTCTACCCCAATACAGCAGTATAGTAGGAGAGAGTTAGACACAATGAAATAAAACTTTTACGAATAAGTGCGATAACGGGGTTGCCAACTTGCTAAGAGTCAGCCACCTGACACAGGAAACTGTCAAGAGAATCAAGATTACCAGCACTGGGAGGTACGCTGTTCCAATCCGATAGGGTTCGAGAAAAAAAAAAAAAAGAAATTCGAAGGCAATCGATGCAAAGCCACTAGTCGTTTATGTTTGTTGAATTTCAAATACGGCAGATACCGGTCGGAGTGTGTTCCCGGCACCATAGTTTTAGTGCTCCTGCTGCTATGAGGCGGCTGGGGTCACAGGGGCAGGGCAGCTCTTTATCGTGCGGAGAAACGTCGGCGATTGACCACGACGCTGGCGCGTTAATCGCCTTTTCCCTTGGAAAAGGCAGATGGAACTCTAGAACGCCGTTTCCATAGTCGCGTCTCGCGAGCGTTGCAAAAGTTTTTATGCGGGGGCGGAATAGCAGACGGACAAAGGCAAAAACGGAAGCTGACGCGCAGCTTTCGCGTCCGCGTCGTTGAAGACAACGATTGACGGCGATGAAATGGCAGACGAAGCCGGAGGCTGTTGCTTGTCTGCTCGCACGACTAGCAGGCGGCGTTAGACTTCCGGACTAGACGCACTGGATGACGCGAAAGGGAGACACCACGCTTGTTAGCCCGTCCGGTCGAGCAGCCAAGCCAGACCAGTAGGGATGGGCGGGGCCACCGATTTGTGGGCGGGGCTTAGAGCGGGCTGTGACCTCCACCAAAATTGTGTCTAACAAAGTAATACAGTAAAACCTCGTTAATTCAACCCCCGCTAATTCGAAATTCGGATAATTTGAACTGCCGATCCGGTCCCGTCAAACGTGAGTATTAGTCAATGGCATCAAACGCTCATGCCCGTGTCCCACTAGAGCGACAGACAGAAACAAACGACAGCGACAAGCCTCAAACCAGAGCCTTTCGCAATTTGAGAGGCTATGCTCAATCACGAGCATCATGCACGCGAGGGTATCTTTGGCAGGCTTGCAATCGCTCGTGCTTACCTTCACGAGCACCGAACGACTAAACGCCTGCCAAAGGCACCATCGCGAGTATGCTGCATGGGTTTGAGGCTTGTCGCTGTCTTTTGTCTCTGTCTGTCGCTCTAGTGGGACACGGGCATCATTAATTCGGAGGGAATGTGGCGCGCTATGGTTAATTCGGACGAATTCGGTAGGTGGCGCAAGCTACCGTCCGTTCCAAAGGGTATGACCGCTATCCATCCGAGGTGCACACGTGGTTTTTCCGATTTTCCCATGGTTCTTCGCTCTTCCGGTTCTCCGTGTTTTGCACCAGTCTTGCTCTGGATTGTCGTGCGTCAGCGCGCTGCTCTCCTGGCATGGAAGCGGCAGAAATGCAGCTGCAACGGAAAACAAGTAGCACAACTGACCGATGATCGGAGCGGCAAAATCGCGACACGCAGCGCTACTGTTCCCGAGCGTGCCGAAAGCGAGAGGGACAGTCACGTTTCATGCCTCAACGCGGGGTGGCCGGCAGAAAGCAGCCCATCCTAAAGCCCGCATTTTAACAGCCATCTCATCCCTCAATTTTCTGCCGGCCACCCCCGCGTTGAAACATGCAACGTGACTGTCATTCTCGCTATCGGCGCGCTCGGGAACAATAGCGCTGCGTGTCGCGATTTTGCCGCTCCGATCATCGGTCAGTTGTGCTACTCGTTTTCCGTTGCAGCTGTACCAGGCCAAGAATTTAGCGACGAAAGTGAAAATACTGAGGGCCTTGAAGGACGGCGTCTCTCGACAAGTGATGGAAAGTTACGACGTCAAGAGAAGCACTTTGGCCACGTACGTGAAAATTGAGGCCGAGATCCTACAGGCTTTTGAGAGCGAGAAGTTCAACGCGAAAAGAAAGCGGCTGTGGAAGGTGGTGCACTCGAAACTAGAAGAGGCCTTGCTGTGCTAAATCATCAGTGCACGGGATGCATAGCTTTGACAGTGCGAGTGCGGTGGAGCACTCGACCGCGCTAAGGAAAGTTGCCGTCTCCGCCCCAAATGTCGTCCAGAAAGCGGGTGGCAATAACAGATTTCTTCTCAAAATAAAGGTATGTCACAGGGAAACATTTTCACGCAGTTTTCTTTGTCCTTTCAATATTTCGACTTTCGGATAATTCGGACATTTTTGCCGGTCCCATGAGATCCGAATTAACGAGGTTTTACTGTATTGCGATAATTTTTTTTTCTTTTTTTGTGGGATAATTAGTTTTAAAACCTTGTGTCCCATCTATGCCCTCTAAAAAATCTTTTTATCCTTGCAGTGTTTGTTTAATGATGATCAGCATTTAATTCATGTAATTTCAAGGTCTCACCCCTCTTGTGGGACGACCTTGGGGTGGTCCTGGCCGAGGAGTCTGTCGTGCTGCCGGGCGCCCCGTCCCGGTTCTCCTTGCACGAGTCCTCGTCCTCCTCCTCCTCCTCTTCCTCGTCCTTGCTGGAGCTGCAGCCCTGCTGCTGGCCAGCGGGGCACGCTTGTGACCCGGGGCTCGACGCCTCCTGCAGGGGGAACGTCCAGACCCGCGGCTGCAGACGTCGCCAACGTCCAACCGGCGCCGCCGACAGACTCGCGAGTGACGTCCGTCGGCCATTCCCAATCCACTGCCGGCCCAGCCATTTTTTGCGCCGGCCCAGCCATTTTTTGCACCGGCCCGGCTGTTTTATGCGCTAGCCCGGCCGTTTCTTGCGCCGGCCCGGCCATTTCTCGCGACGGCCGACCAAAGCCGTAAAAGAGTGGATTTGGCTCGCTCGTGAGCGTTCACGAAGGGAGAAAGTACCGGCACGCCGACGCCGTACACCACGTGGCCTTAGATTCCGATCTTCACGCAACTGCGGATGGTGACAGGTTAAGGGGGACACGGGCCCAAAATGCCCATTTTCTGGAAAAAAATGAGTTTTTCAAATGTTGCACTTTTGGCACCTCTAAATATTAATGAGCAATATGGCGAAATTTGGTAAGCTTCCGCGCCGTAATTACCGAGAAAATAAACATTTTCAGTACCTCCGTGGTGCTCTCAGGTGCGGCGCGCTCGCGAAAGACGCGAGGAAAGCACCATTTTTCAGATTTTCAGTACGGTACCGAGCCGCGCCCGCGAGGCCTAGCGTGGCATTCGTACCCTCGTTGGAAAGGTCGTTTATCGGACGTTTTAGTAAAATAGTAAACACGGGTCGAGGGTATGTGTGCGCCAGGAGAACCCCGTCGCAAAAACTAGAACCACGTCGCAAAAATAGGGAAATTGACGGAACTCGTCTTCCTATTGGTCGGAGAACCGAAACTAGAGCCACGATTGGTTTTCAGCCATCACGTGTTATCTTTCGCGGCGCTTCTTGCTCCAGACCACGTTTTATCGTCGGATCTGCTACATCTCGCTTTCTCGCTTCAATCTTATCTCATCTTTGTTTTCGTTCCGAAAATGACGCCGAGTAAAGGCTACGTGCACGGAAGCTTCGGTAAGCGTTCTCGGTTCACGAAACCAAGAGGCACAGCGGGTGGCCGGCGTTCTACAGCTCCTGACGCGGCCACGTCGGCGACGTCGCCCAAACCGTCGCGCCCGTCACGGTCTCCGGAGTCCTTTTCTTCTCCGTCGCGTCCCGAAAGTGGCTCAGCATCGACGGAAGCAGATGAGTTGACGACCTTCGAGCGTAAGATCACGCTTTTGGACCGACCTGCCGACTTGCCAAAACCAACTGATGACGTTCGCGACGCGGCGCTCAATGGATATCGTTTCGTGGATGTGTCTGCCGTGAAGACATTGGTGAGCGCCTTGCTGTGTCCCAACTGCCATGGAAATGAACTGGACTTGAAGGAAAGTGGCGTTGGAGCCAGTCTTCAGTTTGTCGTCGTGTGTAGAGCTTGTGGGGACATCGTGACGACGCCCCAGTCGGCGACCGTCGGAGAGACCCGGCAGAGCGAGCTTGCCGCGCGCCTTTGTGTCGTCGGAAAGGACTGCGGCATCAGCTTCACGAAGCTGAAGAACCTTTTCGGGGGCATGAATGCTCCATCGCCGATGCATTTAAAGACGTATCAGAACACTGCAGAGAAGGTGCACGAAGCGTCCATGGCAGCAGCGCGCAACGTGATGCAGGAGGCAGCGACCGCAGTGAGAGGAGCTCAGATGTTCGAGGATGGAGAAGACCATGCAAACAACGCAGATGACTTGCTCGACATCTGCGTCAGTTACGACGGTACCTGGCAGAAGCGCGACCACACGTCGAACTTCGGGGTTGGCGCAGTCATTGAAGTGAACACCGGTTTGGTGCTTGACTTCTCCGTTCACAGCAAGTACTGTCACGGATGCAACCTGGGCCCAAAGGAGGATGCAGAAGGCTACCAGGCCTGGATGGAGTCCCATAAAGACGTTTGTCAGAAGAACTTCGGAGGATCGTCAAACGCTATGGAGGTTGCGGCTGCAGGAGTCATCTTCAGCAGATCTTTGGAGCTCCACAAGCTGCAGTATGTCACCATGCTAAGTGATGGTGACAGCAAGGCGTACACGCACGTTGCTGGTCTTGGCGTCTATGACAAGGACATCCAGAAAGGTGTGTACGCAAGTCTCTTGCACTCGTACTCTACTGATGAAGCACCACGGCATACTGCTTGCCCTAGCGGAGAAGACTCATGGTGCCACTACAACCGCCACAACGCGCTGGTTGCTGCTGGGAACCGTCTGTGCCATGCCCACCTCGCCCAGCCTTCACGAGGGACATTGCAAAGGAGCTGGTGCCCATCTACAACCGGCTGTCCGATCGGAGCCTGCTTCAAAGGTGCTGCAGAATGAAGACTCAGAACGCCAATGAGTCGTTCAACGAGCTCATCTGGAAGAGATGCCCCAAGACGGAATTCGCATCACTGAGGACAGCGGAAACTGCTGTGGCCATGGCTGTTCTCGAATACAACTTGGGGCCTAAGGGCTTTGAGAGGATCCTCAAGAAGATGGGCATCTGCCCCGGAAGCCACCACGAGGAGCACACCAGGAAGGCAACCCAGCAGAAGATCCTGAAGGCTAAGGTGAAGGCACTGGACACCTCTAAGACCACCCAGAAACGTCGCAAGCTCGAAGCCATCGCAAATGAGCAGAAGAGAATCGAAGAAGAAGGACCGACATATGGAGCTGGAGAGTTCTAGGTCATATGAAGATACCACAGGCAATTCTTTTGAGGAAAGAAGTTGAAATAATAAAAAAAAGTGGACTTAAAATTTCAAACGCGTTTTTCTCAGTTTAGCTTTTTGGCAGCAAATCCCACCTTAATAAAACTATTGTTTCAGTATGAAACTACCGAGAGACTTAATATTTGTGGATTATATGCCGAAATTTTATATAGCCGGTTACTATGAACTTAGATTTTGCATTTTCATGTTCCTTTATTATGAAAAGCTGTAATTTGCAAAACTTGGTAAATGTAAAAAAAAAAAAAATCATAATTTTTTTTTTACCTGAAAAATGCATATTTTTTTAAATTTCTTTTCATAGTAACCGGCAACAAGTATTCCAGTATGCATTCCACCAGAAAGACATGTGGTGATCAACACCATTTCTCAACGATAGATTCATTGAGCAGATTCCATGCAAAGCTATATTTTACTTCGTTCTGGGGGTATAGAACCTCACAAAATTGGTTCACAGGGTTGAAACTTTGCATGGCCTCCTTCCATATGGCTACAAACATCACCTGCAAATTCCACGCCGATTGAATGAGCGGTTCAAAAGTAGACATGCCCAGGTAGTGTCCCCCCTTAAGGACCTGGTAGGTGCTCTGCCTCCAGCCTTCCGCCAAACTGTGGCTGCGCGTTCAACGAAGTGTCGTCGAAGGCAGGAAGCTCGAGGCAGAACATCTACCGGGTTCCTAAACTGACGCCAACCGCAGACGAAAGGTTTTGCACTATCTACACAACCGAATCTACGCATCCATCCGTGAGAAATGATAGCTTATAACATTGTCGGGCTCGAGTCTGTTGCACGAGCGGGAACTTCGGTGTACTGTTGTGTTCCCCACATGCTCCAAATCTCCCTAGGATCGACTGACTTAGTGGTTTTTGGTGACGCTCGGCGATTTTCTAATTGGAACCACATTCCAATTCATCTATTTTACCCTTGAAGGCCCGGTGATGGCATAACCTAAGCTTTAATAAAGTAGAAAGTTGGGCTAGTTGGTTTTGGTTGTACATAATGTAAACTGCACAGCGCAAAAGGACATAAAGGGAAGAGACACACCGGATAGAACAGAGCGCTGCCTCGCAACTAGATATTTTAATAGAAGAAAAACAGAAAGAAAAAGATTTCGGTCACCATAAATCGCACGCATGTGCACGACTTTCTAGTGATTCTTAAAAGAGGAGTACTACCGGACACGGTAAGGGACCAAGTGATGAGTGTCTTTAAAACGTGTGGGGGAGGCCTGAGGTTTATATTCGAGATCCCAAAAGAAGGTGTGCTTCAGTACCTTGACATTTCACTGTTTCAAGTTACAAATAGCGAGACTGCAAAAAGCCGGCTATCCATCAGCACTACTGTCAGATATTGCGAGCACCATAATTAAGAAAGTAAAAGGGATCCAGAATACAAAATGTAGTGTGGAGACAAAAAGACCAGTTGTCATCCCGTATGTATACAAGAATTCCCATAATCTAAAAAATGTTGGAAACCGCTATGGAGTCCCAGTTGTCTTTTCCATAAAAAAATGAGCCAGATTTGTCCAAGAGTCAACGCCAAGGCAGAGAGAAGTCTAAAAAACAGATGTTCAAAAAAGCATGCCGAGCCGTATGTGCCATGTGCCGCGGGTGTTGTTTACAACATACCACTATCCTGCACCCGCACCTACATTGGGCAAACAGGACGCTGCCTAAACGACAGGCTCCGTGAGCACGACTACTCCCTCAGAGCCACGGTGGGTGGGAATTTTTCACTTCACTGTAAAGAGTGCCTACGTGAACAGTCTTTTGATGCCACCACAGTTATGGGAAAACACCGGGACAAAACAACCCGAGGTGCTGGAAGCTTTTTACATCCACATTGGAGGAGCAAGTTGTATCAGCACACCATCTGTCTCGTTGTCCAACAGAGTTAGAGTTCGTGAAAACGACTATGAAGGCCCAGCGCGTGCCATAACGACCACATATCATGGCACAGGTTACACGTGCGATTTATGGTGACCAAAATATTTTTCTTTCTCTTTTTCTTCTATTTAAATATCTGTTGCGAGTCAGCGCTCTGTTCTATCCGGTGTGTCTCTTCCTTTATGTCCTTTTGAGCTGTCTAGTTTTCATTATGTATAACCAAAGCTTATTTTCGCTAAATAAAAAGATAACAAATTTTAGTTAATTATCCAACATACTGTGACTGTTAGCTCCATATATTATGTATCCCCTGGCCATGTAACTCACTTCCACAGGCAGCATTAGGTAGCTTTCATGGCTTTTTAGAGTGCAGCTCTTAGGCGGCCATTTCCGGCTTGAGCGGCAACGCCGTCGTTGTAACCGCGCGCTGCATTATGGGATATTTTCCATAATGACGTCACATCTGACAACACGAGGGCGAAATTTCCCTGCTAAATTTGGCGGGAAATTTTTACCCCCCCCTGATGTCACACGTGACATCACATGACGTCACAAGTAACCCTCCGCTCCGTACCCTCCCCTCCTCCTCCTCCTCCTCAAGAGATGTGCTCTAATTCAACATTACAGAGAAATGTAAATGTCTTTCATTTCTTTTAATCTGTAACACAACAAAGAAAAAAAACCTGCATATTAAATGGGTAATACCCCTTTGCCGTAGGGAAGACTGTTAGTGGAAATGCCCAATGCGCCAATAAAAAAAGGTGGCAATCACAGGAGACATCTGGAATGATCCCTCCCTTATCTGTATGCTTACCGATTTTTTTTTTTTTTTTAGCTTGTTATCTGCCTATTTTGCAGTCTACTCTCGAGGCCTCCTTCACTACTAGCGATTCAATCCTTTCACCAGATGCCAAGATAAGGACCGAGGTATGATGCCGCACAAGTCCATTCCCATGCTCAAGGTCACTTGACTGCGGTACACTCGAGGACAATTTTATTTCGTAGCTAGAAAAGAGTACAGGGCGTTTCACGAAACACGACCCAAAATTCCCCCCCCCCCCCCCCCCCGAAATATGTGTTGTACGAAAAAAGGTTGATAACATATTTTCCACCACCAAAGGGCCTACACATAGGGAGGTGCAAAGGCACAGTTAAACGGTTAATTATTTTTAATAACTAACATTTTAGTTAGCAGAAATAAAGGTGTGGTTTCAATTGCAAACTTGCTGGACGGCGTCAAAGTCAACAAGATGAGAGCTTTTAGAGATCTAAGGTGCTTGCAGCTCTTAAATACCTCCCAAAGACACACCGAATTTGAGCAAACTGCCATGGTTTTAGCATTCTAGTGCCTGAAAGATGCAGCCACTAAAACGTGAAAAGACCAAGTCGTTTCACATTGGGTGACATTTCCCATTGGCACCACAATGCAAGTCTTTTCACATCCTGGGTAGCACTAAAATGTGCCACCCAGAATGTGCCACCCAGCATTTATTGCTGCCCGTTGGCTCCGAGATGCAGCCAGTTGGAAACCAGAACCTCGGCAATGTACTATTTAAGGAGATAATATCTCAAACATAGCCAAACGCTTAATTAACTCGAACACTATGCGCTTCCCCAAGGAACTCCTCTAACAGGTGCCATCAACATTTTTCCTGCATGATGCAAAATCTGCCAAACTCGCTAATTAACATAAATTAATTAGCTAACTTCTAAACTATTAATTCGTGCACAACCGGTAAGAGCTGTAGAGCGTGTTGTATGCATCCAAGTATCCTTTGTGCGTCTCGTTCTTTTCCCCGGCTTTAAAAAAAATGTGCAAGATTTTAGAAGACCCAGTGTGGCTAGCCGCCAACGAACCGCGACGTTAGTGCCATTAGTCACGTGTAATATTTTTAAAAACTCTCGCGTGCTTTCATTGAGGTTTATTAAACGTTTTAAATACACGAAAGATATCTCGCTGGAAACAACACAACGGGGCGTTTCTCAACAGTCCCGAAACCTCTCGTATTGGAAGGTTTGCGCACAAATCGATGTGTAAAGAGTAATCTAATTAATCCACGTTAACTAGCCAGCTTGGCGCGTTGCAAGAAATACTTCAGACTCGCTCAATAGGTCCGCGAACAACACTCCGTGGGTTCCACATGCGTAGCGCGCACCAGCTCTATTCTAAAGTCGTGGCGCAAGTTACCCGAAACACCCTGTACAGTCATTCTGCTTAAAACTATGCTCGGGCACTCACAGGTGGAGAGGCAGCGGAGTTGTGTTGCACCAGGTGGCTGCCCGAGGGGGCATGGCCCTCCGCCGTCGCCGTCTTCACAGCCTGCAAGACACCACCACGCCCGCTGCAACACCCGCCGCCGGCACCATGCACCCCAACGGCGTAACACCACCTAGTTTACACCGCACCACTGCTACCCCCTCTCCGTCGCAAGGACGCCCCTCGCGGAACTGAAGCGTGCTTTCACCTACCAACTTGTTGGTAAGGCAAGATCTAGACGGCACGCGCAACCGAGCGAGCGTTTTGAACTTCCGAGCGTGCGACGAGACGGCGGCGCCATCGTCTGGCCTAGACGTTTAAAGGGGCCCTGCAATCATATTTAAGCGTCTACCATTTTTGTGGTTTCCACGTCTCTTGGGGTTCGGGCAAGCCAGCGGGCACGGAGAGAGTAACTAAATATCAGTGCGTCATATTTTAACTGAACGACGCGGAAACCTCCTCCACCGACGAGGGCGACCCGCGGTACTGAAAGCGCGCAAAATGTGACGTTTTTGGTCCTGGGCTTACTACTGGTCAGAGCCGCTAAAAGCTTTTTTTTTAGTCGAGATACAAAATATAAGTGTCGCGAACCGTTTCAATTATGTATGAGAGTAGTTTTTGTTCAGTATTTTAGATCAGAAAAGAAACAAATGCAGTTTATAAAGTATGGAAACAAGAAATGACCCGTCGACATACCTGCCACCAAGCGGCGGAAAAAGCGGCGCATATTAAAAAGGGCTAGTGGGATGAGGCGCCGACGAACGGCGAGTGTAGAAAGGTCCCGGAGCGTAGAAAGGCCATTTGGCGGTATGGCAGCGCGAAGTGCCTCCCGTTCTGTAGTGATCTTTACCCCGTGTTTGCTGTCGTGTGTGGCCAATGAAGTGTTATGCCGAAATAGTCTTTAATCGTGCAGCAAATGCAATGCGAGCCGCCCTGGCCGCCCGCTTCATACAGCCTATCCAACACACGCTTTAGTGGCGCCCTCTCGAGCCGTCGACACGGAGTGCGGCAGCCGTGAGCGCTCGATTAGCTCACTATCCCTCCTCTAGTTCAAGGCCACTCAAGCCAGGACCTACGACGTCATGAAGGAGGTTATTTTTTCCTTGTTTTTGTAATTCTAATCTGCCTATAACTTTTAAAATAAAGCGAATTTTGCGAAAAGAAACGTTTCATTAAGTTACTACGTTCAGTGCGCTTAGGTTTGGTGCAAATTAAAAACCAGTAAAATAGTCATTGCAGGGCCCCTTTAACACAACAGCCAAGCGTTCAGCGTAGCAGTAGCTTATATGGTGCAATCCACTTATAACAATACCACATATAAGGATGTCCCACTTATAACTATCAGCTTCTAGAGTTTCTAGACTAGAAACGCTCAGTTTCTAGTCCAGATACAACGATAATCGGCTATAACGATTGAATTTTCGGGTTTTCAAGTTATCATTTTAGGTGGATTGCACTGTAATTAATGTAAGCTTACCCGAGCACAACGCTATACAAAACGTTTGGAGGCACGGTCAGCGCTAACATTTTTTATGCAGGACCCAGAAATTGAAAATAGAAACAGCCTCCGAGCACCGTCGAAAAGCGCCACAATCATCTCAATCCCGGTACGTCCACTCAATCCAGCAGCGAGAGAGGAGCAATGTGATAATGAGAGAAACAAAAACTACTCGTCCTGTAGATTTTATCAATTACTGGCACTGGCGAATGCCGTCTTGTAGCACTTTCGGAACCGCCGAACACAAAAGCTTCGTGAGGGAACCTTCCTACACAGACAAACAAAATACACGGCCGCACGTTGCCCCCGCGTTGCTGCTCGCTCGCCACCACGGGACTGGGACGGGACTGGGACGTGCAATCGGACCCGAGCCCTGAGCAACTCATGCAAGTCAAGCGACCGAAAACAAATCCCGAGCAACCCTGGACGTGGGTAGGTTTCGAACGTCAAGGTGCCAAATCTTTACTCCGAAGTTAAGTCGAGAAACGGGGCCGCGGAAAGGCGCCAAAGCCGTGAAGATGCTGCGGGCACAATAGAAAAGGACGGAACGGGCGGCGTTTCACCGTGCAGTGTGACGTGGATGCCATCGCCGGTGGCGCTGCCTACCAGCTGCCGAGGCGGAGCGACATAGCCCCACTAGGTGTCGCACGCTCCGAATAGTTGTCTCCTTTTCGTGCAGACGACAGCTTGTACTCGAGAAAGTAGAGGGGACGACAACTAAAAAATATGGCGCTGTGAATTTTTTATGTGGAGCAAGTAGGATCTCTTTATACAGCCAGCACAGTACTGAACGACCAAGCTGCCCCAGCGATGCTACGATTTAACTATGCTAAATGGTTATCTTTAAAAGGACTCTGATGAAGCGCTCATGCCTGCCTAAACACTTGCAAAAACACAACCTATGAGAGAGCAAATGTTCAGCAAAATATTTCCGGCTTAAAATGCAATCTTGGTTTGGCAAGCAAACTTCGGGTCCAGAACTGCCTGCTTAGGGCAGACTCCGTTTTCTCTCCCTTGGTCACACGCAATAAAAAAAAATTTCAAATTTGTTACTAACTACCCCCTAAAAAAAAAAAAAATAGCAGACTACAGTTGCCAATTCTTTTTTCGAACACCGATAGTCCGGACTTGTTCGATATTTCGCATTTAAAGGAGGAACCGTGACCTACCCCATAAAAATAGTGCATATTCACGACCAATGTTTCGGACAGCTTGAAGTCCGAATGTTCGATTATTCGGACAAAATCGCCGCGAGCGATCAGCGGGAAACACCACCGAGAAGCGGCCACTTTGAATTCCATGTTGGCTGCAAATGGATTGGCTTGGTTTGGCAGCGCTACTTGAGTACTCCTGAGTCCTACCGCTAGGGGACGCTATGCTAGCCCTTTTTTTTTTTTCATTTAGCTGCACGTCATCATCATCATCATTATTATCATTTTGCTTTGTTTCCTTCCATCCCTTCACGCCTCCGCCCCATTTTCGCGTCGCCAGTCGCCATTTTGCGCTCGTGGATTTGCGCCTCTCATCTCGTTTGGACAACGCTGGCTTGGACGTCATCGCTTCATCTGTTCTTCTGCCGCCGCTATGTGTCTTTAAGAAGCGTAGAAAGTACTCGACCATAACGCTAGAAAAGAAGGCAGTGATTCTCAAGCTAACAGAAAGTTGCCAAACGCAACCAGAGGCGTGACCTAAAACAAGGCACGCAGGAGTAACCTGAAGCAAGGCACTATTTACGGCTTATTCAGCCCACTTGGAAGTAGTAAAGGCAAGTTTTTCAATTTGCTGATTTTTCAGACTGCTCTATTATTCGGACATTTTTTCGGTCCCTGCGAAGTCCGAATAATCGGTCGGCGACTGTAGTTACACTTTGAGGCACATTTTTTGTCACATGTGATTCTAAAGAACATTTCTATTTTGAGGCATTGACCCCGAATTAAAAGCACAGTAAAAATGGTTCCAGACTCAACGTCTCGCAACGTAAATATTACGCTGCAATCATTGATAGTATTTTTTTTTAGAGAGAAAGTTTATTTTAGAACTTTCCTGTACCAATCAGGGTCCCGCTCAGCTGCCTGCTGCACATCTTGATCGATAAAAACAACACAACCGGTCAAATGCAATTTTCATGAACCCCGAAACAACATGAATATGCAAATTAAGGAAGAGAGAAAGAAAAAGATGGTTACGGAGAGCGAAACGACTTGCGATCATGTGGGCTGTTCTCATGACTTTGTTTTTCTCCACTCTACAAGGAACTCGGCGGCAAAAGTTGAAGCGAACAGACTCTATAGTCGCCGACGAGGTGAGAACGAAGTAGCCAAGAACGACGACGCCCAGCCAAAGCATGGTAAAAGGCATGGGGGACGCATGCTGCCAATTTCACTTGTCAGTCTCTACATAACAAGTTCTACCGTTGTACACGAAGACAAAACAAACTCTATTTTTTGGAGGGGTGTTTGACACATGGTTGTTTCATTTCATCGTTTATTGCTTTGCTCGTACCGATAGCTTGGTCGTGTTTACAACGAAAGAAACTTAATCTGTTTCCTGCTCGAGATGCAAGCTGTTGTTCTGTGGCGTTGGGGAACGACGTTGATTATGAGTGCGGCTCGTGATTGTTGCGAAAATAAAGCGATGGTGGCAGGAAGTAGCGACACGAGCTTCGTATGGGAGCTTTTGATGAACTTGGGATTCGGACGACTTTCGGGACCTTCGCTCTCTCACGTTCGCGTTACGTGAAAATAAACGCCTGTAGCCACCGGTGAGCTATTATCTCTTCTTGGGGTTTGCCACCACACCCCCAACTGCCAGAAGTTTATAACATCTATATTCAGTCACCCCCCCCCCCCCCCCCCCCCCCAAAAACAAAAAAGAAAAGCAAGTTTCGTGCATAGTATAGGTACCCAAATTCTAGTACCTGGCACAACAAAAAATATTTTTGCCAATCACATACTGAAGTGCTTCGCTTATATGACACCGAGTAAACTGCATATCTGCTCAATCCAAACAAATCGCTCATGAACAGACCTTTCCGACTATTCCAGCCTTCTCTCACCATTCCTTGTCCTCCTTGTAAAAAAAATATTAAAAAAAACCTAGAGAAAGTTGGTGTCTTTCTAGGAGAATCTTGAGAAAATAATCTTCTCCTGGGGAAGTATTCTGTTTTTCTAGGGAAACCCCAAGAAGGAATTTTCTCTAGAGAAGAATGTTGTTTTTCTAGGGAAATACAAAGAAAACATTTTTTCCCCTGGGGAAAATGCTATTTCTAGGAAAATCCCCAATGGAATTTGTCTCTAGGGAAGATGGTGATTTTCTAGGGAAGCCTTTGGAGAAGGGAATTTTATTTTCCCTAGGAACATTCAAGGTGCTCTTGTTGGCTCAGAACCAAGCACGGGGTAAATGCCCCCAAGCGTCGGCGAGAGAAAGCAAGCAGCCACCCTCCCAGTAAGCCGCATTCCTCTCGCAAAAGATTACATACGATGCAACATTCCTCTTTCGCAATAACACAGTCTATCTCAAAGAATGTTTAGAATGGCACTCACCTGTGAACCAGTAGTGTGCACCTCCCCCAGGGTGGGCCAGTCATTCACGTCTGATTGGCCCTGCTGGAGACAGAGAAGGTGCGAGGTGAGCAAATCGTTTTCAAGCATTTGAATCCACTCTTTGAAACAGGTTTTGAAGTGGTAGAGTAACCAGGGACATTTTATGACAACATGATCCACTAAGACTCCCTCGTAACTGTGAGTTATTCTCCCAAAGCTGAAGTGGACGTGTTAGTAGAAATCAATTAGCCGTTTTTCAAGTCCTGACATAATAAAAAAAACTGTGTGGGCCAAATCTATCTAATCTGTAAATACATACATGACACGACAACTCGCGTCACATTGGGAAACTAACAATTGCTTGTGTAGTAGTTTTTCTTGCCTATCCCAAGTACCAGAGATCAAGTGATCACATTAAACAGTGTTTAAGTGGCAGTAAGCTATCTTCTCATCAAATACCTTTTCCTATTACCTGTACAAACTGTGCCAAAGTCGAATGTGCCTTGCATCCTGTTACATATCATTAAATGTTCTGCATGTCGGACTTCTGTTACAAGAATGTGTTACAAGAAACCGCTAGGAGCCAGCCATACACCACGCACATTCCGCATGGAAAAAGGCACCGTTTGCTCCAGCCGCGCTGGTGGGTCTGGAGCCGGGCGCTTCCAGACGCTTCCTAGGGTGCTTTTATTCGTACCAATGAATTTTTGTAGAACCCTCTTCCGTTACGGGCGAGTATTACGGGAGTTTGCTACAGGAAGTGCATTACAGGAAACGCCAAAGGGCCAAACACATTCTGCATTAAAAAAGAAGGCACCGTTCGCTGCAGCCGCACTGGCGGGTTCGAGACCAGGTACTTCCATGCTTTCATGTACAACATTCTCCCGTTACAAGAGTGCATTGCGGGAAGTGCTGTTACAGTAAACTCCAAGGAGCCAAACCTTCTACTTTTTAACGCAGGGCACACGCAGAGCGTGTGCTCTGCATTAAAAAAGAAGGCACAGCTCGCTCCGGCTGTGCTGGCAGGCTCAGAATGTTGCATACTTCCTCTTGTACTTTTTTCGTATTGGTGAATTTTCATACAACACTCCTCCGTTACGAGAAAACGCTAGAGGAAGCGCACTACAGGAAACTTTAAAAAGCAAAAACACACTTTGCATAAAAAGTTTTTTAAAAAAGGCACCGTTTGCTTTGGTCGTGTTGGGTTTTTCCGTATTTCCGAGCCTCAGACGCTGGCTCTTTCCAGACACCGCGTCTGCTGCACCTGTACGCCAGACCTCAATTTCAGTCTACATCTTTAAAAAAAAAAAAAGAAAGGAAAGGAAGCGACATTTTCCCGAGGTGAGAAGAGAGACAGCTGCCCCGTCTGCTCCCAGCCCCTTGCGCCGACGGCGGCGGCGGCAAGCGGAGCTAGGAATCGCTTTCTACTAAGCCGCAGATAAAGAGCCCACCCCGGTACTGATGACTAACCACACAGATAGTGTGTGTGTGAAGAGGCAGGCATGTGCGCGTGCGGTTTTACCTTTGTGTGTGGTCACACAAAGATAAGAAACCCCGTGACGGCATCACCACTTTCCATTGCATGCGATAGATGGTTCGAGCTATCGAGACGATCTGGCTTTGATAGTTCCTCGTTGAGAGCGACAGTGCACAGCAAAGCCCCTACAATCGGCGCTTTGTGTTTTCGGTAGACACGGATCATCAAGTAACCCTACAGTCGGTTTCATCAAAAGTGGGGAAAACCGAAAAAGAAACCCAAATTAAAACCGTCCTTAAATAATAAAAAAAAAAATGAAAAAAAAAACACTTTTGTTTTTCTTTTTTTTATGTTTTCTGTTTGGGAGACGTGCACATTCCTTGGAGTTTGGGAATGTCATGCATGTGTTTTCTTCAACTTAAAAGGATACTGAACCAAAGAATTTAGTGCCCATAATAAGTGGCGCACGTTCTTGCCACGAGCCACCAGCCGCCGCTGTGCGCGAGCACACGCAACGAAAATGACGTCAAAGACCTCCATTCGCGCTTAAGAGGACAGTGAAATGCATGGGCTTCGGACAAAGGAGAATAAAGACTGGTGTTTCATCTCTACAAGTGAAAGCTACGTGCTTGTTAGACCAATTAATCGCTTACCTTTTACACCAGACACCACTGTGTAGATGAAAAACTCGTCTTTATTCTCCTTTGGCCCGAAGCCCCTACATTTCACTGTCATGTTAACCGCGAATGGAGGTCTTTGACGTCATTTTTGTTGCGTGTGCCCGCGCACAGCGGCTGCTGCTGGGCTCGTGGAAAGAACGTGCGCCACTTATTGCGGACACTAAATTCCTTGGTTCAGTATCCCTTTAAGTCTCAATAAATACAAATTGCTTTTGTCTGACACACAAAATAGATGCCAACAAAACCTTAACCTGCAAGAAAAAAAAAACACCCAGAAAAGCATTTTTGAATTCGAAGGAAAACAAGCCACGACAACACCTACATTGAATGTAGGTCACCTTATTTTAAGTGAAGACTCGTCAGAAGTGAGAGTGCGCAGGCGAGCTGATTATCTTCTCCGTGTCGGGGTTCACAAGACACGTCACTTTTCTCCTATGCAAGTAATCTGCAATTCAATGTTTGGCCATCACAAATGAACTCATGTCACGAAACACTGTTCCAGTGAGTTAAAAAAAAAAAAAATAAAGGACCAATTTTTTTTTAAACACTGACCACAGATTTTGCCAGACTTAAAAAAATCAGCTGCATTTCCAGATCAACACCGTAAGGATAATTAAGGGTGGGAGAATACGTTCTACATATTCATAGATTTTATCTGGCAATACACATTTTTTGGTACATTTTACTAACTGTTGCAAAAAGAATTAATTGGAAAATAGTTTTTGAAAATGTCTCCAAGGTGTGTTTACTTGACATGTTTCCTAGTTTTATTTTTCCATCGAAATACTAAATTTTAGTCTTTCTTTAATATTTGAGAGCAAACTGCACACGTTTTTGTAAGATAAGCATAAAGGTTGTATTGCGACGCGGATGCTTGTGCGAAAATAACGGCGCTGGAAAGAACCGTGAAATTCACAGGCAAAACCTGTGAATTTCTACACCTCCAGCTGGCAAATTTTACAACTCCGCGTAAAGCCAAGCTATGTCCTTTATATATAGCTGAATGTCCCTACAGCGAATATGGCTTTTGTCTTACAAATCATTTTTACGTACAAAAAAAATTTATTCGAACCATCATCGCACAACTGACCTGGAAACACCCAAATGTTAAACGTGCCAGACGGTTTTCCACGAAAGCACCTTGCAAGAAAGAGGTAAAAACAAAAATCCCCCCTCCCCTTTATGTCGGACTAACGCACCTACCCTGACCGCACTCTAGTTCAGGAAGCAAATCACATTCAAGAAGGCCAGTCGTTTATTGTGGGCGGGCGAGACACCGAGTACCCTCGGGCCCTGAAACACCTCCAAAATGTACGACCAAATGAGCCTTCCAAACGTCTCAAACTACACGTCGGAAATACCGGAAAGCAACCGAAAAGACCGTCGTTGCGCCCGTTTAGCTTGATGCCGTAACTCGCGCGGGAAGCGGAGAAAGTTGAATAAAAAAAGAGTTGCCGGTTGCGTACACACCAGCTGTCTCGAGTTTGCTTCTAACACAAGCGTCCCGACAGCACGCGCACAACTGTACGGCGGCAACACTTGGAAAAGCGGGACCAAGCTTGCTTCGAATCAAAGCGCCAAGAGATCGATGGCCACCCCAGTGCAACTATTACCGGGAAAGTTACCGTCACGAAAGACTCCTCCAATCTGAGTGGCGGAAGAACGGTGCGCAAAGAGCTGTCAAACCCGAAGCAACAAAAAATAGTTTTTTTTTTTTTTCAAATAGAGTATGTCACGGATGAACTTCGTAGACTGCATAAATCTTCTTCCCTGCAAAGCGGCCTGCAAATGGAATACGGAGATCGGCCGATCGACGCACGCCCTCGGTGACAAGTCTGTAGGATGGACTCGCCCAGGTAGGATTGCCATAAACAAAAAGAATGGTGTTCACCTCTCCGTAATAATGTTCACAGATTGCAGTGCTCACTCCATGTTGAGAAAAAGTATGCAAAAAGCCCTCAAAACCGTTCTTTAAAATTATAAAGAATTTAAATCGTCAGCTTGCTTTCCGCATTGCCCACAAACTGTTTTTTCGTTGTTGTGTTTTGTTTTGCCAAATTGTATAAGTTGCACTATTGTTAAAACCCTAACACTCACAAAACAGAAAGAAAAAAAAGAAGGAAGACAGCTGGGAAACTTCAAAGCATTTTTAAATTCCGGAATTTCCTCATTTCATCCCTAGCATCATGGCCCCACAGCACTGCCAGGTGACTATGAACCTCACTAAAGCTGAAATGCTTGGAAACTAAGCTAACAAGAAGAAACCAGAAGCAAGGGCATAAAACACGGAGACAACACTAGTGCCAGTTGCATCTTCGCGTTTTTGCCTGTGCATGTCCTACACGCTATTCGTCGTTAATAAAGCCGACGCCGTCACCGGCCCCACATGTTCCTCCCAGCCCGCAAGAAACACGAAAACGTTGGGCGACCGTTTGTTCGGCCAATAACAACTGCGCACGAAACGCAGTGTTTCAGTTTGGCAGGTGTTGGCGCGCGCGAGCTAGCCGGGTCGGGGACCTGGAGAATGTACCCATTGCTCACAAGAAGAGGCCTCGGAATCAAAAACCTGCGCAGTCAATTTGACTGCGCTATTTTTTCATGACCAAGAGCGCCAACAGCTGTTTGCAGTTTCCTTGACATGCCAAGGTGCTTGATCTTTTATGTTTGCAACTTTGTAAGCAAACAAACTTCCACCTGTTGAAGGGGCGAGGGGTGAGCAGCCTATATGACTTGCCACTCCTTTCTCGGAATTTCTGCTGCTGTCAATAAACAGCTGTCTGCGATCCAATATAGACATAAAAAAAAACAAGCTGCAGCAAAGATTTGTAGACAATAGACCCTTTCAGAAATTCAGTGCCATCTAGTGGTTCAAGTATCAGACTGAATTTGTGTATGCTAATAGCAGTTAAAATCTAGTAGCTCTTCGGCAACGGCAGACGTGAGAAAGCTAAGGTGTCCTTCATTGTACAGTTCATTCTTTATTTGTCTTGGTTTCAATAGTGTAAAAAAAAAAAAAACTGTCCCTCGTACGAGCTGCTTACTTAAGGAAATCTTTCGATAATATTCAACACATTGTACTGTCATGAGCTGTCGGAACATGCTGAAGCCGAGCATTCCAGAGATTCACGCGACACCATGATATCACCTCAAAAGGCAGCAATTAGCATATGCAGATGACATACACCTAGTGATTATAGTTTTAGAGGTGACCAGTTTCGGAAAGGGTCAAACTGCGCAGTTTCAGAAACTCCGCAAGTTTGTCCGAACATCTTAAAAAAGAAAACCCTGATTGCGTAAAATCCTGAACCTGACAGAGAAAACCGGAAAAGTTCACGCAACCTTCAGATAAAAAAAAAGAGGATGAGACTAACAAAACACAGAACCGGCAAACAGAAGTGGTACACAACAGTCTTACAATCTTCTCGCATGTGCATTGTTTGGTTACTGAGCTGCAGTTGGTGTTCCGAGCGTGCATAGCCTCAAAGGACTGTTCGGTGTACGAGCATCCCAGCCTAGTGCTAACCACGGGTGACAGACTACATCGGTAAGCGAGATCCTGGGCACCGTCAAAACTGGCTGTCTATCGTGCAAACCCAAAACAAGAATCGAAAAAAAAAAAAAAAAAGTGTTAGAGAAAAGAATGTGGAGAATTTTCGGTGACAGGCCGACGCTTTTTAAAGAACTGAAAGCCCACAAAATATTGTTACTGTAACAGCAGCGGTGCTCTAAACAACACGTTATCGTACGGACGACGACGAGGGTTACCCTTTCGAAGCGGTGCATCAAAACGGACTGCGTGAGATCGGCAGCCGATTAGACCACACGGACGTGGGCACCAGATCATAGATCGACACAATCTGAGACTTCAACCTCGCGCTCTTGCGGCTGCGGTGCTTGCTGGGCTCGGCCGAGCAACGAGGGGTAAAGGATGAACGTTCATGCCCGAGCGTGATCGGCTGCGTTACAATGAGAGAATATGCCATCTATCGGTAGACCCATACACGCTTCCGACCTGAGTAAAATAACGATACTAAGGTTTTGCAGTATCTGCGAGATCGGATCTAAGCGCTCTCCGAGAAAAGGCCACTTACGACAACGTCGGGATTACCTCGAGCTCTAGGAGAGAGTTCAAGAACTACCCGACAGGTGGCGCCAGTCTGTTCTCTCAAGAGTAGAGGGCCTATAGTTTGTTTCATACTTAGTGTGCAACGCTGTCAAAGCTACTGGCGCGAGCATGGGGCTTGATCTCGTTGATCATTTGCACGCGCTCTCGAGCGAACGAAACCATAGATGAAGTCACGCGCTCGCGCCAGTAGCTTTGACAGCGTTGCACGCTAAGTATGAAACAGAGTATAGAGAGGCAGCAACTTGAACCACGGAGACCGTCTGCACTCTAATGGCGGACGCCTTTTGGGGAGATCGGTTGCAAGGGCACATGCGTTGCATTGTCGTGTAGCGAGAAGGAAAGCGGTGGAGACGCTCGCAAGCAATCGACCCTCTCGCCGCCTCCTCGCTCCTCGCAGCGGCTGAAAACAATGTGTGAGTCGTCGTGCCGCAGTCGATCGCGCTGAAACGCGAACGTGTCAGTCGTGCTTTAGGCAGCCGACTAGCACGCATGACGAAGAAACCTCGTGGCCAACGGAAGCGGGGTCGCGCTCCGTCGAACTCGGCACTGGGGTTCGGCGGACTCACCCGTGTCGAGCTTCTCTTCTCCGACGTCGCCGGCTGCTGCTGCCTCCTGGTAGTCGCCGCCGCCGCTGCCGTCACCGCAGCTTCTGCAAGGCACGAAAACGGACAGGTTTTCACCACCTGCTTCCAACTCGCGAGTAGACAACAGTCAGCGGACATAGACTCCACGTACCACCACAATTCCAGCAAAGAGACAGAGAGTGCGACGGGACAAGCACTCCCGTCGTCGCGGTTGACGACATGCTGCAGCGAGAGTAATGATTGGGGACGACACTTTGGCCGCGAGAAAGGGCGCCCTGGTTGAAGTGCCCAATCCGTGAGGTGAGGGTGCACCAATTATTAGGCGGGGCTTCGTTTTTGAGGGCGTCTACTCACGACCCTAGAGAAACCGGTGTGTCGGTAACGGGCGACGTCACTATACTGACCCACTCTGGGAATTCGTGGCCGAGTCTCTCGCAGTTTTTTGTTGCCACAGGCTACACGGCCTCCGGTGCACGAAAAATTCAAGCATTACGGCCTTGCTATCCTGCAGGTGCAATAATAAATTGAATTCCACCTCAAATGGAGAGCAATAACACCCTTCTAGGTGACCGGCGGCCAATGAAAAGATCCTCCTGGTCCGGGAATCAGTCTTGAACCTCTCCGAAACTAGAGGAGTGCTCTACCAACCGAGCTAACCAGGAACAGGCAGTCCATGGTGAAACAGAAATTAACGGTTGCCACCAATCAATCACATCTAGCCATTTATATCTGACCTCTCCTATGCAGTGGTTATGATCAAAACTGGTGGCAACTGTTAACATCTGTTTGCTCTATTGACTGCCAGCTCCTGGTTAGCTCAATTGGTCAAGCGCTCAGCTAGTCTTGGAGATGTCCCCAGATCGAATCCCGGACCAGGCGGATTTTTTCGGTGGCCACCAGACGCCTAGAGGGTGCAAGTTCCACTCTATTTCGGATGAAAGTCAATTTATCCTCAGATAAATCTTCACCACCTTGGGGACTTCCACTAAAACCATTATGTCTAATCCAGAAGGTCTTGCCAAAAGGCGCCTCTTCACTCACGAAAGAGGAAGCACAAAACAAGCGAGAGGATTTCGTCGCCCGCATGGCAAGCCCCGTCCCAGCAGGGGGCACTTTCCTCAGAGGGTAAACGACCTATCCTAGGTTGCGGTTCAAAAGACCCGATACATAATACGCAAGCTCCCCATACATTCCTTCGTGTCAAACAAACAAATGCACCTTTCAAACTATTTCAACTCCTCTTTCTCGAGGACCCGAGCCCTCGTTCGCAAAGAGCCGACAGATTTCTGACAGCAGCGAAAAAGGCGAGGAAGGAGCAGACGAAGTTGCTCGTGTAGTCACGGCCAGGATTAGAATGGTCGTAAAGTCCTTCGGTTGACCCACCTCCGGCGCGAGCTTCCTGCCTTCAATAATGCTTTGGTATCTCGCCGAGTTTCTAGTGTGCGTGCGCAGCCAAAGTATGACGGAAGGCGACAGGCGCATGCTGGAGGGCCAGGCAATGGAAGGAGAAGATGCCCTGCTGCTCTCGCTCTCGTCCTTTCGGCGACTATAGCTAGCCGTGCTCCAAAACCAACGTATCCCGGCCCACACGCCACGGCCGATACCGAACAGGAAGTAAACGGTTGCAGTGACAGACACAGCAAATGCAGTGTCAGACACGGCGAATGCAGGTGCCGTGCGTCGAGTTTCAGCAACAAAATCTCGGGAAACTATTTATCTTTTTTTTATTGCGAATGAAAATGCGCAGAGTGCATCCCAAATGGCTTTGTAGCAACGACGCCTCCTTCGGCATGGAGACAAGGTCGAGCCTTTGCAGAAAATGTTGAGGGAACGGGAAGCAAACAATAAAAAAGAGTCCTAGCAAAATTTAAGAAAAAAAAGAATGGTGACGGCAGTGTTGAACTTTTTTACCTTTCTTTCTTTACACCGTAACCATTTCGTAGCTCTTCTCGCCACAAACGAGCCTCCCAAAACATGCAGCCGGTTCGCAGCGGTACCTTTTGCAAGCATTTACTCGTTAGGCGATCGTGAAAGATACCCTCGCGTGCACGATGCACGCGTTTGACCATAGCCTACTTTACTCTACAAAGCCGGAGTGGTGTCGGTTGTTTCTTGTTTGTCGCTCCAGTGGGACTCGCGCATAACCGTCCGTCTAGAATCTGAGAGTTTAGTCAGTGCCCACTACGGTCGCCGACAACTTAAGAAACGCACGCTGTGGCGAGTCCCGAGCACCTTATCGTCCCTGGCTATGTCACCGTGACATTAGCCAATAAAAATGCAGAAAAAAGAATCACAGGGAAAGCATGACAGGCTACACCCTGTATTTCTTAAGCTGACAGTTACTATAGCTACTGTAAGCACTTTAACAGTTGTTCTTATTGGAACCTAAATTTCAATAAAATGACCCTTAAACCAAACTTTTTTTTTTTTAAGGGGGGAAGGAGGGGGGGGGGGGGGGGGGGCGGAGGGTTCTTTATACCTACCGTAATATCCTGAGAGATGCCCCATGCCCCCCATGAAAGATAACCCACCAATATTTTTGGCTCGATTTGCTATTTTATTTGAAACACCGAAAGTTTTCCCACTCCTAGTAATCGTAGTGTTCGGATCAATGACAAATGCTCGGCATGAATGCGGCTAGTTAGCTGTGGCGGGATATAGCCGAACGTTGCTGACTGGGAAGTACAGTCGTCTTTGCCTCGCCGCCCCTCGCCACGATAACGAGTTTGGCAGGAATGCATAATCTTGACATAGCATTTTTTTTTTTTTTACACCTTTTTTCTGACTGCATTTTGAAAGTTAGCCCACGCCTTATTTCACCCGATTCGCTCCCGATTTTCAGTGGGCTACTCTCCGAATGTTACAATAGCTGATCCCTATTTTCAGTTAAGTCCAGACTCCAAAACATTCGACGAATGGCAGCTCACTCACACGCTCACTGCTGCACCAGGAACGTACATGCGAAAAACTGTAACAAGCGTAGTTCGGGTGGTGTTAAGGCCGATTCAAACACTTGCGTCGCGTCCAACCGAGTGCAAGGGTTGCCACGGCAACCCTCATGCTTGGTCGGACGCGACGCAAGTGTGTGAATCGCCTTTTATAACCGGCGACAGGTAAAGAATGGAGCAAGAGCTCCGCCCGCAACGCAAGCTTTCTTCCTTCGATAAAACCTCGGTGCCTCTTGAGCATCCGCGGCCAAACCACGTCGGGAGGCCACGAGCATGCGCTAAAGGCGGTGCCTCTGCTGTAGCTTTTCTGTAGTAGTAGAGCCCAAACCTGGGCAAGATTACCAATAGCAACCAATCTGGGGAAGAACAGAACTTGTAAGTGTTAAACTGTAGCAGACAGGCACTGTTTAAGATCCAGGCACAACGAGCTGGCCGCAACCTACTCCCACCTCTCCCCAGATCAAAGAATCCGGGCCGACGGACGTTTCTTCGCCGACACTCCGAGAAAGATAAATTCTCCGCGGCATCGATTCGCCAGACCCATCATGTCGGTCTTCCTTTCGATCTCGGCAGCCCACTGGGAGAAATTTGTGCTCGCGAGCTTTCACGGCGGTCGCAAGAAAAAATTCAAAACTTTTTGTCCCTTAATTAAAGGAGATATATATTTGAGAAATAGCAAATAACCAGAATTTCTTACCTAACAAGTTGTTATCACTATGTGCCAGAACAAAAATAAAAAAGGTTGCGGAGTACAAACCACTTACAATCGAGTCCGATAGATACATAGCAAGGGTCTTAAACAAGCAGCCCGCAAGCACCAGGCGGCTGCGAGACCCCAATCCCATGTCTCGAGCGCTACGAATGGCGTGCGCCATGATGATCTCGTGTCGCCTATTACTTTCCACTTGTAGCGTATTCACATCTCATTTGCCTCGTGTTTCGTTATAATTTTTGCTCCCCAGCTTTATGTCATGTTGAACACCTGTATGACAACTCCGTGACTATGGGTCGTGAGCGCGAGCTCTTTGCTCAGGGACAAACGTCGGCTGCACGAACTTGCTCGCTCAGCAGGACCAACTGCCAAAGATAAGGATACAAGCTCGGGATTCTGGCCTGAGAAAATATCACTATTAAAATACAAGTAAGTCTCTCAGACCGCTGCTATTAAAGGGGGGGGGGGGGGGGGGTGCAATGATTTCCAGACTTTGGTTAAACATTTTTGAAAGTTGCCATCTGCCCAATTCGGGGAAAAAGCTACACTTTTACTCTGCGATTATGCAGCGGAATCGCAACATTTTTGAATGAAGGAGATGCTTTCTCTGTCCTCCGGGACACGATAAACAACGTAAAAATAAAGAGGTGCAAATTCTGTTAATCTTAAAATCGCTGCACCCCCCCCCCCCCCCCCTTTAAAAGCGTCAGAAAAGCAAAAACTGTTGCATCAAGAGATTTTTTTTTTTTTAGACATGTTGAGTTTAATTAAATGCCTAGCAAATTGAGCGACGGTAACAACAGCATGATTTCTCTCTTATTATATTAAAAAAATGCCAGCACATTGGCAGGGCGATCTCAGTTTAATTCTTGTCATCGCATCAAGTAGGGTGACCAGACGTCCTGTTTTGGGCGGGACAGTCCAGTTTTAGAGGTTCATTTACGTCGTCCCGTCGCTTTGCCTCAAAATCCCCTCATGTCCCGATTTTTGCGGGGACAAGCAGTTGCAAAATCGGCACTAAGCAAATGGAAGAAAACCAAAATAATGCTTATTCCTTGGACATAATTTTATAAAATTAAACATGCTTTGGAAATGTTACTTCCCATAAAGCACAATTTCTAGCTATTTTCCTCATTACATCTGCCAATAAATTTGCCCGACTTTTCTTGCAGTGCTACTGAATTTCACATGTTAGGCAACAATGAAACAGTGTGTAAAACTGGCGACGAAAGTCATCCGGCCCAACTCCAGAACAATATGTGTTTCGAAGCTCAAATGACAAGTAGCGCGATTTTTCTTTTGCGTTGCAACCCTGCACCTTGCCCCCCAGTGTCCCGTTTTCAAGCCTGAAGATTACAGTCACCGTAAGTAAGGGCCTCAAGGAGTCCTATAAACATATCAAAGCTAAAGGATGTCCCTGTCAAAACTGCTAGTTTCAAAAAGCAGAGGGCACGAAGGCCCTTCTCTATAAAATCTCCCCCCCCCCCCCCCCTTTCCATTGGCCCTCAACCTTTTGGGGCCAAGCTGTCTGCCCCCAAACTCAAATCAATTTGAGACCCCTAACATATAGGGTGGCTAAAGTGTCTCTTATGCTACAATGCGTAAGATTCAGCATGTGCACACTAAATAATGTGATACATGCCAGGTTCAATTTGGCAGGACCAAACACTAACTGCACACTGAGAGTCGACGTTGACTACCTAATCTAGAATGCTGCCAGCTATGGGAACAAATTTATGTTGCCTCGTCAATTGTGCTCTAGCGGATAACGAATAGTGCGGGTGCTTCAGCTGAAGCCTCGTGCGATGCACCTCTCCTTCAACTGCATCGGTAGCGTCCCTTCTTAAAGGATCACTAAACTGATTTTCATGTATGCAGTCGATGGATCTGTTGAATGTATCTCCACAGAGCTACTAGTGTAAAAAGTTAAAAAGTGCAAAAGAGATGAGGGAAAGTAGAAACCATGAACAACATGGACAGGCGCTAATGTATTTAGTGTCAGACACTGTCTTTGGGGCGTCGGGCAATTGACTGAATTCTTCCTCAAACTATTCCTGCATGTCGCATTATCAAAATAAAACCACTGATATTCAACTTTTCTCTTCATACAAACAAGACAAAGAGAAACCCAACGACACCAATGTAATTCCTCCATGCACATTCACCATCCTCAAATACAAGCGCACTGCAAGACAAAAAAAAAAAAGAAAAACTTTTTTTATAATCAGGGTGTCTAGCAAATTAATATTTTGAAATTCCCTCACTTTTCCAGGTTTTCCCTGACAATTTCAGGTGAAATTCCCTGACCACTGTAGAGCCAGTTAAATATGCAAGACCATTACAACAAAAGGCATTGAGCACTGTGAGGATCATTTTGCACGGCTTAATCCAACTTCCATATTCCGAAATATTCGGGTTCATCCACCACGGAGAAACGAGCACTTTCTTGCTGCCGACATCGTCAGCGAACAGGCCACATCCGGAAACACGATGGAGACTCGACGCTCAACCACACACGTCAATAACCGAATGGCAGCACGGCTGCCAGATGCACACTTTCGGATACATTCGGCTTAACCCATTCGCCACTGTGCGCGTCGTGCACTGCCAGGCCTTCCGTACCGCGCATTTTCCCCCTAAAACAGGGCCGCACTAGCCGTGACTGTTTTGCTTGTATAATAAGATTTTACAATAGAACTCGGTCCACAAAACAGGAAAACATGTTTATTTACATGCTTAAGTGGTTCATTCAAGTCTTTAAATCAATAGACCCTCACAGATTCTTCCTAGTGAGAAAGATGTCGAAGCACTTCATCCTCGGTCGCTTAGGTGGCGCGCACAACCAGTGCGCTCTTGTAGTAATTCGGACTCCGAAATGCTGTCGGAATCGCTCCCGTCGTCGACAGAAGGCTCCGAGAACTCACTATCCTCACCAAACGTCTTGTCATCATCACTGTCGAAGAGGATATATACGATTTCATCGTCAGAAAGGCCACACCGCACACTGGACGCTGCCATCTTCTCCAAGCAGAAAGCGATCGAGCGGGAAAGACGACACACAAAAGAACCAGCTCAAACAAACACAGCGGACAGAACGACCCTTGCCATCTGTTGGCAATCTGTCTAACTGCACTACCCCAAGTCTACGTAGCGCGCCATCGATGGATGGCTCTTTAAAACAGAAATTCATGCAGACCGGCGAATCGCCGGCTTTGGCAATATGGCCCCTGACGGCACACCCGACAATTCGCCGGCTTTGGTAGCGAATGGGTTAAGGCTTGGATTGGGGTCTGCCTGCGCCTTTTCCATTTGTTACTATACTCCGTTGCAACCTAAGAACGAAGGGCGAGGGTACGACGGGCCGGGGAGGAGGAAGCAGACGGAACGCTAAAGAGAGAAGGAGGTTTCCCCCTTTCTTCTCCAGCGTTCCGTCTGCTTCCTCCTCGCCGGCCCGTCTTGCCCTCGCCCTTCGTTCTTAGGTTGCAACGGACTATAGATCTAGTAGCTCTAACTAGATCTAGCCTAGTGTCGCGCCCTCAATCCAATCCAAGGCTTGGACTGCATTTGTCGGCTGTTCCCTTTGCACCAGGCAGCACACTCTACATCGGGTGAGCAGAGCCCACGCTCCGCTCTAAGCAGAATTTATTGCCTATTTTTCTGCCCCCGAGTCCTCAAGTCTTTGCTCAGGGCACTTGATGGCGTTTTCGGCTCATTTTCCCTGACTGGGCTCGCTTTTTGACAATATCCCCGACAATTCCCTGATTTGTCCCAATAAGTAAAATTTCCCTGACGATTCCCGGTTTTCCCGGTCGCTAGACACCCTGATAATTAGGTTGAAGAGTTCACGGTTTTAACCGAAAAATTCTGATAATTATCCGTCTGTGCCGAAAAAAAAACAAAATCGATAAAAACTGAAAAATGCCGATAAACGTCCTCCGTTGTCACAAATACAAAATCGGCTCAAAAAGAAACACCAATTTCTGGGCATTTTTGCTCTTCATTTATTGTTTAATTTATTTTCTTAAAAAACCAAGATTTTCCTCTTATTTATAGTGTCCATCCGGAACAGATCACCGAAGCACGCTGATATTGGCGAAATAAATAAACACGAAAAAACATTAGCAGTTTTCCCTTATAAATAAATGCCGGAAAACCTACGGCCCATCTATGACTAGTAGTTGAGAATCAACGACGGGTAGAAAACCAGTCGTCGTCGTCGTCCGTTCTTTCCGTCGAAACTGACGGCACATTTGTTTTTCTTTTTATCTCTGTGCAGCATTTGTATGCGCACGTTTCACTTCTACCCTAAGCCAGCAACAACAGTGCGAAAAACAAGCGTATAAAAAATCAAGACAAACAGAATGTCGGACAAACCCACTTACACATAAATTAATGAATCAAGATTCATATAATTATTCATGAATTAAGATGTTAAAACACATCCAAAAAGAGCCTGCAGACCTCGTGCGCTGGTTTTATCCACCGTCAGCCAACAAAGACAGCTGCTCGCTGTTACTGCCGCAAACAACAGCCTCCTCCATACGCTCGCAAACCTAAGCCGGACCACAGCACACTAGAACTGACAACATCAGTGCGGGTCCTTTCTGTCTGCTCGCTTTGAAAAGCAAGATACAACAAAAACAATCCACCGTTCTAGTCCACCTGCCACAACTGCCGACTAATAGTATGTGTATGTTTATAGAGCCGGAAGTTAGTCGTTAGTCAGCCTCAATGGGCGCCTGGTGTGTTAGCTGTAGGTGAGAAATTCAGCCAGTGCATGGGGTCTTTAACCTGCATCACGCAGCAATAGTGATACACAACCGCGCGCCAGTACGACGCTCGTCCAGGTCGAAACGGGCAGGGGTCGAAATCGCCCACTCACAAAACAGCAAACCCCTTCCACCAGTTGCTTGTCAATGTGAGACTCAATGCAACAAATAACAGACTAAACTTAACGCTTTGACTGCCGGTTTTCTTTTCTTTTTTTTCTTTTCCCCACATGTGGAACACAAATTTTGGTCTCAGTAACACTTTTATTATTTATAAAATATGCACTATCTTTGGTGCAAAAGATTAATTGATGTCTACATGCCTCCGACCTGTGACCTATTTCTCGTATCATACTTTTCGAGACACGGTGCTATGCAGCAACACCTCGACCCCGAGGCAGGCGCGTAGCCAGGATTTTGATTCGGGGCGAGGGGGGGGGGGCCCATGGCCTCCCCTCCTGGATACGTGCCTGCCACGAGGTCACCCTTTCGGGCAGCCTCGCTCGGCCTTTGTTCGTTCGAACTGTAACCTCCTTGTTTCAGCGGTCGTCGAACGACGAGTTCATCGGTAATTTCTAGGTGTCGGCTTTTGCCGTGAAGTGCAAGGTTGAACGACATAGATCCGCCATTCTGTAACGACAGAGGAGCGTACCAAAACTGATAAGACACCACAGGGTAGGACACCATAAGTGACACGACAAAACGGGGCACCATTTTCGTCTGCCTCGTGCATGCCGCTACGCGTCAAACAAACGACAGACCGGTTGGGAGTGGGCAGGAAGCAAACCGAAACTGGAACCACGCAGCAACGAGTATGCTTGGGCGTGGCGCCCAAAGGGTTCGGGTTGTCCCCGCTTCGATACGAGTTTAGTCTTTTTCTGCACTGTTCAGCATCTTTTCCGGCGTGAGAGCACAAAAGCGCCCAGAAACGCGTCGACAATGGTACACCTATTTACAGGAGGTAAATCTTGAAGAGTACCCAGTATTACATCTCCATTATGGTCAATAGAAAAACGCTATTCCTAATGTTATTATTTTTTTTAAATTTTACTAATACAATGGAATAGTGGAACTGTTTGCCATTATTGCTTGTTGAATGCACAAATATTGGCAGATATGCAAATCTGCCGCGCATGATTGTAATTTTGTTTTTATTTAGGATGCTTAGAGCTCGTAGATTGAGTTATGATCATAAAACGCAGATATCGAAAAGCACTTAAGTGTCCCTTTAAGAAACGCAGGGCGTGGCAAGGCCCGAGCATCTTATTATCGCTCCGTATCCAATCACGTTGCGGCATGAGCCGTTAAGAACGGATCACGGAGCAAGGAGCGCGAACATTGTGGGCCACGTCCCACGTTTTCGCAATACTCTGGCTTTATACGTTCCAGCATTGCTATTCATTACAGTTGAAGCTCGATTTTACGAAACCCGATTTTACGAAGTTTCCGATTTAACGAGATAATTAGCGGGTCCCGGTGACTGGGTTAAATCGAGGTTCAACTGTATCTCTAAATCCAATATAGCTATTGAGACAAGGGTGAAAGAAGGTCGTGCCAAAACAAACGCTCACATTTTCTCGCACGCTCCGACGTCGCACGCTGCAATACGCACCGAGAAACTGAGGGAGAGAAGGAGGCAGAGCGCGCGGGGAGGTCGCAACGCCAAGCTCTAGTTCAAATGGTTAGGGGGCAGACCTTAAGCTAGCCGCCTTTGTTGAACGCACTAAGACGCCGAATGACGGCGTCCGGCGTTTGGCTTTCGCATTGGAACGTGTTTGACGAGTCCAGTGAAGACAAGGGCAACTAGCTTTAGGTCTACCCGCTAATCGTTCCGGTCGGAGCTCACAGTTCTCACGTAGCCGCGCACTCTCGCTTTCTCCTCTCCCTCAGTTTTCGGGCGTGTAACTTGCACATCGAACAGGCAGTGGAAAAAAAGCGCGGTATTTTTGGTATTTCTTTTTCTTTATTTTAGTTTCCCTCCAAATTTTCGTTTTTTGGCTATTGGAACTTGGCTGGAACAAGCTGTACTGCCTCCCTATTACGACACTTGATATCACACGGACCGTCTAAGTCTATCTGTACCGGATTTGACTCGAAAAAATTAATAACTGATCGATTTAAAGGGCTGCCAATAGAGCCTCTCCACCCCTCGGACCAAAACTAAAAATTCAATAACTCCGCAAAAAAAAACTCGTAATTTTGAGTTATCGGTTCAGATGCGTCTATTAATGTGTCGAACCGATTTTGGGGCAAATCAGCTATCACCAAAATTTCGTCGGAGCTCCCCTCAACCGAAACCTCGGAGCATGTCGCAAAATTAATGTCAATCAAATCCAAACAGTGCCAGGGGAAGTAACTTCACGAGCCGAAATCCTGCCGCCCTTCTCCCCCTCCTCAAACAACACGCCCTTTCACCCCCTCCCAGCTCTCGATCGCGCGGCGTGGCTCTGGGCCAGCACTTCACACAGCCATCCATCATTTCCTGTTTTGATCACAAAACTTCCAGCTGTCCCACATTACACAATGTGTCCCCGATGGCAGATGCGCTTTCAAACCCCACGGCTGTGTCGCTTTCACAGCCTTCCCCAGACTGTGCTTAGCTCGCTCGCCCATTTCGGCCTCAAATAGAGAGGCCGCGCACCGTCGATAGCAACCAGGCCATTGTGTCAGAGTGCCAGCCGTTCCCCAGAGGATATTTGTATGAGAACCGATTGATCAACATCGCTTTTGGCCCGTTTGAAACGAGAATGCGAGGTGTTCGCCACATTTCTTTTTAAAGGGGCGATGCAACGATTTTTGTATTTTGCGCAAATACCGCTTATAACGGATCCCTGACGTTAATGACCTGTGAAATACCCGTTCGTTTTTCACCACACGCAATCGAAGTCGCAGAAAAAAAATAAAGAAAAACGAGCAGTGTTCACCCCCTCAACTCGCAGCCAGAACAAGCGGACACGTGATCTGGAGCCGATTATATGCCGCCAATGTTGATCATAGCCACGCGCTGGGGTCGGCAAGGCACAGGACACGCGCTGAGTTGCAGACCTTGTTATGGTTCGGCTGTTGTCGTCATTGCAGCGGTTGGACGCAGGACACTACCCGAATGCTTCTCGAGCTATCAATTATCACGAGCCCAAATCGATCGAGTGCCCTCGCAATGCTCGGGTCCAATCTATGAGCCGCATTCAAATATCGTCACTGGGTGGTACTGCTACCGCCCAGCTACGTCATCAGGTTTTGCGAAGGAGAGATTGAATGAAAACGCTCGGTTTTGTCCTCGAAATTACAGCGCAACAAAGGAGTTTCTTGGCCAGTGGAGTTGCGTGCGAGTATCCGTGAGTCCCACTAGTGCCAGTAAGCTCGTGTAAAGTGAAAAACATTCCAATTGAATATCGTTGCACCGCCCCTTTAAGCGAAGCCACTCAAGTTTAACATTCTCGGTATTTAGTCCTCTGAAATTCTACAGGCACTTTCTGAGGTTCTGCAATCTGCGTCCCCTTCGTTCTTGTACCAATCCACTCGCCCTTTGCGCAATATGAAACAATGTGAATGGGAACTAACAAAAATTGCTATTTGGAATTACCGAGCTATGTGTTCGGGTCGCGTAGACCCGAGAAATATTTTGTGGCACCAACTACGAGAAATACAAATTTCTTTTTCCTCGCGCAATCACCGAGCGGTCTACACTGCCCGGGTCTGCCGTCATAAGTCCTAACGTGGGATCACTTCTTTCGGGAAGTGATTCCGATTTCGAGCATGCTTGTGGTTAACTGGATTCGGTGTTTAAGTAACAGCATTTATTGATTTGTTACCTTTTTAAGTGTCACGAAGGTTTTCCTCTTTTTAATTAATACTAGGCTGTATCTGCAATAATGCTTTGGCACTGCCGGCTATTTCCAAATAAATAAATTCTAGTGTGCCATCTGCCTTTTCTGAGAAAACAAAACTCCGAAGCACTATGGAGACTCAAACAAACAGTTCCTATGGGCAGAGCCATACGTAAGCATGTGCCTCTGCAGTTCAGTCCCGTCCCCAGCAAAGGTAACTTCCGATCTATGCAAGTTGCACTATAAAAAATGAAGAAATTAGGAAAAATGTGACGCGTAGTAGCAAAAGAGTTTTGCCGAACAACTGCACAAAAAGGGGGAAAAGAACGCTCCGAACACATTGAACACAGCTGCCATCCTCGAAATCAATCTTTGTTTTTTTACCTTTTCTTTCAAGAAACGCATTGTGGAATCTGGTTGGACCACTATCCCAAACAGTTGGTCCAGACCCATCTCAAATCAGAAAGGTAGCCCTTTGTGGCATGACCCCAAACCACACACCACAGTTGAGCAAAGAATAAAGAGCAACAATTTCGCTCGAATGAGTCTTTCTAATCTTGTCCCAACAACAACAAATATATCTATATGCCTATGTGACAAACAAGACAGAACAACTTCGACATCAATAAAGAACAAAGCGCTTCAAAACACTACAAATAACAACAGGTTTTCACGAGCATCCAAACAAAATCAAAGAAGCAAAAACATGCCGTTACGAGCCGGAGCACAAAGGTGCTGTTGTCACCTCATCAATCTTTATGCGGGCTGCCAAACGCCGGCTCCGCTTACTACACAACCTGGAACTTCCATCGGCGATGTCGGAACAGGCCTCCAACGAACTTCCTCCTTTGCCCCGTACCTTGCAAACATAAGGCACTTTACCCAAAAAGTCTAAAAGCCCGAACACAAGGCGGATTTAAGATTCCAACTGTGAGAAGAAAAACAATCTTTCATAACAGCTCTCCCTGTCAAGTGACATCAAGTGACATACAGATTACGACGGGAGACGAACGGAGGACGCCAAAGCAGCCGATGTGCGAACGCGCCCGCAAAACCGCCTGCTGAGTCACTGCCGCAAAGTTACAATGCCGACGGCTAAATTATAACAAAACTACCCCTTACCGGTGGAGTTCAGTTTGGAGAATGACATTTCATTAACATATCCTGTCCTCAACATTCGACGTTTCGTCGACGGTATTTTCGCCGAAAGGCTTCCTGCGTTTGCTTCATCGACACACCCTGCGACGTTTTATCGAACACAACCCTGCTTCTTTCACAACAAACGTTGTGACAGCTCGCCTGGTTTATTGGGGCAGCGCCAAAGGCTCGGGTAAACACGCCTCGGCAAATCCCGCGGCAGCCTTTAGTGGCTAGCAGATTTGATTACGCACTCGGTAAAAAAAAGAAACCGGGTTCACTAAACGTTGCAGGAGCACCTGCCGATGAAACGTGTGTCCATGGAACACCCCAAAAAAGCGTCTCGATGAAGCGACACAAACCCCTCATTATGGTGGTAAAAAAACGGTCCCTTTCTAAATAAAAGCAATTACATATATGCTAGCATCAAAGCAAGTAAAGGAACCGTATAAAATAAAAATAAAAATGAAGCTGGCAGCAGGAACGCAAATAAAAAACCAAATGAATCTGCTTTCGTGCACGCGATAATATTGACAGGGTGTCACTGGGACCACTTGCACTGCATGTAGTTCCCGGGTCACTTGTGGTTACGGGGTTTGTTTCTCTTTCCTTTCTTCTTCAATCTCGATAGTTCTAAGGCTACAGTCCCCGTCGATAATCCACTTAGCCGGACACTAAGCGTATTATCTACTTACGGAAGATAAAGTTGTGTTTTGTCTGGACGATGGATGCGACTCACTGACCGTCTGTCCTGGAAGTGGACAAGAATTTATTAGTTACCTTTTTTATTATTTGCTATGAGTGGAGAGGGAAAAAGAAGAATAGATTCCTCATAAGCACGTAAAAAAAAAAAAGATACCTGCTTTACATTTTACGAATGCGAAGCACATTTTGCGATCATGAGATGTACTCCGTTTCACTTCCTGATAAAAATGCCAAAAATGCATCCTCACAACGCTTTTTTTTTTTTGTTTTTGTGTTTGGGGATTTTTATCTAAACCAATCACCCGCAGAAAAAAGCACAGGATTACGGCGCATTTACCGCGTGGGGTTTATTTGGTCGGCTAATCAAAAAGTCAAATTTGGGGGTTTTACCTGCCAAAACAACGACGGGCATCTGGCACTCCCCAGCGGAGGACTGAGGATTAATTTGGACCACCTGGGGATCTTTTGACGTGCAACCGAAAGCTCGGTTACACGGCGCCTCCTCCGCACTAAGCCTCCATCAGATTGCGGGCACCTCGGCCGGGATTCGAACCCGCTACATGGGGATCCGTAGGCCAGCGCTCTCGCCTCGGAGCCACCGAGGCGGCTATATTTGGTCAACTGCTGTCAAACCTAAAGTGAAACAAAGTATATCAAACGCGAGAAGAAATCACTCCGTAGGCGAGCTGGTTGATAAACGACGGGATTTTCCAGTGTCGGAGTTCACAAATGTAGAGTGAAAATACCGGGAACCGTAATCTTTACTGTTAACGACTTTATCTTCGCAGGCTCAATACGTCCCCTTCACATATACATTACGGCATTACATCAGCGCTGGAAACAGCGCTGACCTTGCTGATGCAGCGTTTGACTTCAGGCTATATTAGTGACATAGAGCCAATGCACCGCTGCATCGGCGCTGAGTTAAGTTCGAGGCGGCAATGAATCGGCACTGTTCCTAGTGTCGATTCGGCCTTATTTCGCAAGTTTCGGAAAGTGTGGGTCGAGAATATTTCGTAGGTGCACATCATTTTAAGACTTGAAGTAATGCGCCAAGACCGCTCGATCCACTTCGCTCCTGTGCGAGTGGCCCGCCGATTCCTCTTCCCACCCGGTGAATGCGATAGATCTATATGCCACAGATGTCACCGAGGCGCTCGTCGGCGAAAAAGAGCCGCTCGCCCGCTCAGCTCTACCTGCTAAACGCCCGTACCACCTTACTTCGTTGCCTGCCGGTTTATATTTATATTTCTTTTCAATCGGCCGGTCTCAATTTAGTCACGTACCAGACGTGCTCCTGTAGACTTTCAAAAATTAATGCAGGATTAATTAGCATAAAAAAAAAAACAAGTGTTGTACGCCTCTTTAAAGGTGTTGGTTGCACGTAAGATCGATACGACGGAAATTCTGTCGGTACCACTGTTGGCCGCACCTCCCTTGGTCGCAGTCTCGTCGCGAGATGTATCGCAATCGGGCGTCCCGAAGGCCCTCTTTGGACGGCAGCTCGTGGTACTGCCAGATCGGCACGCGACAATTTTGAAACGTCGCGTGCCTCGAAACTAGGATGAAAAGTTGGGCCGTTGAAAGGCCACAAAAAAACGACGGAGACGTTTTATTGCCCGCACGAGCGCCTATAAATGCCGTGACAAGATGAGAATGCCTCTGGTCTGGCCGCGTTCGACTGAGGTGTGGGACGTCGGGAATGCGCTTGCTGCGGAATCTTTGATCTCCATGGGGGGGCGCAAACCGGAAGCGTGAACTTATGGTCCGTCTTTGGGGGTAGAGTGACAGATTCTGCCCAAGGACTGCGGGGCAGGGGGTCCCTAACAAACAAGTCGCCGAGGAAGCTGCTGGGTAAAGCAGGTACACTTTGCATTACCATTGGTGCCAAAAAGCGGAGAAGGGATTGTGGCGGGACTGGTCAGAAACGGTGACCACAAATTCCAATGTCAACGGTCGGCGCGACTTAAAAGGCAAGCGTTCCTGGTGGTTCTGTTTCACTCTGGGTATTGCAACGCCTGGCATGGCCCCTCTGTCCCAAAGTTATGGAAACTACTTAAGACCTTAAGGAAGGTATGTTTAAGCATATGACATTACCATAGTTCACCCCCAGCAAATGACATATGAAGTCCCTTTTTAATTGCGAGGAGGAAAGTGGAAGCAAATTACTAGCTCAATTGTTCAAAGTCGTCTTTTTTTCTTTTGTATGCTAGATTATATTCATAATTATAGAAAATTGTTATTTTAACAATAACTATTTTTTTAAATAATGGAGTTGTGTGGCTGTCATACCTCAATTGCCTAACAAGATGAATAACCTTTCTCTGCGATTCACACACGAGATGAATATGAGAAACAGTGCTGTTTCCCGATACCAAGAAACAGTGATTAAAGCATGCACAAAGCAGAGCTATAAATCAGACAGAGCACAGACGAGCCTAATGTATTTGTATGCTTGAAGTTATGCCTACAATCATTACTAGCTTTCCATCTACCATTACACCGAGACATTTCACATTTTATAGTATTTCTTAAGCGGTATGAACCTATAGCGAAAGAGCCTGATCATCGCAGTGTTTATTCCCTTCAACCTGAATTTAACAGCTTTTATTTTATTCCTAGTAAATTGCCCATCATCATAATTTCAAAAATGTTGTCCCCCCCCCCCCCACAAAAAAATATGGTGCTAGTATTTGCACAACGTATCATGCTAGCTTTGTTGTCAATGGTTACAGAGACGTCTACAGTGAGCACACAATGGCCCTGGATCTTCGCTGCAACTGGCTCCGTTTGCCAGTGCCTTGACGTGATAACCAGACATCCAAAGGTTTTCACTGGACGGCACCTTGTGATATCGAAGGTCTGGGTTTCTTGTCATAATTGGTGTACAACACACCTCGCTGCAATTTTTTGGCATTGCGTGCCTCGTAATTCCCGAGAAACTCCAGCATCCGTTAAAATGACTGTATAAAACGACCGAGAAATGAGACGATTCGCACGAGCGTGGGTAAACGCCGGGGAGAGGTAAGAACGCCTTGATTTCGGCCGCGTTCCAACGCTTTCATTATGGCTTCGGCTTTCAGTTTCACCCATGTGCAGCACCCTCCCTCCCTCCCTCCCCTTCTTTCCTTCCCTTCCCTTCCTTCCCTCCCCCCCCCCCCCCCCCCCCCCCCCGTATCCGTCGCGGCAGACGGAGGAACCTCTCCGTGTCACAAATGCTTTTTTGTTAGCTGGAAGAAATGGCAGGCTGCTCCTGGGAGAGCGGGAGACGGGATAGAGGGGCCGTGGATATGCTTGTATTCACTACCATGCAGTTAATATATTTGTGGAAGTCAAATTTCTGCAAAGTTTTTAAAGTTGCCCAATTCGCAAAACTTCCATCCTCGCATAAAGAAACTGCTTACAGCATTTTTGTTTCTTGTCACGAGAAAGCAAGCCGCCCACTCCATAAACACGTGTCCACAGATTTGGGAACAGCTGGACATTTACCAACACAGCCTACATCAAACAAAAAGAGTCCATTGTTTGAAGCACAGAGACTGAGCGCACCTACGTCATTCCAATGTTTTCTCTCTTCACAGACGTCATTCCACAGCAGAACGCTCGACTACTACTCTTTCTCCGTGTGGCACTAGACTGTTGGCAGCCGGTGAAACTTACCGAAGGCACTGATCTGGGAGCATAGATATAACCAGGGGGTAAACTTGGACAGTGCAAGGGGAGTAGGGACGAAATGACCTCCTAATTGCTCTCGTACATTCCTTCTATGACAAAATGGTAACATTAAGAAAACGGCTGTTACTCAGTTGTATCGTACAACCGCATGGTAATAAGCAGACACCATCCACAATACAAAAAGAATCCAAATTCACCTTTATGTTTGCCGAAAATAGAATCGCGAAGTACAGCAATGTCTCGTTAAAGTGGACACCTCCGTTCTCCCAAAAAAAAGTGCCAATAATGCGAGTTGTCCACACCAACGAAACAGAAACGTGTGCCCAGTTTGACCCCGAAATACTGTCCACATGGCGGGATATCCATGTTAACGGGGTCTGTGTTAACCAGACAATGCTGTACAAACAAACATTAAACACAATGTAAAAAAAAAAAAAAAAATTAAATTTGCATTTTAAGCTTAAAAAGAACAGAAAAGTGTCCCAATTCACATTTATCTTGGGCAAAAAGAAAAGCGTGAAGGAAACTGTCCTATGCACACATGGGAAAGGAAAAAAAGCAAAACAGGATGGTCTCTTTCTCACTGATTGTTATCGGTGCAATACGCGAGATTAGACTGCAGAAGTTTCCTCGCACACACAGATGTGCACGATGCAATGTTAGCGATAATAGTCCGTCTCGGCATAGCTTGACAAAGCATAAACGCTACGGAGTGAAGCCTGCGACAGCTCTCTGCAGGAGAGGCGCACTCCGACGACGTGCTGCCACGTGACTCGCCCTTGTCCCATTCTCCGGCGGTTTTATTTTCGTAGCAATGTACCAACTAGCCAACTTTCCATTCCATCGCTTTGACGCCTCGGCTGGCCTGCGGTGGCCGTAGCTTTCGCCGTTTCCCGAGCTACCATGGAACGGAGCGTTTCGCGTCTGATGGGACGTGCAACAATGTTACTCCATAAAGCACCGATCCGACGTCAGATCGGTGCTCTACGTAACGACGGGTACAGGCACATGTCCCTGTAAAGTGGAAATGTTATGAGAGCACAACGGGTGTTTGTTTCTACTTAGGTCTCACCGACTGGCGTGTGAAAGAAAAGTCAAATTTGGGAGTTTTCTTGAGCCAAACCAACGAAGGCCATCCTGGCACGCCCCAGAGGAGAACTGAGGATTATTTTCGACCAGCCGGGGACCTTTTGACGTTCAACCGAGACCTCGGTTCCACTGGCCGAGGAATTCACAAGTTAGTCCCGGCAAACGTGAAACGGCTTAAATCTTGCGTATGGAGTATAGACAGACTCCCTATTTATGTTATTAATATATTTTCGGAACGATGCTGTAGGCGCCTCCACTCACTGGGAGAAGTTGCCCCCTTCCAGCGAAGACGGATCTCATCGAGGAAATCTAAAGTGCGCAATTTCCGTACTCAGAAAGTTGTGAAATATTTTTCTACAAGAGAAATGCATGCAGGGTTGCTGTAGCGATCGTTTGAAACTACAAATAAAAACTTGCCAACCTTCATTCATTGTTATGTGATATGACGCTGTGTACCTCCCAGCTCCGCCGGGTCGTGCATATTTATAAAGATGGTTGTTTAGCTCAGAACATGTACTGTTAATGGTGAAGGTTCGGTTAATGGTTTTAATGTGAATGGATTGGGAATTCAAATCCCCCCCCCCCCCCCCCCCCCAAAAAAAAAAGAAACTTGCAGGTTGGTAGAGTGAGAGAAAATAAATACATTTCTGCCTGACAGGTTGGAATCTTTCCGAAATTCAGTCTGCTCACTTCACTCGCTATCATCATCAGAGTGTTAAACATTTGTGAGAACATGCTATATCTCATTATGGCTAGCAGCATACATTTGTAGTACTTTGCTCTGTAACACATAAAAAAGAAAATGGTTCCGGCACAACTAATCCAAAGTGGTTCCGGCACAACTAATCCAACTAAACCACGCCGTGTTATTACACTAACCAAAATGCCTCAACAAATTTGAGGGATGAGACAGTGTTGCCAGATGAAAAAGTGGTCAGGATACCAGACTCTCATCAAAATAACCCCAGATTTCACCAGACTAAAATTACCACAAAGAAAAAATGCCAAAGGGATCGAGCATACATATTGAGAACATGTATTGTAGTAAGAGCACAAACTGCCCAAATCAGTTTCAGGTACATATCATGCTCAACATGAAATTACAGACTAACAAATCTTGAGAAAAAGGCAGAGTTTGAGCATAGTTCATACGCCGCACAAAGTGGCTCTTACAAAATGGGATTGTCAGAAAATAAAAAGACGAGATTTTTTTTATCGTGATAAAATAACAAATAACTTGTCTAAAACGTACATAAGTAGGCATGTGTCGGCCAGCTCCGATTCCTTCAACACAGCACCGGCAGCATTTTCAGTCGCTTTGGGTCACGAGACATTTGCCCTCGGTTTTCACTACATTTCGTCTGGCATGATGGTTCACCAAGATGGACACCAAAAGCTTGAAAATTACGCCAGATTTCCCAATTCTGTCAGCAGATTGTATCCCCAGCAAAGCGAGAACCGTTTATCACGGAGACAGTGCAGCCGCTTCTAAACTCAAAGGAAGCTAGAAGATTCATGTCCAGAGCCTCCTTTAGTATCTGCGCAACTGCCAATTTTTTATCAGTTGGTCGAACCATTGTGTTCCAAACGGCCTTTTCGGACATAAAAGCTTCCAATTGTTACAAAATTTCACAACTCCGTGTAGAGTCCAGGCAATTCGCCTCTAAATATAGTTATGCACGCACTATCTAGAAACGACCCGTAGACCCTCTACGAAATTCAGTGCCATCTAGTGGCTTGTATAGCAATTCAACCTTTGCCCTGCTAATGGCGGGAATTAAAATGTAGTACCTTATCGGGCACTCTCACTTTCGCATATCAATGGAAAACGAGAATGTGCTCTACACTCTGCAGTTTTTTACCTCTTTAAGTTTCAATGGTGACAAAGATGTAACCGACCTGAACAAAGGCCTCGATAAAATTTTCCGCATCAAAGCGTTTTCAGAGCCAGGCTTGTACCAACAGATTGATTGAAGCCGGGTCCGAAACAAAAAGTGACGCAGCATTTGTATCCAATTTGTGCGTGGCACTGTGCCAACGTCTTGCACCACACAACTTCCACATCACTCGATTAGGTGCATCTCCGACTTCCTTCGTCGGCTACCTACCATTGGTGTGACACACGTGCGATACACCGAGGATGGTAGGTGGACTGTAGTGGCTATTAGCTCTGTGTCAGACGACAGCTTGCACCAGCCAGCCGTTAAACCGTCTTACCCCTCGATTTTGTGCACCAATTTTACACTTCCAATCAATCGACCTTTCATCCAATCTTTTAGCCTCCTCCTTGCAACTGCAAACTTTCTGTCCTCCGTTCGTTCGTCCTTCTCTGCAAATCCCAGCGCCCTCTCCGAATCCGTTGCCCCTTCGCGGACAAAGAAACGAAGCCCGGACATCTCGAAACTGCATGTTCAACCATTTTGTTTTCACCTAGCCATATAGTACATAGTGCATCCATTTCCTCAAATTTCAGCCCCGTATGGCCCGGTTCTAAGCACCTCTAGCCTCAAAGAGCAAAGGGCTCCCTGTGAATTACAAAATACTTCTGCTTTTGTTAACTGTATATGATTACCACTGATCTCTATGTCTATTTGCTGGATCGCGTTTGGCCAGCTCTGCCTATGGACGGGAATGTGGCCACGGTCGGCCATCTTTTTGGTAGAGTTATAATATCTCTAGTCATCATAGTAACATGGCGGACAGCGCAATGGCGGCGGGCTGCCATAAAATAGCCGTGGATCTAGTACACTGTACGGTGGGTGATATTTCGTGCTTGATTGAAGTTGTTCGACGAAGCAGATTCTTGAATCCCGGCGTGAACGGTAGCCTCATCTTTGAGGACCCGGCGAAAATTCTACGAAAGCGGAGCACCGGGGGAAAGCAGCGCAGCTCGCATCGAAAGGAGACTCCGTACCGGCGTCTGCTTTCGATGCGACTTTCAATGCGTGCTGTGCTGCTTTTCCCCGGTGCTGCGATTTCGTGAAACTGTCACCGGGTCCTCAAAGATCGGGCTACCGTTCTCGCCGGGTTTCAAAAATATGTTTCGTCAAACAATTTCAATCAAGCACGAAATGTCACCCACGCTATTTTGATTGCAGCCAGCCACCACAACTACCATAATGCTGTCTGCCCTGGATGGATGATAGTGGCTGCAGCAGCTGTACTTTGGCTAGGGTTAATATAACTCTACCAAAAAGACGGCCGCCAGTGGCCGCATTCGCGGAGCGGGCAAACGCGATCCAGCAATTGTCATAGAGATCAGTGATGACTACAGCTTATCTCCATTGCATGTTTTCAGCTACTTTCTCCTCTCAGCTTCTTTCACTCCCACCTCCACAGAAACAACCTACTTGGCCCCATTACGTTTCTGTGAGCATTTAAAGTTCTTTGTTTTTTTAGCTCTGCCTGTCCATTTTCCGTTGAGTGTTCAAACACCTAAGCACTTTACCAACCTGCCTACCGAGAATCCTTCACATCAGTTATAGTCTTAGGTGTATTGAGTATTAGACTATGCCACCTAGCCTAAAAAAATTTGCACCCCTTTCCTTCAAATTTTGCTCCAAATTCCGTCTCTCATTACACCATGTAACCCACCAATTTTGTGTAATATTACACTTCTCTCGACCTTTTCCAGCAATCTTCTAACCTCCTCTTTGGGATTTGGTAATTATAGTAATCAAAGCGGCCAGACCGAATTTGAGATGTTAAAGCGCAAAACGACTAGGAAGACAGAAAACGTTCAGCCTTTCCACTCTCAAGAAGAATGAAGACCAGCGGAGCTGTACTCGATACACTGTGTGCTTCTTCTTCGTCGTCGTCTGTTTTTCGCGCTGTTTCCTACGATGAATTCCCACCAACGCGCCCAACTATCCATTCTTCTACTCTGGGCTGCTATGACTTTTTAGTTTGGGGGGGAACACCACGTCCACAAATCTCAAGCAGATTCAAATTCTGCAAAAAAAAAGTTGCGCGTATTATATGCCATACTTGCATACAATGCTCATATACAAAACCACTGTTTAAAAATTTCCATATTGTAGGGATTCCGAATTACTATAATTATAAAGTTTGCATCACCTATAAAAAGTCTTTTCATCACAAAGAAAACCTACTTTTGTCATTTCCCAGCTTGCAATTAGAAAAACGATTTATGAGACACGCAGCGCAGATACGTGGTTAGTGTCGCACTCCAGCACTAATTATGGAAATTGGATATTGCGAAGTACCCTTCCCCATCTCTTAAATCGTTTCAAGGAATTAAACGTAGAAATTTGGTCTATGATAAACAAATTTTTGCTCTCATTTTTTCTTGGGCTTCCAATGTTAAAAGTAAGTGCATGACGTTTGACCATTTTCATTGCTTTCCTTTTTTTAAACAAAAAATTACATATGCTATTTCCTTTTGTGTGTTAACTGTATTGTGTGCTTTGTCTCTGCTGGTGCTGAGGGAAAATGGAGACATGTCAAGCAACTGTTCCGTAGCTTTTTTCTCTGTTTTCCCTCTCCAAATGGAGAAAAATAAAGAATTTTGATTGATAGTTCATACACAAACATCAGCTTTATTTTTATCAGCATCTGTTTTATGTGTTTGCGTGCCTTTTTCTTTTTTGAAAGGAATATTTCCATTGTTTATTTATCTTCGGTAATGCATTACTCAAAACTAAGTAGCCTTCGTAATTTCAACATTAATGATGTAAATGGGGTTTACTTTATGCATAACATACACTTTGGAGGTATTTTTCTTCTCTTTCTTCGCCGTAACTGACCAATTCTTTCGTCGGCCTGACTGAGAAATGTTCCAAGCTACCTAGAACGTACGAGTTATTTGAGATATTTGCTCTTATGATCGAGCGCAGGGGGAAAATGCACTCACTTTTTCCCATTGAAATAAATGCATTACCGGAAGTCAATTTTCGACTGGTTGCTGTCTGCTTCAATTTGCGTCAGCACACTAGCGCCACTTGAACCTCTAGCGTACATTATAATAACTCTATGCTATTAGGAAACGGCACTGAATCCAAACAGAGAGCGTCCAAAAGCCCTACTGCAGTCGGCTTGCCTACGTTCCGTCAGGGGGGTTCAGAAACACAATGCCTTACGGGATTACCCGTATCGAGTAAGCCAATCGTCCGAAAGGTGCCGCCTTGGCTTTCGGGTCATTCTGTCGAGCCCGACGCTGGTTTGCATTTGGCAGGCTGCCACCTGGCTCTGCTCCCCGCTCCAAATGGTCGTCCTGCGGTGGCATTCTTGCGATGCAAAATGCTCGCCGTTATCTGGGCGACAGAATCCTCCAGACTTCTTTTTTTCCCCTTCTTCGGCTCGCATGCATGTCCCGTCGCATATTTGTTCGGAAGGACTCGTTTTCTTGTCCTGCCTGGGATCTGGCAAAAAGATCTCCTAGATATGAAGAACGCGTGTGACGCAATTACAGCGTGCGCTTTCAGAGAACACGAAACGGTACAGTCGGAGCTTCCGCACATTTTCCCGAAAGGAATGCTTCGAAGGCACGGTGAGGTGCCTCCTTCGAGCATCCAAGGAACCACAAAAATCCCTTGTTTTAAGACAACTCTGCAGGAGACGTGGATCCGGTCGACAAGACGTTTGCACTCCCGCAGCAATTCTTAAGTTGTTGGGGGTATCGGTGATTGAGGGTGTTAGCGCACCGCAGCTTGGGATCCATGGAGCAAAAGCTCACGCTGCAACACTCGTGCACCTTGGCTTTAATTTCCACTTCCGCACATTTCGATCTGGACGAGCACCGTGTTAGCGCGAGGTCGTGAGTCTACACTGCGTGACACAAGCGGAAGACCCCAGGTTGGCGGCCATACTCAGTGATGGAAGTGGTATTGGACCTTTTGTAGCGGGTTTCGTAGCAAGCAAAATATTGGTTTGCAGCAGCCACTGCTCTTAGCACGTCACTTGAAAATGTGATTGCACCCCTAAATGAGTTCATACCTGAAAATAATTCAACGTTCCTATTTGATACTGAAGAATATTACTTATATTTTGTAGCAAGAATAGATGCAAAAGAATTACACGGCCTTCTTTTTAAGAAATAAGGCAGAGGTAAGAGTATGTTCCATTCTGTAAGGTATTTAAACTATTTTTTTTAATAGTTATCAACTATTAAAAAAACAATAGTTGGAAAATGAGGCAGAGAGCAACACTTCAGTTCAGATAAAGCCTCTATCTCCTCCCCACTTTTACACTCGGTAGTTAATTTAGCTCGTAAATTCCCATAAAATGTTGGCGAAAATAGTCTATAGACAAAAATACGTCCCGGCAAGACTTATGAAGGCCAAACTCAACATTCTAATATAAGAAACTGCAAAAACAACCCGCAAATAATTTGAAAATCTACATTTGTGATTTAAAAGTGGTGCCGCGCTTTAGCGGCGTTCGGACCGAAGTTGAGTCGATGTTCGCTGCCCTTTCGATTGACTGCTGCACGAGCACTACCTTGACTACCGTATTTATTCAAATGGAGACCCCCATTTTGTCCCTTTCCTTGGCACATCCTTTTAAAATTAGAGGTCAACCCACAGACACGACTAAAGAAGGTCGACCTGTAATAGTACTCAGCGTTGTTTCCGAATCGATCACGCTAACCCCCCCCCCCCCCCCCCCAACTCTCTCCTTCCCCATGTCAACCACTTCTCCTAGCACTCAGGTGCAAAGCAGTGATGCTCGACGCACGTGCGCGCTGGTGTGAAGCCATGAAGGTTGATGTGAGCGGCGAAAGTGCTACGGTACACTGTAGCCACGCCATGGACGCATGTGGCAGACACAATAATCGAGTGATATCACCAGAAGTAAGGGACTCCGGGTCCATTTTATTACAGTTGCCGCCATCTATGTGCTCGAGCCTTCGACTGTGTTCTGACCTTTGACGGGACACGCTATACGGTGGGTAGAGACGCTTTTAAATATATATCTCTTTCATTATCATTTTCTTCTACTTTTCCGAATATTAAGATCAATCAATAAAAAATATATATAGATATATATATTTTTGTTTGCTTCGTTTAAGCTTACGTTGGCACAGGTATGGCACAAATCTTAGCAAAAATGGCACTGGCGCAAGATGTAGCACACTTTCGTTGATGGCGCAAATGGCGCAGCGCTTCGATCCCCCACTGCGGTACTGCACCGACAAAATTCCCTCTCTACGGCGGACACACCAGTGGCCCGTCGGAGCAGACCAGCTTCCCGCGACACAATTAAATTTTCCTTCCAAAGTAGTACAATCGAGGAACCTCGTTGGACGGACTAGCCATTCTACGTCCAACGTAGAACCGTGCAATCCTTCTGAACCTCCGTCTTTTTTGCTTCGTTCTTTAAGGACAGAACGCTCCGACCAACCTTTCGCCGTCTTTCTAGGCAGCTCCACACGGGGCAAAAGACGTGCAAAGCAAATTGGGTGCAACAAGCTGCAAAGTGACCTTAGATCCTCCTCCAAAAGGCCACCTTCAGCCACACAAAGCGCAGACCGCGAGCGACTGGCTCGGAGATTTCCACCATACGTGACATCACCCGTTACATTTGCTTTCTCGGTGTTCAACCCTTGGCATTGACTATTTCGCGTCACACTGTTGAGGCTAGCGTAGCTTCCACGGTGTGCTTCAGCCCCGCTGCGAAAGCATGTGGCTTCGTCTTGCGTCTCGTTCGCAAGCGTGCGCACAACTAGCTCTCACAGAGTTGGACCACTGCAGAAGCTACGCTAACCGCGACAACGTGGCACAGAGTAGGCGACGCCGAGTCTAGCGAGCTGAAAGAGTCAAGGCGTTGTTTGCGGCCTCGAATCCACACCTTTGTCCCAGCAGACGGCCACGCTCGGCAGAACGAGCCGCAGCTGCGACCGAACCGTTACGTGCACTTCCGAATTATACCGCTACCTCCCCATATGTTTGATCGTGCTTTCATAAGCATCATAATGTTGCACTCATAAATGTGTTTCCAGGTAACAGTTATGCAGGGACGGCGCCAGGATTTTCATAATGGGGGGGGGGGCAGTGGGGAGGCGAACCAAATTGAAGGGGGGGGTTATCACAGCAGGGACCTCTGCCCCCTGTGCTCAGACTCACAACCAGGTTTTGCTTCCCTTTCTGAGACAGTCCGGAATTCCCCATGACCTTGACTTCATCTAAGCTCTCCTTCGTTTACGTCTCCGGTCTCCGCTGAAGATAAGCACCACAGAGCGGAATATGGAGCGAAAAGCCAGCAGGCGTCACAAAGGGGAGCTGCTTTTTCTAAAGCGCTTGATAGCTTACTCGCCCGCGGTAAGACTTCCCATGAATGGAAGTTAGTAGAAAAAAAATAATAAAATGCATGAACGGCTCTAAAGACTGGACACTCGTTACACTGGGTCTTGGCTGCTTCATCTTGGGGTAGCAGAAGAAATTTTAGGGGAGGCGCCCACCACCCCTTGCCTCCCCTTGGCACCGTCCCTGCAGTTCTGAACGCGCTTCGGTCGACAATTTCGCCCCCTGGCGACAAACGAGAGCAAAAATGGCCCTACGCCCCATGTAGCTGTGCGTATCCAACCGAAATGTCAGCCTAAAGTGAAACCGACGCAATGGCCAACATAGCTCGATGTATCCAAGTGACGTGTCAGCACTGCCACGTGCCGAAACAGTGCTTGGCTTTACTATCTGTTGCACTGCCCGAGAGCCGATCATTGGCGAGTGGTTCTTTCCAGACGAAGAACTGTCGCAACGCACTTGTGTGACACTAACCACAGGTGTGACGTATATTCTTACTGTATGCAAGGGATATAGCTAGTCAAATTAGTTTCACCGACATTTAGATAGCTGGCAGTCAGTTTGCCATGAGGTGGCACGTCCCCAGTGGACGAGGAATTCGATTAGTGCAGTACAACTGCTCAGCATCTTATGTGCACAGTAAAGTAGTGAATAAACTCTGTGGAAGTGTACAGAAAATAAAATTTTTGTTTTTGTTCGGGCTTATCAGGAACTGGAAGCAAAAAGTCAACCACGACTTCAAAGTGTGTGTGTGTGTGTGTGTGTGTGTGGGGGGGGGGGGGGGGGGGGAGATCAACTTGTTGAATTTTGATCATGTTTTGCTAAATGACATTGGCTCGAAGCCGGAACAAACATGTCAGCCAATCACAGTCTAGCTTTTTTTTTTTAAGAAGATGCGTGAGGAACGCACATGACATATGCGCCGTTTTGTCAGATCCAATCCTGCTGCAAAACATATGTCTGTCTACCGGATGACAGTTGTTGGAAAGCGATCCGGCGGCCCGTTAGCGACGTCCGCGAAACAAAAAGGGGCAGTCAACACTTTTGGAAATACCCGCAAAACTTTTCTTTTCTTGTTTTTAGATCAGTTTCGAAGTTTGGTTCGACTGCCCTTCAGCCTCGCGAGTTCCGGGCGCACGAACTCTTGATTTCTGCCGGAAACGAGTACGAAATACCTCGAAGTCCACGGATCCGCGTGTCAAGGATAGATCGCTTGCCGTCCGAGACATGTCATCGCCACGCAACTACGAATTCAAAGAGAAAGCACGCGATCCAGAGGGCTAATCGGGGAGTCCCAAGCCCAAACATATGTAGCGCACACCGTGCAATAGGGCATAGGGCAACGCTCGAACGGTGTCTGCTCTGATTTCTCAAAACAAAACGTCGTTCGCGCAAAACCACTACATGATCAAACCCCCCAAAAACATGACAATAAAAAAAAAACAAAGCAAAAAAGGCGACAAACCACGAGAGCTCGATACGGCGGACCAGCCACGGGTAGGATCGCTAGCGCAGCATTTTTGCCACGCGTTCGCTTTGCACGTGAACGGACGACTCGCGCAAGCTGGTGCACGACACCACAGAAGGCCCGTCGGGGCACGCGTGAGCACTCACCTCGCCTCGTCGGCTTGACGGTGCCACCGAAATCCACGGGTTCCGTCGAGGCTTTGCCGCTGATCACATGCGCCGCGTTTCTGTTCACAGTCCATGGGTTCACTTTGGGCAGCGCGGAGTCACCGAAATCCTTGGCTCGGGCGGGCCTGGCACCGTGCGCCGCCGGGTCCGCGGCTCCGATGCCGTTCGACGACGACGTCGTCTCGGCACTCACTGGGGTCGCGTCGCGGGCGGGCACTGTGGCGTTTGTCGAGGCCGACGGACCGCCGTGAACCATATTGCGGTTTAGGCCTAGCTCGTCGTTGGACGCGGCCGCCTCGCCGTCCTGCCCCGAGTCGCTGGCGCCGCACACTCCGTTGCTGTTCGGCGTCGGTTCGGCGGCCCTCGGGTTCGCTAGGGCCTGCGCGTACGAGCCGGCGCTTTCTTTCGATGCCTTGAGGTCGGACACGTTGTGCTGCTGACGATCCGCGTGGTTAGTAGCCACCGTCGCCGCCATGACGGCAAACACGCACGCTTTCCCAAACCAACACCCGCGGCGCTTTTTTCTCAAAGAGCGTTTTGCTGGCGTCTGGCGTTGCTCGCGTTCAATGCGTTATTTTTTTTTTTTTTCTCCTCTCTCTTTTTCGAATCTCCTCTTTCTTTTTGTTCTCTCTCTCAGCGCGGAGGAGAAGGAGGGAAAGAGGAGCAGTTTTCGTACTCTGTAAACAGGTAAACACCCTTCCACGTCGTGACGTTCGTGACGTCGCGGTCGCGCCGCAGTGACGTGATGCGTCGGACGGCGTCGGCTTCTTGGAGCTTTCGGTCGCTTGTAATTCTTGCAACCAAGACGGACGAAAGTTTTCCGACAGACTGCGCTGGCGGTTGGACGCCGCCGCTTTCGTTTCCAGTGCCGCCACGACTTGGATGTGCCCGGGAAGAAACACGTTCAGGGATCGAGAGGAGCCATGGCAAAAGAGTAGCGCACGTGTTCCGCACCCGGGGCATGACGCAGCGGCTCGTCGAGCGGTGAACGGACGTGGCGGGGAGAAAATAAATTTCAAGTGCTATTATGTCGCAACGCGAGTTGTGATTGTGAGACTAGAGCTCGCCGCTCCTGCTCTTCGTGCCAAGTGGCCAGCGATGGTTGCCGACTGGAAGGAGTGATGAAGGTCGCACTTTCCAGCTACGACAATTTCTGACGTTTATTGCCCCCCCCCCCCCCTCCCACCACCCACCACACACACAAAAATAATAATAACGATAATATCAAGCGCTGTCAGAAGACATTCGCTTATTTGCTTCCCTCAACCACATACATGGGTTGCACTGACGTCACATTGCATACTTTTGATTGCTTTTGACCACCATGTAAGAGGAGGAGAGGGAAGCTGCTTTTGTAAGAATTTTGAGCGACGGGTTAATCTTCTATAATCTTCTGGGAGGAGAATAGCGACGTCTGTGCAAATCAGGGAGGCACAAAAGAGGATCCTGATAAGAGGGGAGCTCCTAATTCTTCCCCTCTTCTCATGGTGGTCATCGGAGCGCTCTTTGAATGACGTCACGTGCAACACATGTGTACGGTTCTCCAGTTCTCATTCCGCCACTTGCTTTGAGTCCCTTGCTCCTTCTTTCTTGTCTCCCTTTCCCTCACATTCTTCTCTCTCTCTCTCTCTCTGTCCCAACACCCCTCCTTTGCAGTTGCTTTTTCTCGAGGCGATCTTATAATAGCACTGCTGCCTTTATACAATAACACAAAATTGAAATGCGATTGTCCTGAAAAAAATACTCGTCGGTCTTGCAATATGGGTTGACCTGTGGTGTTCAGCAGAAAGAAAATGCTAGTTCTGGTGAACCGGTGAGTGTGAGCGCTTGTTGTCTCGCGGGAGCAATGGTAAATGGTCCAGCTCCTCAAGGCTGCAGCCACGATCCAATTGTTCCGGAGTTCTGACACGTGATTCCTGCTGCTTCCCATGCCGAACCTGGGGTCCAAGGCCCTAGCGTGGGACAAATGACGTCATATTAGCAATATGCTCCTGCTGGGGTTGGTTGGACCTTACTTCATTTCTTCGGCAGTGATGTGAAACATGAATAAACTCTCATAACCAGGGTGAAAAATGAAAATCGAGATATCTTAAATCATGATTTAAATCAGCGGTCTCCAAACCCCGGCCCGCGGGCCAAATCGCGTCCGCACAAGTCTTCCGACCGGCTGGCGGCAATCCTACCACCAATGAAGCCAGGCCCGCGGCCCGCTGCTACAGCCGCAAAAAGGGCGCCCAAAGAAATGCTGCCGCGACGCGCTCCAAGTGCGCAAACAAAGATACAAGAAAGAACTAGGGAAGTTGCATCATAACCCCATATTATTCATTGAACATTGTCATCGCCAGCATTCCAATCCTTGGTTTCCTGCTTCATGTCTGTTTAACTATGTTAAAAAAAAGAAACAAATTCTTTGCATTATTATTTACATCGTTATTAGTGTCCTCGGTCATAACTATTGCATATTGTAAGCGTTATCATTCTTCTTAGTGCTTTGCATTGCACAAATGTGCTAAATTCCCATGCGCTTGGATTTATGTCTTGGGAATTTTCTTGGCCACAACTGTCGTCTCAAGAAATAAATAAATAATATGTATATATATATATATATATATATATATATATTATCTACCTAGGCTGGTCTTTTAACTCTAACATTCACTTCGGGGTTTAAATGTTTCTCTATATTTAAATCAAATAATCATCAAGCAAGAAATAATTTATAGCAGGCTGAAAATTAGTAAAACAAAAAGTGCTTTGTGCAAATGGGAGTGTTGCCTACTTCCTACCTTTCACTTAGTTCTTCAGTACACAATGTCACATGGCAGTAAAATCAGAAAGTAAAAAGGAAACAACAAATGGCAAAGAAACTAATGCCAAGCAAATAAAAAAAAAAGAATTATAAAGCTTTTTCACAACAAGAAAAAAAATCAAGCTGCACTTGCTCTGGTATGAAATGGTTTGCGTCAATAAAACGTTTTTAATTAGACTGTACTTTAAACAGCTTTGGGAAGTACTTTAGGTACATTGTCCTCAAAGCACTATTTCAAACAGGTTTAGAATACTTGTACTCAGGGGCGGATGCAGGAATTTCCTGGGGGGGGGGGAGGTCAGGTGTGGGTCAGCGTACCATTTGTTTAGGAACCCCGTCCCCCTCTCCCTCCTTTCACGCCCTAAATTTTACACATGCAGAAATCAAGAGGGGGGTCAGGACATCCGGACCCCCCCTCTAAATCCGCTCCTGCTTGTACTTTACTTGAAGCACATTCCCTGAGTATGTACTGGTACTTTCCGAGGAAAGTACAACTCCCGGCTTCAAATTACATTCGCCAAATTTGATGTCATTAAATTTGTATCACAAAATGATGCTTTGTCAACTCTGAAGCCAATTGACTTCATCCAATATTCGCGCCATTTCCGACACCCCTAAAGCAATGCATACCAATACCAAAAAAAAAAAAGAAAAAGACTTGGCGACGAGAACTTTTGGTGGCGCCACCTCGCGGGCGCTCTCCCGTGACGAAGACATATAGGGCTAGATATCAGGAGGTAGACACCGTGTGTGGAGCTTGCGGAGAGGAGGAGGAGACGGCTGAGCATTTGGTACTTTACTGTAAGGGGCTTCACCCTGTAGTGGCTGAAGAGCCTATTAATATAACAACCGCACTGGGATTTAGAGATATCTGACTGGTGGCATAGGTCGAGGAAAGGGTGAATATTTTCCTATTCCCTACTGGGCGACCCTTTCTGCGGAAGGTGTGTGCACCCGGTTGCATAGAGGCGCCTCCGTCGTACGGACCGTAGCTTTTAAGACTAAATTTCTAGACTTGTAACTCGTAAATTAAATAGCTTAAAAAAAAATACTGGCTAGGTGGCGCAAGCCGCCGCCCGATTCAAAGGGTTCAGTCCCATCCATCCATCCATCCGGGCAGGCTGCGAGCAGACGACGCGCTATGGAATATCACGGAGTGGCTATGTAAGTTCGCATCTATGCCGATTAAGAACGGTTTGTTTATTAAAGAAATGTGTATGACGATTTGTGAGTGATACTTCTAATGAATAACAGCGCCCTAAAATTTCTTTATATATATATATATATATATATATATATATATATATATATATATATATATATATATATATATACTGATCTCAATGACAATTGCTGGATCGCGCTTCCCCGCTTGTTCGCTGCAGCGCGAGTGAAGCCACCGGACTTCACTCGCTTGGGATACGATTTGCGGTTTTGCTAGCCTTTTGCTGCGGTTGTCCAGCGTGCTGTAGACACGTTTTCTACTCGTTCGTCGTCATTCGCCGAAGAAGTTTTTTAAGACTATGTGTATTGTTGAGACTTGCCGTTGTGAACACGTGGAAAATTTTACGAAAGCGCAGTGTCGCAGGAAAAAGGCACAACTCGTCGAAAGCAAGGGTCTGGCGGTGTGTTCAAAGCTTCCTTGGCACGCCGAAGTGCCGTGTCTCTGTGCCTTTGCACGCTTGGATACCGACCAAGAATCGACGCCGTGTGAATGTGTTTTGCGAGTGCGACTTTAGACATCGGATAATGGTACATCCGCTGCACCGCTAACGATCGGACTAAGGAATGTCAGTTGCCATCATTACAAAATTATGAAAATACAATATCTAGCCAAGCACGAGTGTTCTCAATCGAAAATGAATTTACCCGCTGCATTTTAACACAGAAATAAGCAGTATAGTCTTTGCAGCGAAGCCGACCTGCGGAAACTGCGTTTGGTCGTTCTGAGAACGTGGGAGCGATTTCGATCACTTCTAGAGAAGATACAACAAAAAAAGGGGGAAATCGCATCAAGCCAATTCAAAGTTCATATAATCGGTAGCAATAATAAAAAAAAATTGAACGAACCAAAAAATGGCCTTTTTCGATAAAGTGGGTTCAATATATCAGTTAATTTCATTTTCGACGATATTTCAAATTTTATATAAAACCTTCCGAAAAAATAAAATACACTAAACTTATGTCCGTCGATAGCCCATGTATAGGGCTACACCCGCATAGTATTTGGTAAGCGACAAAGATAATAACTCATGAGGTACAAGGCTCTGAAAATGTCACCAGATTGACACATGGGAGCGATTTCGAGCACTTCTAGAGAAGATACAACAAAAAAAGGGGGAAATCGCATCAAGCCAATTAAAAGTTCATATGATCGGCAGCAATAATAAAAAATTAAACGAAATAAAAAATGGCCTTTTTCGATAAAGTGGGTTCAAAACATCGGTTAATTTAATTTTCGACGATGTTTCAAATTTTATATAAAACATTGAGTGAAAATAAAATAAACTAAACTTATGCCCGTCGATAGCCCATGTATAGGGCTACACCCGCATAGTATTTGGTAAGCGACAAATATAATAACTCATGAGTTACAAGGCTCTGAAGATGTCACCGGATTGTCAAAGAGACGATGTTTGGCATTTTTTATCTCAATAAACAAAAATACAAAAGTATTTTCCTTTGAACTAAAAGATAGTCGAAATAACATACAAGAGCACAAAAAAGTACTGTGAGTTTTGTATGCTTTCCGTATTCATATCAGCGCACAGAACTGGGTAGAAAAATCATAGAGTAAAAAACAGATTTTCACCCTGCTCCACTCAATATTTTTTTGTGAAGCGAAATATTTTTTAAAAAACTTTTGAAAAGCGGTTTTGTTATTTCCAGAAATGGGGCAATTACATATATTTTTTCAAAATAAATCGAAAGACCCACCCCGACAAGCGTGTTCGATTTCAAATGAAACCACCCATTTAGTATTTTCAGAAAGCTTAGAGTATACTCCTTTTAATGGTAACAAATTTGATGCTGTGTGTAAAAGAGAAAGTTCAGTATTTCCTCGTGAAGCAAGGACTATTTCAAAAATTTTGCGAATCGAAGGTCGAGTTTCTCAAAGCCTACCTTTTATTTGGCTAATTGTTATTCTCTAGCTACCTATTGCAGTACTTTATAAAGTAAAATAAACAGAAATTGTAATATTTTGTTTGTATGGCGGCTATAAAAGCTTACTTTTTTTTTTTTTGGTCACTTGTCGTCCAGTAATAAAAGTGACTCACAAAAATACAGTAACTCATAATTAACCCATCTGAAATTTTTAGTAGCTACCTGTAAATTCCTTTAATAAAAAAATGCAAACGGCGAGTTGTGCTAACAAAGCGTCTAGATCATAATATATTTAATGTGTTTTTTTTTTTTTTATCATCAAACCGCCTTTCTGCAACAATATTTGACGAAGTTCAGCAAGCTGTGCTGTGTGTCCTAGTCAATATATATTTATGATCTTTACATCGCCGTAAAGCTCCAATTAAGTTCTTTCTTTTGAGTATCATTTGAATATCTTGCGCTAAACATATAACGCGGAACATTTGCCTGAAAAACGAATATTTAGAAAAACGTGCAAGTTTGAATTCGATTGTCTAAAAAAACCCACCTTTCCTTTTTTCATTTTTTATTTACAGTTAGGTAATATAGTAATCTGTCAGGAACTACCAACAGAAATTTAATATACTGTTCGTATGCCCGCTATTAGGACTCGAATCTCGTGCTATGAGAGTTTTGAACGGGACTTCGCATAGACGCTCAGCTGAGCAGATTTTTGACCTATGTAAGGTTTTCTATTTAATGTTAGTACTTACCTCAATATCTGAGCGTAAAAGCCAGTGAAGCAACAATATCTTAACAATATTTATTTACTTGGCACTGGCGTGATTTGCAAGGTGTGTGAGTTTGGCCCTATGTATTGACGGAGAAGATGCGCATACCATCTAGACTCCCGGACAAACTTAAGTCAAGAGGAAAACGTCTAAGTAACCCAGCATGAATCACTGACACATGACTAACACATTTGAAGCCTTACACGCTACGAAATGCTCAAGAAAGAGTCCGTATGTGCACAAAATAAACCGTACTTCCTAGGCGTCAGATACTAAATCGTACACATGTATATGCACTGAATATCTGTTTGACATAAGAAAATATGACAATTACATATCAAGTTTGGTATTTCAAACTCAAAGCACAAAGCAAAAGGCCCCAGAGGAATTCTCTAACGATCTGTATTCCCCCGACTTTGGAGGAAATAAGCGCTGTGCCCCCACTTAATTGTGGATACAGACTTCTAAGTAACTTTTTTTAAAGTTAACTACTCCACGTTTCATTAATGTTTATGGTTGGATATTGAGGTAACTGCTAGCGATAAATAGAAAACCTCCATAGGCCGAAATTCTGCTCAGCAGAGCGCCTCTGCGAAGTCCCGTTCAAAACGCTCATAGCACGAGATTCGAGCCCTAAAAGGGCCCTGCAATCATATTTAAAGGGCCCATGAAACGGATTTTGGGCTGGAGTAAATCAATTTATATTGAGATTTTACTAATAGCACATCGTTCGGAAGGCCAAAAGAAAAAAAAAAGTAGAAAGTCAAAAGCCTGACTTTCTGTACGAAAATTTTGAAAACACAGAGGACTATTTCGTACCTCCTTCCCTTCGTAAGCTCTCTGCCTTTTCACTGTGATACATCCGCGGACCCCGCAGCGCGTCACCGGGCCCAAACGCACGTCACACGGCACCGGACCTCACTTATTCCCTTCACCCCTAAGCTGACATTGTGGTGGAAGCTACGCGCTTGCCGGACCAATCAGCCGCCTCCCTGTCATCACCTGACCTCATTATCTGCGCGTTGCTATGCGAAAGAGAGCGCGATCACATGACAAAAGTGTGCCTGGCCCAACGAGCACGTAGCTTCCACCGCACTGCCAGCTTCGGGGTGAACGGGGTGGGGAAAGCAACTCTTGTCTGAATTTGGAACGACTGCTAAAGGGGTATCCGCACGAAGGAGAACTCCGCGGACGGATGTCGTGACGTCAACAACCCGGGAAACTCCGTCCCCGGCTCCGCCACGTGCACCTGCGGAGCTTTCGTTCTGACAGCACGAAGCCTCCGCGCCTCCGCCACGGAGGAGAACGACGCCGCGAGGCGTCAAAAAAGGATGACGTATGTCTCACGTGATGCGCGCTCCGCGGAGGAAAGTGCCGGATTTCTCCTTCGTTCGGTTTCTATTTGTTCCAAATTCGGCGTACTTTTTTTGTTGTTTATTTTAAAATTCAATTTTCGGTTTTTTTCGGCGTATATTTATGCCCACAAAAGTTTATCGGCATTTTTCGGAGAATATAAAATAAGCACCAACGGACACCGGATCAGATGATCCTTGTAGCTCTGATATTTGTGATCACTCAAAAAATAACGGCACAGATACATTGAAAAAGAAATGGACACTTTGTTTGGCAAATGTGTGAAACTGTCAAAGAAACAGAAAAACAAAAAACACAGAAGTACAAACAAGTCATATATGAAGCCTATGGCCAAAAAACATGGAACTTCACCTTCTGTACATCAGGATTACGTGATCTTATTATAGAACACACACATGTAATTTCCCAGGTTCTCCTCGTTGATCCGCACTCTTTCTTTCCTGTTAATATGACCCTGAGCTTCGAGAATGTTCTCTCAACGCTAACACTGGACACTGGCAGGCTGAGGAGATGAAGCGCTGCCTGAGCCAAAATCAGCCAATCAACCAATTGTGACCGGCAAAAGAGACACGATGCGACGTTTTGAAGCACAACACAACATGCAGAGCTTGCATCAAGTCAATCTTCCTTACAACCAGTTTGAAATCACGCTCGTACATGGCGAAGTCATGGGGCATTTCGGACTTTACGTTCTGATCGATGATGCGCACATTAAACCAAAACGTCGTGATGGCACCCGCGTATCCCATACATTCGGAAAGGTTTCGATAGCACTGTCGTTCCACTTTTTCGCCACGGCTCTGCTGTACTACTGAAAGGTCAAAGTGACCTTTTTCGGTTAAAACGGAATTTTAGAAAATGGATTTGACGTACTTTTATAGGTTTTTATCGTTTTAAATCGAAAATGCCGAACCTAAAAACTGACCTTTTTCGGTTAAAGCCGAATTTCCGAAAATGGATTCGGCGTACTTTTATCGGTTCTTATCGGTTTAAACCGAAAACTACGAACCCTACCCATAATCAGTGGTGGAATGGCTGTGTCCTGGTACACATACGAGAGTCCGAGCAAGAGAGGACTCCTCCTTTCCGTCTTCTTGAACTGTTTGGTATAGGGGTGTGCGAATATTCGCCCTTTTCGAATAACGAATCGAATATTACCCTATTCGATTCGTTAATCGAATTGAACAATAATTCTCTAAAGTTTCGAATATTTTTCGAATAATTTTCGAATAGTCGTTACGGTGTCGCGCCGCGAGATTCCCTTCACAGGCGTCCCACAACGCGCCGGCACGCCTGCGATACGTGCCCGCAAGATGGCAGTACGTACCCTCTTCTCCTAGACAATGATTGTTATCATCGGCAGCAGCAGTTCTTCTCTATACTTACGTTGCTGTTGCCTCCATTAGGGACCACTGTGTTAAGTATAACCCGCATGTAAGCGATTTGCCGAGAGACGAGACAGGCGACGTCGACCCGCTTCGCTGTCGCTCGGTCAGTCGCGCGATGAGGCAAGCCGCATGAAAGCGGCGTGAGCAAGTGACCAAGGCGATGAGGACGTTTTCTAGAAATCCAAACACCGAGCGACGCGACGAGCGATAGTGAGAAATCTCCGTCGCTCGCTGCTGAGTCCTGACCCTCATCGCTGTCGCTCGTCTTGTCGCACGCTAAATCGCTTACACGCGGTTCAGCATTTAGGGATCGCTCTCGCACGAGACTGCTCATGCACGCCTTCGGAAAGCGTGTCGTGGAGACGTTTCAGAACTGGTTGCAACGGTACCGCCGCTCTGTGTGAGCGAAGTAGAAGTGGTAGAAGCAGGAAGTTGTTCGAAAGGAAAGCGCGTAGAATGTGGAAGTTTTTCGGCCTCTCCCATGCAACCAATTGAAGGAGCCACAGCAGCTGCTTGTGTCGAGTCTTTCCCAACACCTTCCATGAGATCTCTGGGCGCATGCGCCAACTCCGAGAGAGGGGAGGAAAGGGAAAGGCGCCATTTTTGGGGGCTCTCTCGTTCGCTCAGTCGCTCAGACAGTGCTGGTTCGGCTTGACGCCGTCCGCTATTCTCGCAGCTTGGCTTCATAGTCGTCATGCCTCACAACTGCGCAGATGTTAAGTTGCCCAAATAGCAGCAAAAAATGGTTAAAATTCAAGATTTTAGAGTTCCAGCAACCTTTTCCGGATGGTGCACGAAAGCACCCGATGTCACACACAACGCCCTTTTTGCCCCGCTTTCAAAGGCCCCCCTTTCAGAAGCCTATGACGCGAATCCCCCGTGTCAGGTGGCCGGGTGCTCAACGTGACGGCGGCGACATTCCGCTTTTAAGTAAATGCAGTAAGTGTGCACGAGAGGCTGCGTAACGGAATCATGCCGTACCCGGTACTCAAGTAAATATTTACTGGATAAAACTTCCCGTTCTTCAGGCGTGCGCTATACACAATCCCGTGCCCCCCCCCCCCCCCCCCCCCTCGAATATAACAGTTACTGGCAAAACATTTAAAGCGTGCGAAATAGATTCAAGCCTTACGGCGACAGAACCCTGACGAAACGCCTTGGCAACTAACCGAGAACTCCACCTTTGCAGGCCCCACTTCGCTGGAGGCTCGTAAATGTGCTGAATACAGAAACATTGTTTCTAACAAACAGTTCCTTACTTTTCGACGGTGCAGGCGAGCCTACGTGATATCAAGACCGCCCGGATCTCACCCCGCCCTTGTTTGTGCCCCGTGCGCTCGCGCGGTACGCGGGACGGCGAAGTGACGGAACGCAATAAGCTTGAATAACTTAGGCGCTCAAGGAAAACAAAATCAGCTGTTTATGGTCTCTGATCCTCAAAAACGGAGCTCATAATCTTCGCACAAGGTGGATAGGCGGGTTGGGATCGAAACTGGTCACAATTACCTTCATTACATAACACTCTGCCTTGAAAGCCGACCCCTTTTCCAGTTGCTCGCACGACGCGACACTGAAGTGACGATTGAGTGACTCCAAGTCGACGGAACCGATGCGGCGTCGGCGGTCTATTCATCTCTGAAGAGGCGAATTATGTGGTCTGTATAGTAGACAGTGGCTTTTGTTTATCCTCCAGGGTCGTCCTCAGCCATTTCGAAGAATAGATGCACGCGAAGCGACGACAGAAATACACGTTCAGAACTGCGAAAGGCGGAAAAACGCCACCGGAAAGCACACGTGAACACACGGATGGCTCTGACACGGGCCGGGGGACACGCCAGGCGCTGGCGCGGACGACGGGGCGACGGAATGGGAGCCCCCAAAACTGTTTCGAGCGATTCCCGCGAGGGCGCGCCGCGATCGTCACCAAACTCTGAAAAAGGTCAATTGTTCAGTGTGTATAGATGTTGCTTTTTGAGGGCGCAAGTGGAACAATACAATGCGTTTTCCCAGAATCTTCTCAGATCATTGAGAACTAGGTTCCTAGACGTAAGCACACAGGCACATCACGCCCTTGCCACCTTCCTTGAGCCTCAATTCAAGAACATATGATACAATGCTTCAGGATGTACCAGGCTCAAGCGAACTGTGATTTTATGTTCAGCATCCGCGTCAACCGTGATATTAAATTCCAATAGTTTAGTAGCTTTTGTCTCTATTTAAATATATATAATTGAACTCTAGTTATTATTGTGTAGTCGCGTTTTTACAATAAATTTAAATTGGCACTCAAGCAGTTTTTGGAGAAGCTACTTTTTGGTGCGATGGCGTTAAGGAAGTGTCAGTGAATGAGTATCTTCAGTTTTAGAAGGCAAAACCGCATATTAATCACGCAGGAATAAAATACGTGCGGACTCTTTTCTGTACTTGCGAGGCCCAATGAAATTATCGTATGTTTGAAAATTTTGGCGGCCTTTGTAAAGTTTCGCTAAAGAAACAATTTTCAGTTCATTTAAATATGTTGTGCATAATAATTTCAAAAGACGTAAAATGTTTCTAGTTTAGAATACGCGATACTGCAATTATCGTTTCACAAACAAGGGACTACGTTTTCTCCTTGCCTTCCTCCGCGGGGGGTGAATGTCCCGCTGCCCCGGGATGCGCGGAAGCGCACGTATCAGCGCGCGTGCAGGCCGGTCGGGCCGGTCGTGTCGGTAGCGGGCCGGCCAGGCCTCGGTGGTGGTCGTCGACGTGGACGGCGTGGTGAAAGCTCATCGTTCCGCGTAAAAGCGCTATCCTTGACTGAAGTTTCGTCGTGTGTCGCTATGATAACCCAGCACGTACTGAAAGGGAAGATCCACCTACTCGTGCGGCGATGTCGCGGCGGCACTCTCAAGACAGCAGAAACGCCCGTGCCGTCGTGTTTGTTTACTTCGACTACAGTGGTGCTTTCAAAGCATTTGTGTCCTCGAACATCGCCCGGATTTCTTATTTGGCACATTTCATGCGTATGCTCAAGTTCAAGGTATTACTGGCGCGTACCGTATAAAGGATGCGAATTTTCACGCGTTTTCATGACCGGAGAGAAGTGATTAGTGTTAACAATCCTGAACGCTCGCAACGTCTATCTGATCACGAAATCATATTTCTACGTTGCTATATCGCTGCTAAGATTACATTGTCTTTTATAATCGTAGAAAAGGCGTGTGGCGATATTTGTACTATTGCAATGTCGTGTATCAGAGTCGTGATCGTCCGCATCAGAGTCGTGATCGTCCACGTACTGCATCTTTTTATTTTCTTTTTTTCATCCACTCTACCCTGCAAGCCTATCAAGAAAAAATAATAATAAAGCTTTAGGCTATAGACAACTGTCTGTCTATATTCGGTTACGGCATTGAGTAGCAGTGCGTCCCCTTTTTAGAGGGGCCGCTGAAACAGCTCACGGCCGCGTATAGAAGCGGTCGCCGTGCTGACAATCCGCTGCGCTTGTTGTAGTGGTTGCAGGTGTGTGTACGCGCGGCGCAGAGCGGTCGTTCCGGTCGCAACGAACGCAGTCGTAGGTACGCGCTCGTTGCACATGTCTGAACTAGGTTCCAGGAGGCAGCCCGCCCTATGGGAGAATACATGGAGATCGACGCAACACGGCTGATTAAAAAATAAACGGTGAGTTCACACTTTTCAAAACTAGTCTGACGTGAAGTTAGTAAAGCACTAAACACTTTATCAAAGTTTTAATAATATCGGATGCGTGTGCAAATTTTGAGAAGGCAATTTCCAAGGCAATGGCGTTTGAAGCAGACGATTCTTGCTCGCAGCGGAGATGGGCTTTTTGGGTTGGCTGGAGCGGGTCACGTGAACGCTGTGACGTCGCCGCGTCGTCTGCTGCATGATGCCGCTCATGCAAGTTTAAAAAAAAAATTACGTCCTTATTTGGCACACAACTCAGCGCAAATTATTCTAAAATGTTCCTTTATTATGTCAAAAACTATTGTCGTTCCGTACATCTCCACAATATTGAAGAAACAACGATTTTCTCACGTTCCCCATGCATTTCTGACCGGAGTTGGAACCTCCGGGCGTTCGCCGCTAGTCGCCAAGAGATGGCGTTCAGGATTGCGCTACTCTGCTCAGAGTCTGAACCAGCCTTTCCCCCGTCCTCCCGAGGCGAAAGGCAACGTGGCGACATCTTTTGACATCACGTATAAGAGGTAACGCTGCGATGTCAAACGTTGGTTCGGTTACGACTTGCCCCAACCGCAAATCGAAGAATGCCCGAGAAGGTCTGCGTTTCGCCGTCCACGGAGCCCGAACATGACTCCGAAGCGCTGCTATCGTCCACATCGCACGTCGAAGTGGCGTCATAGGAAATCATCCCCAGGTCGGCTTTCCGCCGAAGAATTTCAACCTCTAACGGCGTCAGGTCCTCGAGCGTAGAGAACTCCGCCATGATCGAAGCTCGAATGACAAAGAGGTTTGGCCGATGCGGCTACCTCGGGATCACTGCGCGACGGAACGTCGTCCAACGCCATTGGCCCGAGATCCTTTTGATAAGCGTGCGAGGACCAATGAGAGTGGTTTCGTTTTCGGGTGGATCCGAGGTTTGGCGGCCTTCAATTACATTTTTATTAAAGAAATAATCACCGTATGACTATATTTTTTGGTTTTTAGGGATACTTAGGGGGTCTAAATTCAGCTCTCATCATCAAAACACGAACTCAAAAACCACTTGAGTGCCCCTTTAAGGACCATTTTGGAACAATGAAAACAAATTTATAATCTCTGCTCTTCTTTAATATCTGTCTACTTACTATTCGGAAACTATTCGAGAATTATTCGATTCGTATTCGTATTCGATTCGGTCCCACAATTATTCGATTCGTATTCGATTCGGTTTCAAAAATCACTATTCGCACACCCCTAATAGCTTGTCTTGACACATGCTTGTTTATTTTTTGTACTCGAGCCTTTCTGTTAGCGTTGCGAGGTATGTGGACGAGCCAGTGCTGGGAATCCCGACGCTGCGAAGCTCGGGGATCTTGCTTGTGTACGAATCAACAAGCTGTAGCAATAAATAAGTATGCCTATATCGAGCTCGCGCCTTTACATTCCTGTTGTTGATGATTCATCAGGAAGTTTGTTGGTTTCGTGCGTCCATAAACGAAATATTACTTTTTGCAATTACTGTTTTTCTTAATACGCCTGAGTAAGCGAGGTAAAACTCGGAGGCGCCATTGAAAAGCTCAATTTTAACACACTTCTTATCTCTTATCTGTACTGACCCGCAGCACTGCACGAAGTGAAGTCCCCACCCGCTTGCATTTCACTAATATTCAACATCGCGTATGCGCATAAAGTTATCCTGCAATCATATAGGCACATTCGCACATACAAACCGTTTTAAGAAAGCAAAAGTCGAGCGCTTGTGTGAAGAATGTCGCACCGTTCGCCGGAAGTGCGCCGGACGGGCGTGACCTATGCGGTGCGCGCGCCAAACGAACGAAATTATTCAAAGCGCTTTTGACGGTTGCTAATGGCCATAATATTTGTTATGAGTTTGCTTTCTTCCTGCCTGAGTATGCCGAGATAATTTCAGACACACCGTTCAGGCACAGATCTTGGGCGTCAGTAAAAGCTCGTCCGAAAAGGCTTAGCGAGGAGTAGGCGACGCTTGTTAGGGCCTCCGTCGTAGCTAGCCGATCTTAGCGTTTGAGAAAACTTAATCTTCCATCAGCATAAAATTTGAGTGGGAGATATATGATGACACGAGGAAGACATCATAGTAACTTTTGTGCAGTAGTGAGGTCGAATTTATCGCGTTTTATTAAAATTTCATGCGCCAACGCTGGGCACAACTTTGATACTCCTGTGAGGACGCGGCTTGCTTTTCGCCCACTGAAGCAACAAGAAGCGTACGTTTGGCAAACAAAATACGCGAAGGTCTCAAGGTGACCGAATTTCAGTTGTAGTTCACTGGTACTAGACGGGATTACTGACATTGAGCTCAAAGATGCACTCGTGGGGTGAGGTGACTAAGCCACGTCTTACTACGTTTGCATACGCACGCACAGTATCCGGTGTTTCGGAAACCAAGGAAAGTGCCCCGGTCTTCGTTTTGTATCGCTCGAGAATGAAAGTAGTGCACATTCGTAAAAAGTCAGATAATCGAAAACGCAAGCAGCGCGTTTGGTCGCGGCGTGATAGCATGAGATGAAGCTGCTCAGTCGAAACCGAAACTGAGTGGCCAACTAGTTCCCAGAGTGCACTGCGTGGTATTTCGCCGCGATGGGGCGCGTCGGTTTTGGAAGAATGACTTTTTTACTGGTTTTTAATTTGCACCGAACCTGAGCGCACTGAACGTATACCTTCATGAAACTTTTCTGTTCTCAAATTTCGCTTTATTTTAAAAGTTATAGGCAAATTAGAATTACAAAAACAAGCAAAAAATAACCTCCTTCATGACGTCGTAGGTCCTGGCTTGAGTGGCCGTGAACTAGAGGAAGGGTAGTGGGCTTATCGAGCGTTCACGGCGGCCGCACTCCGTGTCGACGGCTTGAGAGGGCGCCACTAAAGCGTGTGTTGGATAGGCTCGCATTGCATTTGCTGCACGATTAAAGACTATTTCGGCATAACACTTCATTGGCCACACACGACAGCAAACACGGGGTAAAGATCACTACAGAACGGGAGGCACTTCGCGCTGCCATACCGCCAAATGGCCTTTCTACGCTCCGGGACCTTTCTACGCTCGCCGTTCGTCGGCGCCTCATCCCACTAGCCCTTTTTAATATGCGCCGCTTTTTCCGCCGCTTGGTGGCAGGTATGTCGACGGGTCATTTCTTGTTTCCGTACTTTATAAACTGCATTTGTTTCTTTTCTGATCTAAAATACTGAACAAAAACTACTCTCATACATAATTGAAACGGTTCGCGACACTTATATTTTGTATCTCGACTAAAAAAAAAGCTTTTAGCGGCTCTGACCAGTAGTAAGCCCAGGACCAAAAACGTCACATTTTGCGCGCTTTCAGTACCGCGGGTCGCCCTCGTCGGTGGAGGAGGTTTCTGCGTCGTTCAGTTAAAATATGACGCACTGATATTTAGTTACTCTCTCCGTGCCCGCTGGCTTGCCCGAACCCCAAGAAAAACTTTCCACAGCATTTCTTTCCCATTGCCACAGCGATTTGAAAATAATTACAATAATTTATATCTAAACATTTGGCGAACAATTTTTTCTTACAATATTTTGCCACCAAAAGGGAAGGCACAATGGCGCATGCGCGTCTGGTCTCCTGAAAGAACGACGATCGCTTCTCGCAATACTTGTATAGAAAATGGCGTACCATTTCGATTCACGCGATTACCAGCGACCTCCGCACTTCCCCGTGCCCCGTTGTTCGGCAGCACCATGAGTTGCTGAGTGAATTTTAGGACAGTGTGAAATGCGGGACATTTTGAAGATTCGGGAATTTCTCGCGGGACGCGGGACACAAGCCCTCGATGCGGGACAGTCCCGCGAGTCGCGGGACGGGTGGTCACCCTATATATATCCAAGCGTGCGAAGGCACAGAGACACAGCAATTGGGCGTGCCAAAGAAACTTTGAACACGCCACGAGACCGGCGAAACTTGGTTTCGACGAGTTGTGCCTTTTTTCTGCGGCACTGCGCTTTCGTAAAAATTTCCATGTGTTCTCAACGGCAAGTATCACGCCTCACACAGGACCTTAAAGGGGCACTGACACACCAAAATCATATTTTTTTTTTTTATTATCCGAAACGATTGAAAACGATGTCGGGACATTACCCTCAAAATTTTAAACTTTAAAATTCAGTATTTGTGAATTAAAAAAACAATTTCCAAATGCCGAATTTGAAGTTCCCGCGCGATCCGCGCCAGTGCAGTGACTCAAATTTTGCGGTCTCCTGCGACTCGACTTTCTTTTGGACCTCCGCCGTTGCTACGGCGACCAGAAGCGAGGAGGAGGCGCCGGCGGGAAACAACCGGTTTTTCTCCGACTCGCCCACGGTGTACCGTGGACTCGCCAAGAGCGCCGGCAAGTTTTCCGAGGGAGGGTACAAATCTAGGAAGCAACATCACACCGAACTTTGATTTTTGGTATTTCAAAAAGAGGAGCCGTAGTGCGTTCGCAATTGCGTTAAAAAACATGTTTTACGATTGCCGTTATTTAATGTTATAGAAATGTAACCTACAAAGCTTCTAAATTTCCTGATTTTTGACGTCACCGATCAAAAGAAGCGAGGAGGTGAGCGCGGGAAATACAAACGCCAAAACTAAAAAGGCGCGCGCGCGGGCGCGCGGGAAAATTTTTTTTCGCGATGCGGTTTTTTTTGCGTGTCTTTGACTACAAGTTGCATCGTTTTAGACAATAAAAAAAATACGACCTTTGGGTTGTCAGTGCCCCTTTAAAGGACGTCTTCGGCGAATGACGACGAACGAGTAGGAAACGTGTTTTCAGCACACTGCCGCCGGCCTCTGCAACGCTAGCAACACAAAAAAAAAAAAAAAAAACGGCATACAAGATGACCGACCGGTGGCAGCACTCGCGGTATGGTGGCTCGCGGAGTGGGGATACGCGATCCAGCACTTGTCATTGAGATCAGTGGTGAAAACGTACTTGTAATTTACTTTGAAAGTGCATTGCATTTATAGTGCTTTACTTCAAATACATTGCGCCCGATGTACTTACTATTTTACTTGAAGAAGTACATAACCTCCCTTTTACTTTGTACTTAACTTCAAGTACTTTTTAGATGTACTTTACCCAGCACTGACTTTAAATTTATAATAATTATTTCTTCAGCATTGTTTTCAGGGATCGGACGGATTGATAAATAAATCTGTCATGTTTCAAAATACATCTAGTGATAAGAAGCACATTTTTTTTCTAGCTACAATGACTTACATCAAATTTATCTGATATAAATCAAATAAATTTGAATTTCCTCGATTAAAAAAAAAAACATTTTTTTACCCAGCTGCAATTACGGATGATATAAGTTTTCTGACCAGTTGCGTGAACAGCGAGATTCGCGTGAAATATGAGCGACTGCGCAGCGCCGACAGCCGGTAGCGCCGCAACGCGTGGGGTCAGAGCCGCTCGTTGGTGGCTTTCATGAAGCATTGTGGACAGGGATTGTGGGTGTCCCTTAGACAAAACGGTAGAGTTGGCCTAAGTTGGGTCATTCAATTATAACCCTAAAAGCGCCTAAAAGACGGGACACTGAGTATAGATTGACGACAGCACAAGGAGGACGTCGCCCCCCCCCCCCCCTGAATGTCCGTGGAACGTTCAATATTGCGACACTATCCAAGGCGACATACGTGTCCTATCTATGAACAGGACGTTTGCAGAAGCATATGTGAGCTGTCAGGGATCTCCTCCTTCTCCTCCCCCTCCCTCCTCCAGCTGGACATCCCGGTTGCTTCATATCAAACTTCCAGCGGATATCCGAGCATCCCCTGTCCATATCCGACCTCTAGCGGGTATGTAAGGACGTTCAATGATGATCGCCCGAATCATTTCCGTCAGCGAGTTTGCGCGTAATTGTCTGCGTTAAAAAAAAAAAAAAAATTAAAGACGTTTACAATTCCCCCCTGTAATGCCGAATTAGAGCGCAGAGCGCAGCTCTTGAAGCGGAGGAGGGAAGGGTACGAAGGGGAATTTACCGGGAAATTCTGCGACAATTTCGCGGTAAATTCCCCCTCTAAATCTAGCGGTTTAATTTCCCCGCCAAATTGGGCGGTAAAATTTCTCCGCTAAGTTTAGCGGGAAAATTTCCCCGCAAAATTTGGCGGTAAAGTTTCCCCGCTAAACTTGGCGGAAAAATTTACCAGCTAAATTTAGAGAGAAAAATTGGCGGGAAAATTTCCCCGCTAAATTTAGCGAAAAAAATTACCCGCTATATTTGGCGGAACAATTTCCCCGCTAAATTTGGAAAAAAACATTCCCCGCTAAAATTAGCGGAAAAATTTTCCGCCAGATTTAGGCGCCGCGTGACGTCACTTGTGACGTCACACGGCGAAGTCACCGTTCTCCAAACAATGCGGCGCCCTATTGATTGAAGACCGCGTTGGCTTCACTGGGTTTCCATAGGAGTTAAGCCTTTTTCTTCCTTTACTTTTTTCTCAGGTAAGTTCGCTCTTTGCAAATTTTATAGAAAAAATGCACCACCTGTGGGCAACGCTGAACAAAATTGCAGCGCCATGCGTTAAGCAACCGAATTTCGCGGTCGATTTAAAGAGCCTGGCCACTATTTGCGACACCCGATATACAGTGAATTTTCCAATACGTGGCCCGACTACGTGCCGTATGCTCCGCGAGGCACAGATAGCGTCCCAAAAGAAAATGCGAAGTGGTATTTCAAGTGGTTACACTATGATTGCAAGTGCACGGTACATCTGGGTTGCAAGTGGTACCACTTGGGCTGCAAAAGAAAAAAAAAAAAGGAATGGAACATACGAAAAGTGATGTGTCTTTGAACCGCGATCCTTGTTTTTTTGAACTTCCCGATATAACCGGCCTAATCCGGCAACATGACCTCAACTCTCAACATCACTATCGTTCCTTCAGAGGTCGCCAATGGTACTCCTTGCAGACCACTTGGGTTGCAAGTGGTAACTTTTGGGCTGCAAATGATCAGTGTTGGGAAGTACTTGAAGTACATTGTACTTAAAGTACTGCTTCAAGTAGGTTTATGAAACTTGTAACTACTTGAAGTACATTCTCTGAGATGTACTTGAACCTTACTTAAAGTATTTTTTTTTTCTGGCACTTTCCGAGGAAAGTACAATTCCCGACTTCAAAGTACATTCCAAAATTTGGTTTTGTTAAATTAGTATCACGAAATGATGCTTTGTTAACTCAAAAGAAATACTGGGAGGGATATTCTACCCTTACCAGAAACGTGAGTAGACGACGCATCACTCCGTTTGTTCTGGGGGCGGCTTTCCCGTGGCTTTTTGAACTCTCGCTACTTCTCGGTCGGTCAGTGCGAGCGAGGAGGTTTAAAATATTAGGCGAGCAAAATTAATCATAACGTAGCACCTGAGACTGTGGTGCGGAAAAATTAAAATTTGGAGTCGAAGAAAAAGACAAGAGGAGAACGTCAGAATGTTTTGAGACATCCTCTTTTGTATTTTCCTTCGACTTGAAAGTTCCTTAATTTTTTCGCACCCCAATCTCAGGTGTCATATTATGATTAATTATCACCAGCTCGCTTGCACACTCACTGCTGTTTTTTTGTTATTTTTTCATTAAGGAGAGGACACTCCTCTATGAGAGGATTGCTTGCGGAAGCTACGGGACTGACGTCATGCTCTCTCCTAGTGCATTTACCCCCTTGGGTGCAACAACAGTGCAAGAAAATCACTATACAGGGATTTTCAGGAATTCGGCTCAATTCCTGAAAATAAGTACTCTGTGGCCACTTAATCAAATAATTCACCGCTGTTTTTGATAATAGGTCATGCAGCCCTGATTACCCCTGGGCAATGCAAACCAGTTAAAAAATCACTGTATAGGGGAATTAAAGGGCATCATGAACGATTGTGTTAAAATACTTGTACTTTACTTTGAAAGTACAATGCATTTAGAGTACTTTATTTCAAGTACATTGCACCCAGTGCACTTACTACTAGTACATCACGTATAATTTACTTTGTACTTTACTTTAAGTACCTTTTAGATGTACTTTACCCAACACTGCAAATGATGCTACTTGGGCTGCAATGTTTATTATTTCATTTTTAACACAGAGTGTGTTACAAGCCTAGGGCGTCACGAAGTGTTGTAACGAAAATATGATAACACGGCCAGTCGTCTTTAGAAGACGTAAACCTCAAAAGTTAGGAGCGGGGTTCATGTGACGTCATCAGCGTGATCGGACGTCATGCCGTATCATGACGTGACACCATGACATTACCACGTTGATACCCAGTATTACTCAGGAGAAACAACTCAAAAATGATTTTATTTCTCCCACGCCCTGTCTGCCTCTACAAATTTAGTGCCCTCCGTCGCAAGGGCGAGGTTATCTGCGCTTAACAGAGAAGAATCGAACTGGACGTGAGGTACGATGGCGTGCACCACTAGCCTCGAAGCTATGAGAAGAAAAACGGGCGCCAATATTGCAAGTCCAGTTACAGGTGTGTCTACTGTGTGAAATGCGAAGTGCACCTGTGCCTTCTACGAGATCATAACTGCTTTCAGCCACTGAACAAAAAATAATTCTGCAAATGCCCAATGTTGCTCACAATCAAAATTTCGAAAACACAACTACGAAAAAAGTTACATTTTTTTTTTTCTGAGACCAGCATTCCTGTTATTCTGTGTGCTGTAAAACCACCTCAGGATTTCTAGATCTCCAGTATTTCAAGTAAAGTTTTGGGCATCAAAGTGACGCCACGTGATATTGACGTCACGTGATGCAGCGTGACACTGACGCCACGTGATCCCATGACATCACGTGATACTCTGACGTCACGTAGCGCACCTCATCCATCCGTATCACGCTATTCCAGCGCAGCTTGTACGCAGCACATTCTCACCCCCAACTTTATCTGTATGATTAAAATGATAGATAACGTAACAATATAGATAGATAGATAGATATTTATTCTCGCCGCCGTAACACCCACCTCCCGAGTGAGCCAACCAGCCCGCGGCGCAGAGCGAGAGGCGTGAGCGCATGCGCGTGAACTCCCGGCTGCTCCCAGCTGAGCGGAAAGGGCCGCCATTTTCATTCATTCACCCGGCGGTATGCATGGAATCGACATCCAAATTTCGGTTCTTTACTTTTATTTGGGAGACTCTGGCAAGAAAATGATATAGTGTTATTCCTCGGTGGCTTAAAGGGGCCCTCCAACAGTATTTGAGCGTCTACTTTTTTTGCGGTTTCTCCACGCTAGTGGTCCCGGAAACCCAGTGGCCAATGAAAGAGTTTAAAAATATTAGCACATCATATTTTAGTTTGACAACTCGGAAACACCTCCTCCGACAGTGGCGCCGCGAGGTGCCGAATGCGCGCGCACAACGGCGCTCCCTTTCAGTCAGATGAGCTGCGCATCCAGCTGCTCCTAATAGACAGGACCGAACAAGTTGTTCGCGACCTTCAAGATGAACTCCGCAAGAGGCGTGCCCAATTGTAACCGCAAGCTTATCTTTACTTCCCACAAATGCCCATCCCCTTTTCCCTTTCTACTGTCGAGCCCTTGTGCTGTATAGTTAGGCGGGCAGATGAGCCTAGCCCCTGTATGCACTGCGCTCAATAAAGTTGTGCTACCTACCTACACTATACGTCACATTCACTGGGTTTCGTGATTGGTGAGAGCCGTCCCCAGAAATTTTGAAGCAGAATAAAGTATATCACACGTTAACCGTCATTATTTCTCTAAAAAGTCGTTTTTATAGAGCTAATAAAGTTGCAAATTAAAGTTCAAAAAGGGCGAAAACAACGCCTCGTCGCTCGTCGCTCATGCGCGCTAAAGCCCCTCTAATGCGCGCCTCCCAGCGGCGGAGTACCTCCTACTCGCCGAGGTGGCTCTCCGGTGGCGGAGTTGCGGGAGACGAGCCTTCCGCGGCTGTCGAAGCGGACTGCGGCGCTTGCGTTGCTTGCGTGGTGTGTCCTCGTACGGCGCGACGCCCAGCTCCGCGCTTCTTTTCAAGAATGCGGCGCTCAAAATCCGATAAGCCCGGTAAATTCATCGATGATGGCAACGATGGTTGCAGCGAGGCCTAATGGCCGACCGGGCCGACGGGCTATCAACCAAACTCGCGTCCATTTGGCCAACCGCTTTGCTCCAATCGCTAAACTGTTTCATTTTACGTCATGAAGCGCAATGTTTTGCTTATTTAAAGTTGTTTTCTGCAATATTTAATTTGCTAATAACTCACAAAATATTGCGAATTTCTGTAATATTTTTTTACCTCGGTGTTCCTGCTTTCATGGAGCTCCGTTTCAGCGCGAACTTCAAACCAGTCAAAAAATTGTTGGTGGGCCCCTTTAAAAAGCAAAGGAATTAAGTTTCTCCACTTTTGAAGGCAAACTTTGATTCAGGCGAAAAAAAAAATAAGCCCGTAATAGACGACGCGTAGCCCATAGAGTTATTATAATGTACGCTAGAGGTTCAACTGGCGCTTGTGTCTATGCGACTTCCGTGACGCAAATTGAAGCAGACAGCAGCCAGTCTACTTTTGCGGTGCTCCTGTGCATTCCTATGGGAAAACGCGCGTGCATTTTGTCTCTTCGCCGGAAAATAACACGGAACACTTTGGTTATTTGGGTCGTACCGAATAGCATGCACCTTGATTAACACTTTAAAAGTGTAATTGCTTTAGTTAGTGGATTTTTCTTCATCGGTGAAGGATGTTTAACTTCGCTACATTTCAATCCCAAACATCTGTTCTGCAGCAGGTGTGTAAAAACAAGCGACGATTCAAAGCAAAATTATCATCGAAAGGAATATAGAGTGTGTTCAAGGTTCGCTGCAGCATTCCGGTGACGCTTATATATTGATAATATGCCAGTCCTGTCACTATATGAAATTGATCCCGTCGTGCCTACGAGAATAAAAACATTCAAAAGGTAAACAATAAAGTACGTGGGCTATGAAAGGTGTCTCTTCGTATTGTTTTCTCTGCCGGGCAGCTTTTATCGGGCACTTGTTCTCAAAGATTTCGAGCGCGAGGGTGCTGTTTTGAACGTGGAACAAACATCTTCGCTCAGAGCAGAAAGAATAAAGCGGT